>CM052544.1:123292839-123379251 GCA_028533065.1 Trachops cirrhosus
GGTGGGTGGGTGGGTGGGGGCCGGAGGGGTGGCAGCTCCCAGCCCCTTCCAGAGCTGCAGCCCAGCCCTGCCGGCAGCTCCGGGCGCAGCCTCCAGGCCGCGGCGTCCCCACCTGTAGGCTGGGATCCGTGACCTTCCCCCCAAGGCCAAGGCTGCCAGCTGTGCTGCAGACGTGGGGTGACTGGGCCCCCGCACCTGCCCAGCACAGGTACCGCCAGGCCGCCCTCCCCAGCGGCTCGTGAGGGAGACAGGGCAGGAAGAGGTGGCGGAGCCGCCCGACCCTGCCGCAGCCCCTCCTCTCTGAGGACCAGAAAGCGCCCCTTTACCCTCCTCACAAAGGCCCAGTTTGGGTCTGCAGCCAGCGGTTTGCTGGGGCCCGCGGGGCGGGGGGGGGGGGGGCCCCCTGTGATGCTCTTCCAGCTCAGAGGCGTCCACAAAGGCGGCTTTCTCCTCCCTCCAGGGCCGGGGCCCGGGCCCCATTCTGACACGCAGGGAAGAAACCCGCAGCCCAGCGTGACTCGGCAGAGGGCTGGGCGGCGAGCGCTTTCCCGTGAGAAAGACGAAGCCCCGGAGTCGCCCCTGGAGCCCGGGACGACAGCCCCACCCCAGGTCGTCGAGGAGCAGGGGGCTCCAGGAAGCAGGCCACCTCCTCCAGTGCGGCATCCAGGACCCCGGGGCAGAGGGCAGGGGTCAGGGCGCCAGCCAGCCACACACTGGAGAAACAGCCTCTGTTCAGCAGCCGAGGCTGGCCACCAGTGTCTCCAAGCAGCCATGACTCTGCTTTCGATCTGATGGAAGTTTCGGAGACTTGTCAGAGCCCAGGCAGCCAGAACTGGCATGGCCACGGCCATGGCCACGCCCACCCCCCTCTGGAAGAAAGGAGCTGGGCACGGGAGCGAGGGGCAGCTCCCCTGGGCAGGGCGGGGCGGGGGCCGGGCAGGAAACTGGCAGCTGCCCGGGGGCGAGGTGCCTCTTCGTTGCGCGCGGGTGAGCACCGGGCAGCAGCCAGCCCAGGCACACCGGGACCCAGCTGGGGCTGCAGCCGCCACGGCCAAGACGGCCCACCCCAGACAGGCGGGCGGCTCCCGGCCACCCAGCACGGGCTCAGAGGACCGAGGTGGGCGCTGCAGCTCCTGCCAGGACCCCCACCCTGCGGACAGCGGCCACGGGTGGGGTCTCAGCGCAGCCGCGGCCTCTGCTTGGAACGGGGCGGTAGCCCCGTGGCTGTTCACAGCCTGCGCGACCCTTTGAAACCGTCCGATCTTCCGCACTTTCTCCCAAGTGCTGCCAACTGCCCTCTTCTTTAAGAAGTCCTCCAGAGGCACAACCTCCCTGGTCCAGGGGGCACCCACCGTGCTGACATGCAGGTCCGGGGGCTGCTGTGGAGAACCGAGGGCCTCCCCTCGGGGGTGCGCTCGGGCGGGACTGCAGGCCACGGGCTGGCCGGGCGGCACGTCAGCGGGCGCCCCGCCATGTCGGGTGGTGTGGTCTCCACCCCGACCGCGGCGTGCCCCTCCTGCCGCCCCCGGCTTTCGCCCTTTGCAGTCTTTGAGGTCAGCCGTCTGCCTTTTTCTTGCTGGTTTGTGAGACGTCCACACACCGCGGCCCCAAGTCCTTCCGAGGCGCGTGCTGTGCCACACCCTCGCGGGCTCCGCGGCCGCTCTCCGCCCCCTCGGGGTGCTCTGGCCGAGCAGAGTCGGCTCCCCAGCCCTGCTGCGCGGCCAGGACGTGCAGCACTGGCACACCACACACGTGCCAGCAGCGGCCACCCCGTCTGTGGTGTTCGGCACCTTCCCACTGCCCGCCGTGGCCTCGGCCCTCCAGGGAAGTCCGGTCGCGTCTCACTGCAGCTTTTGAAATCACGCGACGTTCTTCTCGGGCTTCAATCCGCTCTGAAGGCTTTATCTTCACCTTTCTTACCCAGAACGTGGAGATGATGTGAGTGAAGGTGGTTTTAAGAGACAGGATGAATGGACCCTATTCTTCACAAAGGTCCTTCCCTCCATGACTTGAAGCAGGTGGCCAGTGTTGGGGACCCTCGGCCACCGGCTCCTCCAGTGGCTTCCGGCCGACCCCCACCCTCGTTCCCCCAGGGCTCTAACCGGACTCTCCTCTGGCGGTCCGCCAGCCTCCGCTCATGGGGGGGCTGTGCTCACAGGGGCCAGTCTGATTCCAGTCCGTGCTCGGCAGTCACCCGGCACCTCGCCCAGCCCAGAGGCCCAAGGTCGAGTGCCCGCTCTCCGAAAGGCCCTCCGTCTAGGCAGATGCCCCGCCTGAGGCCCTGCCCGCAGCCCCTCCTGCTTGTCCCGGGGCAGCGGGGGACTCTGTGCTGCCCCTCACGCACCAGGCCCACCGGGAGTCCCCATACCCACCTGCGGTCTGCCACGCCGCTGTGCTGTGGGAAGCTGGGCTCGGGACCTTTCCACAATTTTCTGTCGGCGCCAGCACAGAAGAGGCAGGAAGCAGAGGAGAGACGGTCAGACAGACGGGAAGCAGCGCATCCCCTCGCCACCGCGGACCCTGCCCCGGGGGGCAGTCCTGTCCCGGCACCGAAGTCCCTGGGTCTGCTTCCTCACCCATCAGAGGGCGTGACCCCTGGCTTCCCGCCTCCTGGGGGGCTGCCATGCAAACGTCTTCTGGGGGCACCAGGGGCCGCTGCCCTCCCCTGCACACTCCCTGTGGTCACACCAGCCGCAGTCACTGTCTAACACCCACAAGGCTGGCCCTCCCTCAGCTGTGGGGGGCGGGGCAGCACCAGCCCGACCCGGGGAGGAGGCACCAGCGTGGGTGCCCCAGGGAGCCTGGCCCGCCCGCCCGCCGGCGCCTCACCTCCTGCACCGCTCCGTAGCGCTGAATGGCCCCCGAGAGCTGCGTTCTCAGGCGGTCCAGCTGAAGACGCTCCTGCTGCAGAGAGAGCCGCTGAAGCAGGGCCGGGCCGTGCCTGCGCTTGGTCCCTCACCACCTCACACCGACCGCCACGCACACCAGTGAGACCAGCTTCCCCATGGGCCTTTCCGGGCACCGGGTGGTGCCCGCGCCTCACGTCCCCACTGAGGCTGCGGCTCTGCGCGTGGGCAGCCAGGCTCAGAGCCCCGGCGAGACCTGGTCCTCGGCACCGCGTGCGCCCCAGGCCCGTCTGAGCACCACGCACACACGGATTGGCCCCCACCCGCCCCCTGACCCCTCTCGGCCCGGGGGACGTACCCGGGAGCAGCCCCGCAGCAGCTCCGACATCTGCTTCACGGCGCCGGTGCTGGCGGCCACGGTGCGGTTGGTCTCCTGCTGCGCCGTGTGCCTGCGGCGGGCAGAGCGGCAGGTGAGGCGGGGCCCCTCCCAGACACGGTGTAGAACTCCGCGTGACCTGGGGGGTCTGGGGAGGCCAGCCCCTGGCCTGCTTGCAGCTGACCTGGACCCCTTAGATGGAGCCATGCCGGGGGCCAACCCTGCCCTCAGGCCTCCTGCCGGCGCATGGGGGAAAAAAACCCACAGACGCCAGAGAGCCCTCCTGACCCCTTGGGCTGCAGCCTGGCGCCCTGCTCTGCAGCCCCCACACGCAGAGCACAGGGCCCTGAGGACACGGGGCCCCGCCCACAGATGACCGCCCACTGGGGCCCCTGGGCTTCTGACCGCCGGCAGCACGTGGCCAGCACCCCCAGGACCCAGACACGCAGCCCAGCAGCTGCCACGGGGCCCGACCGGGCAGAGACCGCCAGCCCAGCAACCTGGGCCAGCCCGGGCGCCTGTGCGGGGGGCCCGCGCAGCGCTGATGGGGCTGACCAAGCCCGCAGCTGCCGCATGAGGAGGGCCGCAGGCTCCACCCCGGAGGCTCCTGGGCCTGGGAGGACGGGAAGGGCCGTCCTCCCTGGGGCTGGAGCCGCCCCTCCCGCAGGCCTGGCCGGCCTGGCTCTGAGGCAGCGGCAGCACAGGGCAGAGAGGTGTGCTGCCTCCACGCCCGTACTCGGCACAACGAGGAAGCTGGCGGCTGCCAGCGGGGGGGAAAAGGGCTGGCAACCAGCCGCAGTCATCTGGAGGCATTCGGGACACGCTCACAGTCCAGGACACGCACCAGCCCCGCCCAGGAACAGGGTCGCGGCAGCTCTGGGAGCCGCAGCACCCGGGGCAGGGCCGCCTCGCTGGGGGCAGGGCACGGACAGGGCAGGAAGGCGCTAAAGGGGGCGTTTCTGGACCTGCCGGCTGAGGCGGATGGCCGTGGGGCTGGGGAGGGGTGCCGCCTCGGGGACACTGGGTCCCTGCAGGCCAAGCCCGTGCCGGGACCACCCAGGGGCCAGGTCTGCTCTCCAGACCCGAGTCGGTGACGCCATCCTTCCACCAGCCAGACAAGGCGGCCCAGGGGACCCATGAGGGCCAGGGCCTGACAAAGTCGCCTGCCTGACCCACGGGACGAGGCTCTCCAGGCCTCGCCCAGACACGGGCTGCCGGCAGCGGTCCCTGGAGCTCTGCTCTCAGCACCAGGCACGGAGACCCAGCCCGGCCTCGGCGCAGGGTCGGGCAGCCTCGCCTGCACCCCCACCTCCGGAGCCACCACTCCAGCGCGTGCCGAGGGGCTGGCACGTTGCCCACTTAAGGCCAAGTCTGCAAAGCATGTGGGGGTTCAGGAAGAGGCTGCCGGGAACAGCTCGGACACCTGTGCGTCCCAATGCCGTAGTGAGAGCACTGCTCTTATCAGAAAACAGCGTGCATGCCAAGAAAAGGAAGCAAAACTAAAAGACGGAGTTACACGTGAAATCTGCAAAAGGCCCTCTGCTGCCTCCAACTCTGGACCCCCAGACTCGGCAGTGCTGGTCCCGGCCAGCCTAGAGAGTGCAGGGAGGTCAGTGGGTGGGGGGGAGATGGATGGATGGATGGATGGACACATGGGTGGATGGGTGGACGCATGGGTGGATGGGTGGACGGGTGGGTGGGTCAGGCCTGCCTATTCAGAGAGCTGTAGCCTTAGCCACACATCCAGCTACTCTTGGAGCCTCAGGGTTTTCATCTTGAAAATGGGAATAACACTGCCTGCCCTCCTCCAGGTCGGGAGCACGCCATGCCTGTGGGCCCACGAGCGAGCCCAGCCTCAGGCTCCAGCAGTGGCCAGCGGGCCCTCAGGAGCGTGGGGCGTGCACAGTTGCGGCAGCTGCCAGACGGGGGTGGGCCGGTGGCACAGCCATGCACGCTGCCATGGGCACTGCACACGGGCACGCACTCACAGGCTGTCCCGCAGCTCCTGAGTGTCACTCGATGTCCCCAGGGACCGGAGGCCCTGCTCCAAGGAGGTCACTGCAGAGAGAAGGGAGTAGGCGTCAGGAGCAGCAGCCTCTCTGCCCGGGGGTGCCCGGACTCAGGGTGCGTGCCCGAGCCCAGCAGGGGCCGGCCGGGGCCCGTCTGCATGCTCGTGGCCCTGCCAGGACCCCAGGGGTGGCACAGCACGGCCCCACGCTCGGTCGGCCACACGAGGCCCCAGGGCTCCTGGGCACCTGCCCCCACAGGCCCTGCCCCCCACCTGGGGGCCTTCGCTCCCCTCCCCCTCTCCCGGACAACGCTCTCACTGCCCCGACCGACCTCGGGGCTCTGCGGCACACACCCGCCCTCACCCACGAGGCGCGGTCAACGCCCCTTGCCCACGTGTCCGAAGTCTGCAGAGCTGGCCTGGTGGACTGGGACGCTCGCCCCTGGCCCCAGCCTCCATGACTAGCCCTGCCAGCCTGGGAAAGGCCCTGACCCTCTGCGGCCCAGGGGGCCTCGTCCAGACCACACCAGCAGGACGGGGGCAGGGGGAGGGGGCGGGGCCGGGGGCGGAGCCGAGGAAGCCAGGGCAGCAGGAGCAGGAGCGGCACTGCCTGGGGCAGCCGGGACACACTGACCCGCCGGCCCCAGTCCTGAGTGAGACACCTGGGCCGCAGGGCAGTGTGGTCGGGGTGGGGGAGGCCACGGGCACCGCCACCACCGAGTCCCGTCGGCCCCGACCGGCAGCGCAGTGACGGGGGCAGCCAGGCCGGGGCGGGGCCGGGGCGGGGCCGGGGCGGGGCCGGGGCGCAGACGCGGGCTCACCGCTGGCGTTGATGTGGAAGATGTTGGCCGACGTCTCCTGGAACAGCTCCTGCAGGTCCCTGGGGTCCACCTGGGTGGCTGCAGGGAGACAGGGAGGGGAGGCCACCGTCGCCGTGTGTCTGTGAGCGGTTCCCCAGCCGGAAGGCCAACGTCGCCCCTCCCCAGCCGGCCCCTGGGGGGGCAGAGCGTCACAGGTGGAGACGGGGTCCCCTGCGCACTCAGCACTCGGACGCCGCGGGGAGCAGAGAAAAGGGCGGCGCCTCAGGAAGGCCGGGCAGCGGCGCTGTGCACCCCGGGCAAGCCCACGTGGCGCCCACTGGACAGACGCGGGAGCCCAGGTCGCCGCCCAGGCGCGCTGACCCGTCTCAGAGCCGAAACGGCCGCGCCCTCGGCGACGACGGGGTGCGTGCCGCCGAGGAGCCGGCACTGACAGCGCCACGGAGCCTGGAAAACGCATCGGTCCAGACCCCGAACGGCGCGGCGCCGTCAGGGGCCGCGCGGGGCTCTGGGGCCGAGGCTGCTGTGGGGGTGCCCTAAGGGATTTTCAGACAGACCTCGAGAAGGTCAAAGGTACCCGCAAGGATCTGAACCGCCTCTGGAACAACGTCCAGTTCTCTTCAGAGGAAAGCAAGCACTCAAACCTAGCACAGATACTGCAAAAGTCACAATTACAACACTGGACACGTGAAAAAGCAGGGAAAGTGACCCCTAACCATGACCACGAGAAACATCGATCAGCAGAAAACCCGGCCAGGCAAGGACGGAGAGGGGACGGAACTCGCAGGGAAGGGGGAGCATTCTCGGAAGTTGCGAAGCCGAAGTCACCACACAGAGAGGGACACGCCCGCCCAGGGAGCTGCTGAGAGATGGAGGAGGGCGCTGGGAGGGGACGGAGGGCTTGGCGCGCCCCGAGAGGGAAGCACGGAGAACTGGAGGACGAGCCCCGGGCGCCAGGCGAACGGAAACAGAGGACAAGAGGGCGAGGGACGCCCCGCCCAGGGCACGAGGACCGCAGCCCGGCCGCGGGGGCGACTCAGGCCTAAAGCCCATCCCCGCCCCGTCTGTGTGACAGCGAAAGACACACAGAAGACACTTTCTGACCACGACAGGCTGAACCTGGCAATCGGGAACAGAAAGCTGTCTGGAAGTACAGTTCTTTGCAAATTAAACAGCGCATTCCCAAATAACCGTAAGCAGAAGAAGAAACGGCAACACTACAGGCGGGTTTAACCGGGTGAGGACACAGGGCGTGCGGGTCTGTGCGAGCCGAGCAGGCGCGGAGGAGAGTCTGCGGCGACAAGCTCGCCGTGAGGAAGGCCGCAGTCGGCGCTCTAACAGAGTGGGTTACCCTGGGGAGCGCAGGGAGTGAGTATCAGATGAGCAGAAATCAATCACATCGACAGGAGACGGCACGAAGGTAATGAAATCGCACCTGGGCTTTGACACGATCAATAGAACTGATAGACTTACAGGCAGACTGATCAGAAACAGAGCGGGGAGACGCAAATCAGCCACCTCGGAAGGAGAGAGGAGCTCCCGCCCCGAGCCGGCGGCACGCAGACGCCAGGGCGGCCACGGCAACGCCTGAGCGGCGTCGAGGAGACGGGGAGGGCCCTCGACAGCCACCCTCGGGAGGGCACCGATGTGCGGGCAGCAGCGCAGCCTTCGAGGGGCTGTGTGTGAAAGCCGCCCGCGGTGGACACGCCGGGCTCCCAGGGCGGCGGGGGGACTCGGCCGAATGCTGCAGGGCAGAGGGGCACCCACAGGGCATACGGCCCCTCGGGACCCGGCAGCCCGGCTGCAGACAGAAGCGCGAGACAATTCGAGGGGACAGGACAGTCTCCGGCCTGCGCGCGGCGCAATGGGTGCCCCCTGACCCGCAGCCCAGAACCACCCAACTCAAAACTCACTCCCCGAGGGTCACGGACCGAAATGTGAAAGCCAAAACTGCAGCACTCTGGACACCGAAGGACCAAAACGCCACAGGAAACAATAACGCCGAAACGTACTACTTCTGACCTTCCGGAGAGACGCAGCTACGCACAGCGGCGACAGCACGGCTCGGGGAGCAGGCGCCCCCACACCAGAGCGGGTGGTGGGGCGGCCACGGCCACGAGGGCAGCCCCCCGTGAGCCCACTCTGCTGCCTGACGGCTCTGCAAGTCACCTGCGTCACGTGCACGTAGGTGACGCAGCTTCGTCTGCACGGTGAGGGCCCCTCCCGTCCCTGCCTCAGGCCCCCGGGGGCCTCCGAGGTCATGCGGCAGGGAGGAGCGCTGGGGACCAGGACCACAC
Organism: Trachops cirrhosus; assembly: GCA_028533065.1. Lineage (NCBI taxonomy): Eukaryota > Metazoa > Chordata > Mammalia > Chiroptera > Phyllostomidae > Trachops > Trachops cirrhosus. Next base: position 123,301,185 of record CM052544.1, read on the forward strand.
CTGGTGTACGGCGGCAGCCCCATCTCAGCCACCGTCGGCAAAGCGGGACCCTGCAGGCGCCCTTCCGGGAGAGCCGCGGTGCAGCCAGAGGCCCCCGGAAAAGCCGACCTGAAAACCGACGTGGCTGAACACGCTGGATGCAACGGTAAATGCGTCCTGGGCCAAGAAATCAAAATGAAAATAGAAAATTTGCAACACGAGGTGACTTTCAAATGCTTGACCTTCAACTTCAGCGGCGGCTTCTTATAACCTCAAGTACTCTTACCAGAAAAGGATAAAAACTAAACATGAACGAGGTAAACATCCAACTTTGGTGCCAGGAAGATAAAGCAGCTCAACTCAAACAGAGAAGGAGGAGAACAATAAAACCGAAATCGGAAACCAGACCTTAAAACACACAGGACAGGAGCGTCCGGGAAGGCTCACGTCGGTGCCTCGGCGTGCACCCGTCGCAAAGAGAAGAGGGGAACGGACAGGACGGAAGACGGCAGCCCCCCCCCGCCCACCGCCCCGTGCAGCCCTGACCGGGTGGCGGTGCATTCAGGGCGGGGACCGGCCAGCCAGTGGCACAGGGCGGCTGGAACCACAGCGCCGCCCCCCACGCCGCCGCCACACCGCGCCACACTCACTCCAGGGCCGCCCTGCAGGCCTGAGCGCCGCGACGTGAACGCTGAGAGGAACAGACTGGCGTCCGCAATGGCGCACAGTCCCAGGAGTGTCCCCAGAGGAAGCAGAGAGCCCCGCCCTTTCTGACAGCCGGAGAAATTCACCGCTCGTCCACACTCTTCCCTCACAGAAAACAGCTCTCTGAGGGCCGGTTCTTCCCGAAACCCACCCAGGACGCTGTCACCACGCCCACTCCGCACGGCGGGAGGCCCCGCCAGCCCAGCACAAAGGGACAGGAGTGAAAGGGACAGGAGTGACGGTGGGAGCCGCGGGAAAGCAGAGGACAAGCCCGTCCTTACGCACCAGCGACGCCGCGGCGCAGACGGTAAAACTGAACGCCCTGCGGGTCCTGGCCAGAGAGAGTGCCCAGCGAAGGGCAGGGCACACGGCCCGTGGACACGGCCCGCACGCTCCGCAGGAGAGACCTGCCTTCTTCAAGACTCAGACTCGGGGAGACGCCGCAAAGACAGAGGAGAATCAGGACGTGGCACCAGGCGCGCTGCCGTACCAGCCGCGCAGCTCCCGTGGGGCCCGTGGGTGCGGTGCTCTGGGACGCAGTGGGACGCACCAGCGGGGGTGGGGAGCGGGGGTGTCAGACGGAGCCCGGCCGGCTCCGAAGGGGCCTCCCCACCAGGGACGCCCACTGAGGGCCGACGGAGGGAGGTGACGGCAGAGCGCCCACCCCGGTGCCACCCGAGAGCCTCTGTCCCCAGCAGGCGCCCTCAGCAGAGCGAGCCCACTGGGGGAACGTTTAGGGCCGCCAGACACGGCGCTCACCACCGGACACGCGGGACACCTGGCAAGTCACTGAGGACCAGACGGACTCTGGGAACCACAGCGCTGACGCCGGGAGAGGCCCACACGCCCCACAAACAGCAGACGCCCGTCCGCCCCATCAGCTGCCGGAGCTTTAACCGGGGAGACGGTCCCACACCCACACCTCGGTGCTGACACGGGCGGGCACAGAGGGCGGGTGCTGGGCACACGTCCCCACCCACCGCCAGTTGGGCCGCAGCGCCCACTGGCCCTCAGCAAGGCCCAGTGGATGGCCGCGACGCCCTTGCAGGCGGACCAGGAACAGACGCCGAGAAGCACTCGCGTCACCAGTGCACGGAGCAGGGAAAGGAAGGGGGCGGCCCCTGGAGCAAGAGCCCGGGCCGGCCAAACCAGGAAGGAAAGGGCTCACCGGGCCCAGCACACAGCCCGCCCCGGCAGGGCCAGCGCCACCCGGGTCACAGGCAGCAGCGTTCAAAGGGACAGAACCGTGCACAGCCACCGACGCAACACGACACAGCAGAGGCCTGCCCGCTGCTGCCCCTCCCCCGCCCACACCCACGTGGCAGGCCGCTGTCGTTACCAAGTGGCTGGTAGCCTTGTCTGGAGGGTCCCCCGAAGGGGCCGCGACTCCCCAGCCTGCCGCTGCCGGCGATGGACCCGTAGGACATCTTCTCACGGAGGGCAGGGCCGCCTTCCCTGGGAGCTGCAGGGACACAGAAACCGGGCAGTGGTTAGTGCTCAGGGCCCGAGCCGACTCTGCCACCTCCTCGCCCCGGCGGCCCATGCCGTGCCTCAGCCCAGCGAGCCCTGGCCAGGTGGCCTCCCATCCAGCGTCCGGTGTGGAGACCCTGGGAACAGCCCTCCCGCAAAGGCCACGGTGGTCCCGGCCACAGCCCCAGCCCCTGCTCTCCCCTGAGCAAGCCCGCCCGCCCACCCGGCTCCTGGGACCCCCGGGCCCCATCCATGCCTGCCCCCACGGCGCTGCCAGAGCTGAGCACTGCGCCGGGCTGGGAACCACGGGCTCACACCGCCTGCTGACCCTCCATCTCCAGCTCCGGCCTCCAGCACTACCCAGGACGGCAGGCAGGTGGAAGAGGGACGTGACCTGCACGGCCTGGACCAGCCCTGGCCCTCTCTGGGCCTCGTCCCCTCTGTCAGTGAGGGGCCAGGAGGCCAGCCCCTCGGGGCTGCTGAGAAGGGGGTGCACGGGCGCTCAGAACCAGGGGACAGACAGGCCCCGAGCTCGCTGTGCCTGCCAGGTCTGCACCCCTGGGAACCGCAGCTCAGGTGGTGGAGGGGCCATCCCAGCACGGGAACCGCCACCTGGGGCCATCCCGTGTCACCAGGGTTCTTGGTGTGCCTGTGACCACGCCGCGGGGACCCCGGGCCCGCGACCTTGCGCGTGGGAGGCCTTCCAGGCGCCGGTCCGACCTGCCACGTGCTGGCGACCTCGTCGGGGCTGGCGGAGCTGCGCACGGGCGGGGCGGGACTGCCAGTGCTCGGCGGCCACCGCTCAGCCCCCGTGCCGCCCACCGTCCAGGCCGGGACCCCGACGTCCGAGTCCCCCAGCTCGTGCAGCTCTGTGCAGGTGGCCGTCGCTGCCTGCTGCGTCGGAAACCAAAGCAAAGCTTGTAAAGAACGCTCCGTCGTTTGAAGAGCAACTGTGTTCACCCCTCACCTGTTGCCGTAAGTAACGCCCCTGCTCGAAGCAGACCTCCGTTTCCCCACGCCAGCCGCGCCGCGCGGACAGCCAGTGTCTCCCAGCTGGGGAGTCTCCAGGCGGGCTGAGCAGGCGGACCGCCTTCTCAACCCTGCCTCCCACGTGCAGGTCCGGGGCGGAGCCTCTGAGGAGACCCGGCCCACCGCGGGGAGCTGGCTGAAGGCAGGGCCCGGGGAACCCCAGGGGTGCTCAGAGCGCACGCGCGTGGAGAATCTGATGGGGTCTCCACGAAGGGCCTCTCGGAGGACACGGAAGAGCACTGAGGAACTAACCCTCGGGGCGGAGCGTGAGCCCGGTGCAAAGGTGGAGGGTGAGTGGGAGAAGTGCCCCGGGAAGCAGAGAGAGGGAACAGCGGTGACACGCAGGCTCGGCCAGGCTCCTGCATCCAGCGACAGGATTCGAGGGGAACACCCAGCACTGGACACCCTGAGATGGAGGGGAGCCGGGGCGCTCACGGCTGCGGGTGAGCGGCAGGCATGACCCGGCCTCAAGCCAACACAACCCGAGGATGCGGACAGCGCCCGAGGAAACCGCAGGGCTGCGAGACACGGACCGGTCCGTCAGCACCCCTCCCAGGGGAGCGCTCAGGACGCGCCCCCAGCAGGGCCCACCCAGGACGCGGCTGGCAGGACTGCCCAAGGCAGGGGGCAGGCGAAGGACCAGGGCAGAGGCTCCGCCCAGGCCAGGAGGACAAGCAGCGGAGCGGGACCGGCAGAAGGTTCTAGAGACACCCGCTGACGAAGGTGAGACGACATGCCCTCCACATGAAGGAGGTCAGACGGTGCCAGCGAAGGGCTGCGGGGGGCGCTGCTGGGGCTCCCGTGAAACGCGGCGCACGGTAAGTGCGGCGCACTGGGAGACAGGGCGGGCAGGTTCCAGGGAAGCTGCGGGGCGGGAAAGGACGCAGCAGCGAGTCCGCTCTCCGGCATGTCCACAGCAGGGGGCGGGGCTGTGATGGGGAAGCCACGCCCCCCAGCGTGCCACCGCCTGTGAGGGGTGCCTGTGGGCATGAGCACACACGTGCCAATGTGAGGCGTGCAGGTGACATGTGTGGCTGCGTGCGTGTGCGTGTGAGGCGTGTGCCGACATGGGGCAGCAAGAATGACCGCTTCTTCTTGATTAATCGCGTGGAACTCATTGACTCTCTTTCTGAACTTGCACGTGTAACTTTAAATAGTGAAAGGTCACTTGTAAACTCCAGGGAAGCTGCCATCTGGAAAGATCCGTGTGGAAGCCAAGTGGCCGTGGCAGGTGTCTCCTCACCCAGGTGACATCCCCCTGTGGGGACCCAGCAGCACTCTTGACTCTCCGGAGGGCCACCAGCGTCCTCCGGGGGTCAGGTGGACCCCCAGCAAGGGCAGGAACCCAGGCGGACGGGGCCCAATTCCACAGACACGGCCCGCACACCCACTGTGCGCTGGGCTGTGGCCAAAATGGACGAGGTGGGCCCAGTCCTGGCCGAGGGGACCCGCACGTTATCAGGCGTCAGCCGGGAGACGTGGGACAAGGGCTCCGACCGGGGCGTGCTTGCAGAGACCTGCGGATGCGGCAGGAGCCCCCGGAGCAAGGGCAGGCAGCCGGCCGGGTCTGGCCGCGGAGGGCCGGGGCAGCGCCGGGAAGACGGGAGGGGCAAAGGAGGGGCCGCGGCCAGCTGCAGGGAGTGACAGCAGCTGGGTGGGCGAAACCGGGGGCCGTGTGGCCAGAGAAGCCCGCAGTGTGCCTGGCCGTAGGCGGGGCAGCCGGGAGGCACGAGGGCAAAGGCAGAGCAGGCAGCAGCGGGCGGCGCACAGCCACGTCCGGAGTGCGGGCCCAGCAGGGTCCCAGCACGCCAACCCTCTGACCTGCCTTCTCTCTCCGCTGTGCCTGGAGCGCGAGGCCTGCCCCTGGGCCTGTGCAGCCCAGCGGAGGGCGCTACCGGGACTGCCAGGAGACCCCCTGGGGCGCTCAGCTGCCATCCAGACCCAGGCTCCCCGGGCCCTGTGCCTAGACTGTGCCCCCGCCTCCACCTAGCCGCTCCGGCCCATCCGCCCGCAGCCAGGCTGTGCCCTCACTTCTTACCCACGCAGTCCCCCCGCAGGGGCGGGCTGGGGCCACAGTGGAGCCAGGCGAGGAAGAGGGAGGGGCAGCCGGACAAAGGCTGCAGGAGTGCTGGCAGCCAGGGGGGCGGAAGCCACGGCAGGGCCAGGCCAGAGGGCTGGGCGGATGCGGAGGGGCAGCGGTGCCCGGAACGGCCCCACACTGCCCCAGGCTGCCGGACTGCGGTCACAGGAACAGCGTCGGCTCCCAAGGAAACCCCTACTGAGCCGTTTCCGAGGCCGCCCGCCGGGGCTGCCCGCCTCCTCCGGCCTCCTGCCTCAGGCTGGCGCCTGGCTCTTGCCAGGGCACCACCCCCTCGGCCTGATGGAGCGTCTGTGCTGTTCTGCCCAGGTCCTGTCTCGGGCAGCGGAGGAAGTGCCGGTGCCAGGGCAGCCCTCCCCCAGGACAAGGCCCCCAGGACCGGGAGCAACCGAGCAGCCAGGCTGGATGCAGGGGCCTCGGCTCCAGGCCCCGTGTTGGGGCGAGGACAAGGCCCGGGGTGGGGGGGGCGGGCTCTGGCCCCGGGCCCCCACCCTTCAGGGAATAGGACAGTGACTCGGCTGAGCTCACTCTCTCCAGAGGCCAGCGCCCTGCAGCCAGGCCACAGGCACCAAGGCGAGGGGAGGCTGCAGGGAGGCAGGAAGCCCTGGGCAGCTCCCGGGGAGGGGCAGGGGGACCACAGTGAGGCTCAGGCCCCCCCTCGCAGTTCCAGGCCACGCTGCCCACCCCCCAAGGGCACAACACAGTGAGTCAGTCGCTCAGAATCCCTCCGGCTGGACAGCGGCCGTGGGGACCCAGAGTTCCCTCTACTGTCAGCCATCCATGTGGCCGCCAAAATGCTTCAGCCACACGAAAGTGACCTTGGGCGGCACCTTGGAAACCCTGGATGAAGGTCATCACATCCCGGGAAGGCTGGATACCGGAGCGAGGCCCAGCCCGGGGCCGCCGGCACCCTGTCCTTGGGGCTGTCCCCCGGGTGGTCCCGGCAACTCACCCGTCAGGCTGCTGCAGCTGGACCAACCCGTGCTGGACGGAGCCCGGGGGACCCGGCCCAGGGCAAGTCCCCAAACACAGGAGCTCCCGCCCCCTGCACCGGGGGCCACAGGCCCATTCTGGGTGCTTTGACCACCTTGCAGAGCTCGAGGGCACCCACGTGGACACTGCCTCCAGCAGCCGAGGCTGCCCTGGAGGGACCTGGCCCACGCCGGACGGGCGGCGGCTGACCCGCGCCTGTGGGGGCAGGGCCCTGCCCGAGATGCTTCCGCCAGGGAAAGGGGGGCTGGGCCGGCAGAGGAGGCGGCCCCTGGCAGGACAGGCCCTAGGCTGGGCACCAACACCCCTGCACCGCGGGGCTTTCCGGGCCGGCCTGGGCGCAGCCAGTCTGCACAGTCGGCCCCAGCAGGCCCGCCGTCCAGCCCGGCGCCGCGCACACGGCAGGGCGCCTCAGAGCCCGGCCCCCGGGCGAGCACATCAAGTCCTTCACGACGAAACGGCGAAGTCGCCCGCCGCCAGGCCACACGTGGGCACAGCCGGCGGCCTCCTGAAAGAGAGCGTCTGCTCCCACCCCGCCCCGCACACGGCACCCCAACGCCGGGGATGCCGCTCATGCCCCGCCAGCCCGGGCCACACGGAGAAGGGGTGCAGCAGGCGGACAGAGACCCCGCAGCCTCTCTCTGCCTCCCCTCCCTGGGCCAGAAGCTGTGGCCTGCTTGCTCCTGACAGGACGGTGTCAGGGAGTCGGGAGGCTGCCGGCAACACCAGGTCTGAGTCCCCACTCTGCCCCTGACTGGCCGTGTGGCCTTAACCAAGTCCCTCCCCGCCTCCCGGGGTCCCCTCCAGGGTAGAGGAAGAAGGCAGACAGAGCAGGTGTGTGTGTGGGGCGCAGGAGCGCGCACTGCACCCCCCACCGGAAGGGCAAGGGCGGCCCAAGCCCCAGTGCAGATGAAGAACGCGCCGGAACCCCCTCGGACACGCAGCAGGGGGTCCGCCACCCCCTGTGAAGGAACGGCTGCCGTGGCCGCAGCAGGGCCTGGGCCAGGCCCCACGCGGAGGTCCGGGGACCAGACTTGCCCAGGATCCTAAGGCCCGTGGGGAGACGTGGTTCCCAGGCCTTCAGCCAAGGCGGCCACTGCAGACGGCCAGAGGGTGGCTCTGGGGGACAGCTGCTAGGGCACCCTCTTCCCACGGCACGCTGCCGCTGAGAGCCAGCCGGCCAGCCGGGCCCCGCGGCCTCCGAGGGGAGGGGCGCCCTGAGGGGACGGCACCGGGCACCAGTCCAGGGGCCAGCTTTCTTCTCTCCGCAGGCTGGGCCAGCCCCCCCTCAGGGACCTGGGCCCCACCTTCACCTCCCCGCGGGGCACCTGGCAGGGAGTCCCTGAGTCACAGGGCTCCAGCCGTGCCCATGCCCACGCTTGGGCCACCACCCCCTCGCGAGCCACACCTGCCTCCCCGCCTGCGCACAGGCCGCACGCCCGGCCCCACGCACACATACACCAGCTGAAGGCTGCAGTGACACACACGGGGCGTTGTCACAGCAACTGGAACGCCACAGCGGGCAGGACGCCAGTGCGCACCCCGGGCCCTGGAGGGCGGAGCTCAGAGCGGGCCACAGAGCAGTGGTCGGAACAGGGCGCCGGCCACACACGCCCTTCCCCCCCGTGACCCCTGTGGTGCTCCCCCGCCCACCAGGAAGCCATAGGAAGCCCACTCTGGCCCGGCTCCGCCCACCGCCAGGCTGCCTGCCCCTCAGCCCAGCGCTCTCCCATGAGGCCCGGCTGAGGGACGAGAAGTCGGTGCCTGCACCTCGTGACGCAGGGGCGGGGGCTGCACCTGAGCTGGGGAGCCACAGCCCGTCTGCCTGGGCACACGGCCCCGCCAGACAGCCCAGCCTTCGGGGGGGCCTGTGCAGACCAGCCCCCACAGAGCAGCCCCAGCTGAGGGGCAGCCGACCCCAACCCACAGCAACTCCCCACATCCCTCCCTGACCACCTGTCCTGCGTGGGTGCCGAGCTCAAGGCCAGGCCAGCGGCTGGCACGCCGGGGCGGGGGGAGCCCGTGCACCCAGGCGCTCACCCCAGAGGCTTGCTGAGGGAGAAGTCCCAGAGGACAGAGGAGCTTCCCAGGATGGGCACCCCCACCCCTCAGTAACCTGGGAGCTGTCCGTGGTGCTGAGCGCCGCAGCCCTGAGCCTCTCCGCAGGCTGTGCCCGCGCCCCCCTCAGCGCCTCTGGGGACCCTTGCCACCCAGACTGGAGCCAATCCTACCAGGGCTGGTGGCCCCTCTGTCCCCGCAGGAGGGAGCAGGGGTCTGGAGGAGCGCCCACTAAGTGCCTACTCTGTTAGGTCCTACTGCGCACACGCACCACAGCAGCCGTTCCAACCCCAGAACTCTCTGCTTCATCCTCACAACCCCTGGAGTTTCTGCTGCGTGCGAGGAAGCTGACTTCGAGTATCACCGTGCCCTGGCAGAGTCTCTCCTCCTTCCTTCTAGAAAGCACCTTAGGACGGTGAGGATGACCCCAAAAATAACCGAACAATAAATTTAAAAGCTCCCGCTTCATGTGCAGAGAAAGTAGAAATACTTCCTGTGGTCCTCCGAGCACAGCTGAGGCTTCCAAGAGCCGCAGCGACTGGGCAGAACCCTCCCAGGTGGGAGTACGGGGACGTCCACGCGCGGTGAAGGGACAGTGTGGCAGTGGCAGGTCTCAGAGAGCACCTGGACGTCAGGGCTGACCCTGCGCACGACGCCCTCCCCACCCCCGCGCCACCGAGCTGCAGACCTGGGCAGGGGCTGGGGGGAGGAGCTGGGAGCCCAGCGAGGCCCCCCGCCAGGAAAAGTGTGCGAGGTTGACGAGCCTTTCTGGGGCAGAGAGAAAGCGTGGCAATGGGCAGAGACGATGAAAGCAAACAAACTGAGGTCAGAAGAAACTAAACCACGAGGGGAAGAAAGCCGGGCAGGCCCCCGGTAGCCCCGATGCCACATTCACTATCGTAGCCGGTGGCCTGGCCGCCACAGGACATTTCGAGGACACTGGTGTCAACCCGGGAGGCCCGCAGCTCACACACGGTCCACCGGGCCCGGGCGCTGTGGGTGGGGACGCAGACCGGCACGGCTCCGGGACAGCGTGGAGGGTCCAGAATACGCCCAGGCCGAATCTCCAGGAGCGCAGTCGCCCCGTGTGGGAGGCAGCTGCGTGAGCACAGGCAGTGTCAGCGACCCCAGAGCCGCCCGCAGGAAGAGCCCTCCCTGGCTGCAGCAGCAGACCCCTCCCCGCTGCCGCCCCCAGCAGGCCTCGAGGTCATTAGCGCCTGGGCTGTGGGTGCCAGGCGGGCAGGGAAGGCGGGCGGCCCCACAGGAAGGAGCCAGCTCCGCATGAGCACTGCCACTGAGCCGCCTTGAGGGCGGCCAAGCCCCGGAAGACGCTGCCCGGCTGTGGTGATGTGCAGAGGCTGACTCTAGGCCGCCAGTGGTTTTCAAGGGACATCCCTTGCCAAGTACTTGGCTAGAACAGATTGTGGACCCAGGGGAGGGCAGCCAAAGGTGCTGGGTGCAGGCACTGGGCGCGCCCTGGGCCCCTCTGGCCAGGCACCGGCTCTGAGGATGGGGCGCTCAGAGGAACGGGCGAGAGCAGGCAGGGAAGGAAAAGGAGCCAGGTAGGCGGCATGGCTGCAGGCCCCACCGCCCAGCACTCCGGCGCCCAGAACACTCTGGGGTGGCGACAGCGTCCACACCTGTGCCACGTAAGGCCAGTGGCCACCGCTCTGAGTGTGATACGGGTCTACCAACAGGAGACCCTGGCGGGCGTCGGGGAGGAGGCACAAATCACAGCCATCTGTAAGCTCCTCGGGCGCGAGGCCCCAACCCTCAGTACCCAGAGGCACCTTTTAAGCCGTACTTGGAAAAAAGGCAGGGAAGCGCACAGGGTCCGGCTCTTCCTGCAAGGCGGGCTCCCAGCCGCTGGGGGCTGGGAACCGACCATCGCGCCCAACAGGTGGGCACCCGGGCCTCAGAGAAAGCGCACGCCCACAGCCTGGGTACCGTGAGTGCTCACAACCGCCTCGGAGGTCGAAAATTCCCACGGCTGGGTCCCCGAAGCGATGCCCTCGGGGAGGTGGGGCCGGGGCGATCCCGCCCCCTCCCACGGTGGCCCCGCCCCCGCCGGCTTGCCCCACCCCGCGGACCCCTTGGGCCCCCTCCGACCCACCCCGAGCATCCCGGGCCTCGGGTCTCATGCCCTCCCGGCCAGCCTGCCTGGCCTTCGTTGACCTGCCCCGGCCGGTCGACGTCGCTGCACGTGCCGCGGCCTCACCTGGGCCTGGGTCTCTCGCAGGCGTGCTCCCTGCGCTCTCAACGGGAGGGGCGGTGCGAGGGGCGGAGCCGACACCTAAACGTCACGCGACGGCCCCTCCCACGCCGGCCCAGAGCCGCGTAGCCAGGCACCCTCTGTCCCTCCGCCCCGATGCCTGGCGTCAGCCAATGGGCTGCCGGAGCTGCGGACGCCCCTCGGGCGCTGTGCTCCACGGACTACAAGTCCCAGAGTGTCCCGCGCGGGCGGCCGGAAATGGCCTGGGAAGGGCGAGAGGGGCCCTAAAGGCCCCTCCCACCAGCGCACGCGTCTTCCCCCGCTCTGGAAGGCTGCTCCTCATTCTCACATCAACCCCAGTCTCCCCCCATCAGTAAATGGGGTGACGGTGAAGGTGAAGTTAAACAAGGAGCGCGCAGGGCCAGGCCTCACAGGCTTTCCAGAAACGGGCTCCTGCCCGGCCCGATCCCGACACCGAAGGGTCTGAGCCGGAGGTACCTGCTTTCGCCCAGACACTGAGGCCCAAGGGCTGTGCCCAAGTCGCATCCCTAGCGGGGCCCCTTCCCCGCGCAGCCGCACCCTGCACCCTCGGGGGCCGGCCTGCCTGCGGGCACGGGGCTCCTAACCCAGGGCCACCCTCCTCCGGAAGGACTGGGCCCCTGGCCCTCCAGGCGACACACCGTAGGAAGGGACCTGAGAACCCAGGAAGGATCCTGAGGCCAGTGCGTGTGTGCCCTCGGGCCTGCACCCCGCACGGTCATCTCTCTGAGCCTGCTTCCCCATAGGTGAACCAAGAGCCACACCTGGGCAGGAGAGGGGGCCATGCATGACATCGGCCCCCTCTATCCCTTTCTTACCCTTTATCATCCTCCCGCGCCAGGTCGAAGGTGGCCTTCTAACTGCGGCTACTCGAGGCAGAGGCCTGCTGAGCTCCCTGAGGGCAGGTCCTGAGGACAGGAGTGGCATTGTCACCGCCCACCAAACCATGTCTGTGGAGGGGCTGAGCCTGCTAGCCTCCCTGTCGTGGGACTAACTGCACCCCAGACTCCTCATCACGGGAAACAAGCCCCCGCCCTGCATTCCCCATGAATCCGAGCCCGGTGGGCATCACTGGCGCCGCTGCCCGGCAAGGTGTGGGTCCCTGGCAGTGTGCGTTCACACCCCGACATCTGTGGGTGCCCGCACGCGGTGTGGCTCGGGAGCAGGGGGGAGTGAGTGAGTGAGTGAGTGAGTGGTGAGCTGTACTCGTGGGCTCACTTTTCACATGGTTTCTCCATGGCACCAAGTATGTGTTCCCACAACAACCCTGCCCGTTTGGCTGTGTGACGCTGACCAGCGACACACTTTTCTGGGCGTGTCCTCCAAGGCTTTCATGGGGGAGTCCACGGAGACTGCCCAAGCCCAAGCGTGGTGAGGGCTGTGCGGAGGGTGGCGCCCGTGGCCCGGTCACCACGCAGGAGTGACACCCCCAGAGGATGCGTGCTGGGTCGGGCTGGCACCGGGCCAGCACACCGCGGGGCCCCACCCAGGCAGGCGTCTGGCCCCCCACCATGGGGGACCGGCCTCACAGTACCAGGCTCCGAGGAAACAGGTGCGGCATGAGACTTGTAACAGCCTCCCAAGGGATTTAGCGCCGAGCAGGAGTGAAAAAAAAGGGAAAGGAATCCGCGGCAGGAGCGCGCGGGGCTGTCTCTGCTCGTCACATCCCCCGCGAAGGCGTGTGCCGCCGGCCTGGGAAGTGGCGAGCCTGCTCGTCCTTGTCCCCAAAGGAGGCAAGCCAGCTGCTCACCCCAAGGACCGCAGTCTGTCTGTTCCACACCCACCACTGGAGCTTGCTGCCTGGCACAGTGTCCCTTCCCCTCTCTTGCCAAACCTAATCTCACCCTGTTCGCCATCACTTATTCACTCAACAATCTTTTCTTCCGATGTCAGGCAACGTGCTAGGCCATGGGGGTACAGTTCATCATTCCGGAGATGTTGACGAGGTTTCCCAGAAGCCTCGGGGCATCTGTCCTGGTCCAAACCGGCTCTCCCTCCTCCTCGCTGTGTGGCCCTGAGCAAGCCGCTCCGCCTCTCCGGGCTTCAGTTCCCCACCAGTGACAGAAGTGTGATGATAAAGCATGACGGCGTGGCCCGCCCCGCCGCTGTTGACCGCTTGACAGCCATCACCTCATGTCACCCACCCGCACACTCACAGGCTACCTTGACCCGAGCCCTGGGGGCAGCAGGGGCAGAGCCAGTGAGGCCCTGCCCGTCCCACCGTAGGCCGCAGGGTGGGGAGACGGACCACACACAGCCACACCCGGCTCTCAGCCACTTCTCTGACGGAAAACAAGCCCAGGGCTCCAGTGTGGGAGGAGCACTGTTTAATTTGCACCATAAGCGAGAAGAAAGTAGGGGGATGCCAGGCTGTCTCAGTTGGGAGGGGAGACGGGGTCCATTCCCAGGGTCTGGGCTGGGGACCGGCCGCCCTCCGCAAGTGCCCTGGGTACCCAGCCGTGAGGGTGCGCTGCTCACCGGCCTCTCCTGGTGACCGTGAGCCAGCGCCAGGGGCAGGAGGCGTCGGGCACGTTGACTGTATTTGGTGATCGTCGCTGTATTTACAGGGCTTGATGGGGATAAAAATAAAGTGAGGAGGAGCCGCGTGAGTCACTGTGAGCGTTTCACAGTGTGGGCGCTCTGCCCTCCCTCTCGGATCCAGGAGTGGGGTTCCCCCCCACCGCCCTCTGCGTCTCCTTCCCAGGCTTCCCTGCAGCCAAGGCCTTGCCAGAGGGATGTCCGGGGGGGTCCAGGCTCAGCCCGTGACTGGGGTCAGGGTTCAGCCTGCGTTCCAGCTAGGATGTCTCCTGAAACCACAGCAGGACCCCTGCTCAAGCTCTGTCTGGGAACCGGTCCGTATCTGAACACTCCCCATCAAGCACCCCACGGTCTGGGTCCCCTCCACGTCACAAGGCTCTCAGGAGTGCTTTGTGAGCTGTTGAGGCGGGGCTGTGCAGAGGCCAGGGACCCTGTGCACGTCCCCCCAGCCCTGCCCTCCTCAGGATCCCACCTGCTCCCCAGCACCGCCCTACTGGAGCTCAAGTCGTGGCCTGCAGGAGGCCCCGCAGCCGTCCTGGAGCCGCCCCTCACCTGTGAGCCACCTGGCGCTTGGTCGCCACCCCCTCCCCCTCCCCAGTGGCGTTTGCAGTGGCTTCCATGGGACCCCCAGATTCCCCTTCCGGCCTCGGCGCCCTGCCCCCTGCTGGCCCCACCCGAGGGACCAGCCCTGGGGAAAGCACCTCCCCATCTGAGGGGCAGTCCGCACCCGGGACTGGGAGACATGTGCTGGGGCCCCTTGCCCCAGGTTGGGACGGCCCTGCGGGGCCATCCCAGCTCCCGTGGGGCCGCTGGGGCTGCTGGGACGAGGCGGCCCCGCCGTCTGCCCCTAACTCCCGACACGAGCTGCTCCCGTCCGCTTCCCCCATACACGCCCAGCAGGCAGATCTCCATCTGAGCCTGCCTCCAGGCTGAGTCCCTCCTCAGGGACCCTCTCCTGCGCAGACCCCCTTCTCTGTGCTCTCCCCAACCCAATCGACCTCCAGACTTTTCCGCCTCTGGCCTTGTAGGCCTGAAGCCACCAGCCTCTGCACCACAGGTAGGAGCTGGGGAGTAAGGTGGGGCGTTCACAGCACCAAGTGAGCACCTGGATCCACCTGGACCTGAAGCAGGCCCTGCTGGGGATTTACGGAGCTGCTGATTCCTTTCTGCTTGAACAGGCTCTGAGTCAAGGGCCCCATCTGATCCAGCTGTGAGGAACTCTGCAAAGTAGGAGGGGCCTTGGATGTGGGGCAGTTTGGGCCACGAAAGGGCTGCCTGGTGCCCTGTTTCTCCTGGATGAGGTCAGGGCCGTGCAAGCCGCGAGGAGTCTGGGGAAATGAGATGCTGTGTCCTGGGAGGTCCTTCTGGCCATCACAGCCCGCCACCCCTATCCCGGGAGAAGTGGGGAGGTGGCGCTGGATCACGGACCTGAGTCCCCTGCGAGGCCTGCACAGGCAGCGATGGCAGGGACAGAGCGGCCCCGCCCTCCCCCAGGTGGAGCGGGGGCCCGGGGAGCCGGGTCAGCGAGGGCAGAGGGAGTGTGGGGGCCAGGGCAGGGCTGGGTGCAGACCCTTCAGGGAACACCCAGCCCACGCACACGCCCACTCTGCTCTCGGTGTCCAGCTCCCAGCTCCTGGCCGCGCAGGGCACCGCTCTGCTGGCCTTTTCCACATGGGGAGGCACCTCGGCTGGGCGGTCAGGCCCAGGCCCTCTGCAAATGGAGGGTCTGCGACCCCTCACCGTCAGGGAGACAGACAAGCAAACGAGGGGGTGGGGTCCTAACCCTTCTTGCCTTTCCCCAGAGGAAACCCCCTTTGGAAACAGGCAGGCGGTCCTCGGTTGGCACTGTGGGCGGGGGGTGGGCGTCGGGTTCTGGTTCTAGGGCAGAGGGAACAGGCGCACCCCCCGCACCCCAACTGAACGGGGGAGTAAAACCCCGAGTCCTCGGAGCAGCCTGATGAGGGCCGAGCAAAGTACAGGTCAGCCAGGGTGGGGAAGGAGACTAGCAGGGAAGCGCCCTTCTGTCACCGGTGCATGTCCCCTTGTCCCTCCGGTGCCCTCCAGCTGGGACTCACGGCACCAGAAGCCCAAAAGTAGGCAAACCTCAGAGCCGACAGACAGAGAGGCCCCGAACAAACCCCCTGGTCTGACTCAGGAGCATGCAAGCGGGCTCCTCACACTGCCCGGGACAGTGGGGCGGGGAGACTCGCCCATCCCCTCCCAGGTCGGAAAGCACTCAAGGTCCTTCAGCGGATCATGGCCAACTGGGGTCTGTCCATGCCGGCGGCAGGGACCCCGCAGGAAAAGGAGCAAGCCTGACACGGGCCACCACAAAGGCGAGGGGACGGAGCCAGCCTCCAAGGTGGCAGGTGTCTCCATGGACACGATGTCCCCAGAAGACAGAACGAGGCAGCGGCCAGGGCTCGGTGCAAGGGCCTGTGTGACTGCAGATGGGTAGCGTGGGGCGTCTGGGGGGGCCCCCCGTCTCGACTGCGGCGGTGGTTAAACAAGTACGAAAGCACGTTCAAACTCACACACGGTGGCTGGGACGCCTCGCGTGAGTTAGTGCCATTGTCTGGGACGGGGCCTCGGACCCGGTGGCCGGGCTTGAGGACGATTCCCGGTGGGGGCCCCTGGGTGTGGGCAGCGGTGCCTTGGGGCACGGGTGTTCTTGTCACCTGACGTGGCAGACGGTGACCAGCTCAGATACCCCCCACCGCCGGCATTTGCTCCTGTTGTTCCCGGCTGCCATCTTTCCGCCGCCTCCCTCTGGCTGCCCCCTCTCCCCGTCCGGCTCTCGGGGGGCAGGGCACCCCCACTAGACCGTCCACTTTCCGAAGCAAACGAGCCACGGGACTGGTGTTTCTTGGCGCCTCCTGCGTGTTGGCCTCTGCTCGGTGCTGCGCACGCCAGCCCCTGGGGTGGAGACCTCTGCCCCACTTTACAGGGAAGGCCTGGGAGGCCAGATGGGGGCAGTGATGGGATCTGAACCCAGGACCACCTGGGCCACCGCTCCGGATGCCGCCCCGTCTCCCCTCGGCTTCTGTCCTGCCCTCAGGTTAGGTCCGCGCCAACCCTGTGCTCCGTCAGAGGGCATCTCGGGGGGGGACCCGGGCAGGAGTGTCCTGGTCCTGGCCCTCAGGCCGCCGGTGTGGGGCTGACCGCCTCCCAGCCTCACCTGCAGCCACCCCCCTGGGCTGCGCTACAAGGCCTCCTGCTGCAGGAGAGGCCTTGGGGATGGGTCCCGGGGCGCTCTGGCTCCCTGGGCCGCCAGCAAGGGCGCAGGCCCCTGTGCTGAGGGTCTGGGGCAAGGCGAGGGGGCAGCGTGGGCGCGGGTCCAGCCCTCTCTGCTGGCCTCATGGCCACTTCCAGCTCAGGCTGTCACCTCGCACCACGAGGTACCAGACAGACAGGAGGAAGGACCGTGTGGGGTGCAGGTGAGGGCCGAGGAGGCTGAATCGCCATCCGAGGACAGTCACCCCGTGAGGACGGGCAAAGCAAGGCGGCGTCCAAGAAGCCGCACTGGAGCCCTGGTCACTTTTGCTGAAAACCCCACCGGCCAGGCTGCTTCCCAGGGGCCAGAGTGAGGCCCCTCCCCTTACAGGCGCACCACAGGCCGGGAGAGGGGCCCAAACGACACTGGGGGTGATGCGTGCTGTGACAGGGTGTGGCCCAGTCGCCCGGGACGAAGGGCAGGCCTGGAGCACACGGGGGGACGAGGGAAGGACACTCCAGGCCTCGGGGTGAGGGCGAGGGGGGCTGGGCGTGGTGTGCCCTGGACGCAGCGGGCGAGGGACAGGAACCGGCCGCCCCTGCTTGCCAAGCCCAGGACGCTTCACCAGTCTCCACTCGGCGCCGTTTAAAATTCACAGGTAGCGCCTCGCACCTTCCCCGGAGCTGCGAACAAAACAGCACGCCCTTCACAAGCTCGGCGAGGCTCACTCCAGGGCCACGGGCCACCAGAGGGACTGGCCACTCCCCTCCTCCAGCCCGCGCCACGACAGCCACGCATGCGCGAGCATGCACGCTCGTACTGTGATGTCTGCACACAGCTTGTGTTTACATTCACACGTGGCTGTGCCGCGCACTCACACAAATGTCTGTGGCCATGTGTGCACACGTGTGGACACACGCACGTGTGGTGTGTGTGTATAGACTTGTGTGCGCACACGTGCACATAGGAAACACTGCTCTTGGTGTGTGTGCATGAGATGCATGTGCTTATGAGCACGTGTGTGTGCACACGGGTACACACCAACACATGTGTGCGCACATGGGTTGAACGCGCAGTTACACGGCAACATACCCACTCTCCTAGAATTAGCAGGGACTGAAGCCCTGGGGGGCACGGGGCGAGCCAGGGCCCGGCCAGACCGCAGGGGTGCCCCGCCCGCCCCTCGGGCCCCCCATGGCAGAGCCATGGGGTCCCTGACCAGGGCAGAGGTCAGAGGTTCAGCTCTGTGCTTCTACGTGCCGGGTGGAGCCGGAGCTCAGCCCAGCCCCTCAGCCAGGCCGTGTGACCACTCGGTCTGAAGAATGGGCGCCCGCCTCCTCCCAGGCTCTCAGGACGCGGGAGGGGGCCTGGGGCAGGTGGACGCAGAAGCCGCCCTGCCCTCCATGCCAGTGCCGGTAAGCCGCCCTCTGTTTCTGGAACGAGGCTTCTGGAGGCGCATGGGTGTTCCGGGACCCGGCGGTGCTGAAGCCCAGAGCCTCCCTGGCCGGGTCCCGGCCCTGGGAGAGGTGAGGAGGCACCTTCCCAGGACCCAGGGCCCCTCGGCACCAGCGGGGGCTGCAGGGGGCAGAGGCCTCCCCAGATTCTGCCCTTGGCCAGGGTGGGTCCAGACCACGCTGGCCGCCCCAGGAGGTGGGGACACGGGGCTGCAGGGACCACGTGCGGCTGGGGGTAGGGATGTGCTCAGCCCCTTCCGATCAGCTCTGGCCTCCAAGGGCCTCGTCGGTCATGCAACCCCCATCCTGAGTTGTGGGGATAGGGGCCAGGGGAGAAGTCCTGTGTCTTTTCCCCTTTGGGTTGTGGGGAAGTAGCCTTTCCCACCTTCTCAGGGGTGGGGAGCTGCTTGCTGCTCGTCACGCCATCCCCACTTGGGGCTGCAGGTGCCGGGGCCATGGGCACTAAGGAGGTCAGCCAGAGGTACGAGCCCCGCCCCGTGGCCCCTCTGTGACCCACATTGCCTGCCTGGCCCGCTCTGGGCTCCGTGGGAGGGCATGCCGGGTGTGATTCTGGGAGTGTGGGCGGCGTGGGTGTGCGCTAACTGACCTCTTTACACACACACACACACACACACACACACACACACACTGGCATGCTGTCCTCACCACCGCCCTCGGGCACGCCCCAGGCCTCTGGGTTGAGGATCTGGGTTGAGCAGGAGGGACAGGGCAGCCCTTCCCGGTCTGGCCCGTGGTGCCCTGCCCAGCACGGGTCCGCTCCCCAGCAACTGTCACCCGCTGTCCCTCAGCTCCACTGGGAGGCCTGCCCACCACAGTCCCTCCCAGCCCCAGGCCCTGGGGGATGTTCCAGCCGTGTCACCGGGACCTGGAGGAACACAGGTGACAGAAGTAGGGAGACTGGCCAAAGGCCCCGGTTCATGATGCCAGGACCCCCGTCACCCACCCAGCGTCAGTGTCGCCCCGCCCCCCAAACACCGTCAGCACCGCAGCCGCCATCTCCATGCCGCCCCGCCGTCCTCCTTGGGCCCAGCCCCACCACCACGTCTTCATCTCCATCACGTCCCACGTCACAGCCCTGGGAGAAGGTCACCGTGGCAGCCAGCGTCCCCTTCCCCAGCACTGCTGCGCCTGGGCCCCCAGCGACCGCCCGATGGCGGGTCTCAGGCACGCCGTCCCTCTGGGCAGCTGCACCAGGGGCCCCGTGGGCCTCCCCCTGCGTGGCCAGCCCCCCACCCCCACTCCCAGCCCCGGCCCTGCGTGCCCGCGGTCCCAGGCCGCCCCCGAGCCCCCTCCCGCTCCCCGACTGAATGCTAATGGCACCGGCGGCGGGCTGGGCTGGGGTTTTGTTGCCTGTTTATTTTTCCCTCTTTGCGTGTAACTCCTTTTTTCCCTCTAATTGGGCACTGCGCGGGAATTCACCCCTCCCCTCCTGGCGCCCGATCCGGCACGCTCTCCCCTCGGCGGCCCCAATTACCTAATTTGTGATATTTCATCTCCCCTCCCTTTCATCTTCCCCCGAGCACCCCGGCCGGTTAGAGTAAATATGTATTTTTAATTTTGAGGAGCCTAATTTAATCTGGCAGCAACGGTCCGCCACTCACCCGCACACGTCTCCATCTGAGTCACGCTCCAGGCCACCGGGCGCACCGGACGCCGGCCCGCCCACCCTGCCAGCCGGCCGTGTGGGGCGCGGGGCCCGCACCCTGTGAGGCAGGCCAGGCCCGGTGGACAGGGCCCGGGCCCAACAGTGTCCTCTCCTGGACAGGCCACGGGACACTGCCACGGGATCTTGCAGGGCCCAGACGTCCACTCAAGCCTTCGGGTCCCAGTGCCCTGTGCAGGCCCGAGGGAGGCCCGTGGACGGGTGGGAGCCCCGGCTCTCACCCCTTCCTGGTTGGCACACGGCATATCTCCACCCCCATCCCCTTTGCCTGGTCAGCAGGGCGGACCTGCGTCCTGCTGCCTCTCTCCGAGGCCATTGTCACCTCCCTGAAGGCCACAGCCCCAGCCACCTCCCCATCCGTACACAGACCTGGGCCTGTCACTCTGCCCTCTCCCTGCCCCCAGCTCCCAGCCCTGGCCTCGAGCGCCACACCTGGGCCCAGGGGTCCATGGGTAACGGGGCTCGGACACCAGCACAGGCTGGAGGCTGTGGGGGTCTCTCCTGCTGGGGGTCTCTCCCACTGATGCTCACGGCGGCACCCTGGGCCGGGCCACACCCAGACCTCAGCCTGGCCTCCGCTGCAGTCTAGGCCCTTTGCACCAACCTGTCCCAGCTCACCAGCCTCTCGTCCCTTTCCCTCCCAGCCTCCAAGGCCTGAGGGAAGAGTGGAGGAACGGGGACAATCCGTGGGCACACAGCCTTGCCTGTGCAACGGGCACGGCTCTGAGCTCTGCCCAGTGACAACTCATTTAACGTCTGTGCCTCCCTGGCACCGGGCCAGGGGCGGAAGATGGGAAATGGCACTGTGGCCAGCCCACAGTGGAGGGTCCGGACGTCTAAGTCCCCTGGAGGGTTTAGGGGACCAACCCCCAACCTGCCCCGGGAGGAGGGCCCACCCGCCTCCCCGTGGCACGGCCGCCAGCCGGGCACCCGCGGAGGGCTCCAGTCGGTTGACCCTCAGAAAGTTCCTCGTGCGGCCACCGCTCCCTCCACGGGAGCTCGACCGGGTGGCAGCCATCAGGGGCCCTGCAGAGGCTTGGGGGTGGCGCTCAAGACCCCCTGGGACGCAGCAGGGTGAGCAGGGCGCCAGGTCCCAGAGAACAGACCCCAGGGCTGGCTCCGCCCTGCCTGGCTGTGCGGTCCAGGCCCTGGGTGCTAGGTTGTGTGCAAGCGTGCGTGTGTGTGCTTGTGTGTACACGTGTGTCTGAGTTTGCGTGTGCACACATGCGTGCTCCCCCAGAAGCTGAGATCTGTGGCGTTCACAGCCCAGCCGTGAACCTGGCACTCACCGGGCGCAGGAGCAGTCAGCCTGGCCCGGGACACGGGAGGGTGGGGGCGGAGAGGGCTGCAGAGCGATGGGGGGCTCTTGGGGATCCAAGGAGCCGAACCCTGTGTCTTCCTGTGTCTCCACATCTGGACTCATTCAGACATCCCCTCAACACACAGGGCTCCGTAAGGCGGTCCCTGGGCCCCGCCCGGAGCTCAGGGCTGAAACAGGTGGCGAAATAAGGGTGCCCCAGGCCACGCCCCGAAGAACTGGGAGCAGCCGGCACAGCCAGAAGGGGCAGCCTGGAGAGCAGGCTGTGGGACCGCACGGAGGAAGGACCGTCTCCCCACCTTCCCAGAGCTACGGACTGGGCAGGGGACAGCGGAGTGACCACTGCCAAAGGGTTCAGCAGTAGGTCCGCCTGCCGCTGGCTTGGGAAACTTCGAGAAAAAGCCACACAGGTTCTCGTTCCTGGAGCTCTGACCCATCCAAACCAGGCAGATCTATTCTCTTAACGTCATCGAAATCACCTTTGTCACCACCATCATCACCACCACCACCACCACCATCATCATCATCATGATCACCATCGTCACCATCCTCCTCCTCAGCACCACCATCATCACCACCATCACCATCACCACCATCATCCTGCTCGGCACCACCGCCACCATCCCGCCCCACTAGGTTCTGGACAGGAAACTGTCCGAGTCGATCGGGGCCGGTGGCTGAAGAACAAGTCCCCCCGGCGGTCAGCTGAGAAGGGCAGGAGGGCGTCCGCAGGGCCCAGGCCCTTGCCGGGTGGCTGGCGTGTCCCTGCAGGCTGACTCGCTGTCCCCAAGCCTCACCTCCCCGCCTTTAAGAGGGGAAGTACGCTCCCTGACCTCTCTACTTTTTGATGTTATTTTGAGACACAACAATCTGAATATTTGAAGATGTCGTGTAATTGCAAAGCGCTGAGTAATTGTAATTGCTGAGCGAACGTGACACATGGCCATCGCCCTGTGCAGTCCTGCCCCAGCCCTGTCCCAGCGGCCACACGCTTGCCGGGTCCGGGGAGGCTCCAGTTCCACAAAGCAACCCCAGGAGCTGGAAGATCGATCCACCTGTGCCTGGAATGCAAACAATATGCAAATGACATGCAGATTCCCTCTGTCTGCCCCACCCCCTGTGGGAGCCCCCAGCCTGGAGCTGGGCTGCCCTGGCCCACTTCTGGTTCCGAACAGGCCGGAGGTGAAGGGACGAGGCTGTGGGAGTCAGAGGGGGCGGGGACCGTGGGGAGCATCAGCCCGTGACTCAACGTCGTCACCCGTCTCTGTTGCACAAAATGTCAACATGTCTCTGCAGAGGCACGAGCGTCCCTTCATTGTCTCGAATGTCAGCATCTGCTCCCTCTCGCCCCTCACTCCTCCCTCTCCCTCCTCCCGTCCTCCCAGTCTCCCTGCGAGGCCCTTGGGCTTCGGGGACAGAGACGAACCAGAGGTGACGCCCACAGTCCCCACCCCACCCTCACCCCCGGGAAAGTGACAGGGTCCAGGAAGCCCCAAGGGAGGGCGTGTCCCAGACAGGGAACACAGCTGACGGCACCCTCCAGACTCCGGCAGGGGTGAGGCGGGGGCGCCCAGGTGGGCCATGCGCTGAGACAGGCGTGGGGCTTCTTTGGGAGGAAACGGGGGGGGGGGCCGAAGGCATGGAAGCCAGGACAGACTGGGTCACACCTGCCACTCAAAAGGGTCATCTTAACAGCCCTGAGGACTTGACCCGACATTCACTGAACATGGAGGGAAACTGAGGCCCAGGCAGGGGCGGGACGGGCCCACGGCCAGGCGTCAGGACTCCCAGGCCCCCGGTGCTCTCCGCCCCCCTGCAGGCGGGCAGGTGGGCTGATGGATGTGAGGGCCCTTTGCGCTGCCCATGGGTCAGTCGCCCGCTCTCTCTCCTGCTGGGCAGGGTTTGGTGTGGACGCCCCAGGCCCAGGCCTCGCGGCCCAGGCTGGCCCCTCCTTGCTCTGGCTGGTCCGGGAGCAAAGTGGTCGCCGCTGGCCCTGCACCGCCCAGGCCCCAGCCTGCCCTCGGCCTCCTCTGGCCGGGGTACACCGTGCCGTGGGTGTGGGGGCCCCCTCGGCCTGATCTCCACCGCTGGTCCCGCCCTGTAGGTCCACAGCTCAGGTGGGGCGCGGGCACAGGAAGAGGGCTCCCTGTGGGGCGCTGCAGCCTCAGCCCACGGAGGGCCCCTCGGGGTGCACTGCACTGCCTTGGGTGTGACAGCGCCAGATGACCCCCAGGATGGCAGGGTGGCTTGGGGCCCAGAGCGGGGTCAGTCCCCCACCCCAGCCTCTTGTCCTCCTCATGGCGGACCTCAGACCTCAAGGCCCTCCCCAGACCACCGGCCCCCGGGGCTAGGCCACCCCTGGAGGAGCCCTGGTGTGGAGGGGGTGTGTCTATCACCTTCTGCGTGTCTGTCTGTCTGGCTGGCTGGCCACCCGCCCCCTAGGCTGGTCTGGGCCCAGATCAGGCCCCCGCCCAGTGAGAGCCAGGGGCAGTGAGGCCTCCTGTTGGGCCCGTGGGGGGGGTGGGGACCCCAGGGCCTGGGGTGTGGCTGCGTGCGGCCCACGGAGCCGCCTTGGTGTGGCGTGGGGGCCCCGAGACCACCTGGGGCCTCTGCTCCCGCCGGCTCCCTGATCTCTCTGATCTCCTGTATTGATTTTCCCCGAGCCGTTTATTAAATGCTTACTCTCCCGCCACTGAAGGCTCCCAGAGCGTGCTCGGCATCCTGCTCAGCCCGGAGGACGGGCCTCGGGGGCCGTCGCCTACACCAGCCCGGGGTCCGCACAGCCTCTGCCTCGGGGACCGGGGTGGGTGGGGGATTGGCCTGGAGTGGGCAGGGCCCAGGCCCATAGAGGGCCCAGTGGAAATGGGCCCAGCGATGCCCATCCTCGGGGTGACCAGGGTGCGGCAGGGGTCCGGGGTCCGGGCCCCCCTTAGGGTGCTGTGAGGCCTGGAGCAGTACTTTAGGAGTTCCCGGCCCACGCCAGGGACGCTGCACACAGCGGTCCCCCTGTCCCCTCTGCCCTGCCAACCTTGAAGGCCCCCTCTGAAGGACGGGCCTGTGGCTCCGGGCCCCACCCTGGTCAGAGGGGAGGCTCTGCTGTTCGTCCCAGTCCCTGGCCGTGCGACCTCGGGCAAGACGCATCGCCGCTCAGAGCCTATGTCTGCAGCTCGGGGACGGCGCCGTGCCTTGGGACCCGGTAGTCGTCACGAGGGACGATGGGGGACAGGGCACGGAGTGAGCTTGGCCAGGACAGCTGCTTCATCCAGCTTCCCGTCTGCAGGGCCCTGGAAGGCCCCGGGGGTTCCCCGGCCGGCTCCCAGCCCCGGGGTGGGGGGGGCGACCAGGAGCACAGGCCTCCCCCCGCCCTGCATTCCTCCCACCCGCCCCCAGCGGGTGTTAGGAAAACCCGCCACTGACGCCTGCTTCTCACCCGGAGAGCTGTGAGAACCAGTGGATGAAAATAGCCCGAAACTGCCCCAACCTCCCGCTCCCCAGGAGTGCGCAGGGCCACCCGGGTTACGTAAGTCTCGGGCCGCGTCCTGGGGAGCGGGGTGAGGCCTCAGCGGCACCCCCTGGCCAGGAGAAGGGCTGGGTGCGCTGGGTCTGCGGGGCAGACACCGGGTCGCTGGGGGCTGGGCGGGGCCTCAGGACACGGCAGGACAGAGAATTCTTCGGAGCACCTGGTCCCGAGTCCCCTCCTCCCACAGCCTGCCTGGGGCCCACCCACGGGACCTGCTCCTTGGCCTCAGCCAGGGCCTTTGCCTCTCTGAGCCTTTCTCATAAAGCACAAACGCAGGCCCAGAGGGGACAGGGCAGCCGTGCCACAGAGATGGGCTCAAAGAGTCCAAAGCAGGACTGGCTCAGCGTGTGACCAGGGCCAGTGATTAATGGCTTCAAAGTCACTTAGAGGTCACGGCTGAGTCGAGGACTGTGGTCAGGGATTGATTGGCTTATGTCCATGAACAGGTGACAAGGTCACGCTCCTTCTGGACTGAGTGTCGAGGTCCTAGGATCTGATGTCCAGCTAGGTCCGGTTGGCCCAGCAAGGGACCATCGATTTCCCCTGCCCACACAAGTCCACCCGGGGTTACTTCGAGCCGTGGCCAGACCCGGGTTTGGGTGGCAGACGGCACGGCAGTGAGGGTCTCGGTTTGAACGAGAGCGGGTGGGCCAGGGGCCGGGTGTAAACTGGTAGAAGTCTCAGGCGAAGGGGCCGTGGGCTCAGGGTTCTAGAATCGTGGCGCATCTGGGCTGTGAGAGACCTCCGGAACCTTCCAGTCACAGAGCTCAGGTACCAGTGGGGAACCGAGGCTGCGCCCCGCCAGTGGCCCGGCGCTCACTGGTTCCTGGCATTCAGCTGGGAGCTGAGAGTGGGGTCATCGGGCAGAATCCCACCCCCAACGTCTGACCAGGGCCCAGCTGACTCTTCTCCCTCCTTGGGGAGGAGCTTGGGGGCAGGGATCCTCTGCCTCTCCAAGAAAAGGCTCTGGACCAGGAACTGGGGCAAGAGGACAGTTTTGTAAAAGAGGCAGGTCGGGAGGGAAACGCGGAGTCTCCGGAGCAGGGAGGAGGAAGGTGTGGCCCCGCTGAGAGGCCCCAGTGGTGGGAGACAGGGCCTTGCCGTGGGTGGGCTGAACGGAGGGGCTGCAGCCTTGCCGTGTCCCAGAGCAGGGGAGCCAGGGTCGGCGGCTCCCCTCCCCCACCGCAGCATCTAAATCCTGACTCAGAGCCCGCACCCTGTGCGCAGCCTCGTGGCCTGACATCAGAGGCCCCCTGGTGGCCACTGGCTGCTAGTGCGGCCAGGAGGGCAGACGGGGAGGGCCGCTGCAGTGGGGCCCTGGGCCCTGGAAGGGTGGGAAAGCATCCCCTCCATGTCCCCCTCCAGACTCGGAGAAGACAGCCCTCACCCTGGAGGAAGAAGGCTGCCCGGGGGATGGGACTGGAAGGGGGCCCTCCCCTGCCTCCGTGGCCCTTCTGACCAGCCCCTCAGGACACACACCCCTCCAGGCCCAGGCCTCCAGCTGGCTTGCCAGGGAGGCTGGGTCAGACGGAACTCCACCTGGCTAGCTGCCCAGGTGCCTGAGCCCTGGGTCGACGTGATCTGCCTCCCCTTCACCCACCGTGGGGGGCTGGTGCCCCGTGGGTGCTGACCCTGGGGGTGGGGTGGTGAGGACGTGGCCCGGGTTGGGGGTTCCGCCGACAGGCAAGGGGGGACAGAATGCAGGTGAAGGCTTTCGTTCAGGCTGCGGGTGGTGACAGTGACCGTGAGCTGACGTTTCACCGTGACAGTGAAGATGCCCGACGGCACCTCCTGGTGAGAAAAGCCCGCAGACAGAGCGGATGTTGGGCTGGGGCCGCGGAGGCCTTGGCGGACCGCTGGGATGCGTGGGTAACGTATCGGCTCTCCAGGCCACGGCGAAGTGGATCCTGCGTTCACAGAGGACCACAGGAGCCTGAAGTAGCTTCCCTGAGGCCGTGCCTCCCAGACTCCAGACCCCATTCGGGACAGGGCCCTCAGAAGAAGAGGGCCTGTGGGTGCGTCCAGGAGGGGACGAAGCGGCCAGAGGGCCCTCTGCATCAGCTTGTGGAGAACCACACGAGGGGCCGGGTGTCCCCACTGTCACCGAGTCATCGCCAGGATGACCACTGGAGGGTGGGAATGGACAGGACGACTGAGGACCGTCACACGGGGCAAGTGGCGGGCTGGGCCTCGAGGCTCTTCTCCCAAGCTCTTCCCTCGGGGGCTTCTCTCCGGAGTCCCCCGGAGGTGGGGCCGGACAAACCCACCCTGGGCAGCTCCATGGGTCCTTCCCACCCCACCACCCCCGACCCTCCTGGACGGGCTGAGCCTCTGACTCACTGGCCCGCACCCGCCCCACCTCCCACCTGCTCCTCCCGTGGTGCCTGACCCTTCCTCCCAGCTGCCCAGCTGCCCTCGCCCCCCACGCCTACGCCACTTACCACCGCCTGTCCTGTCCATCCTCACTGCCACTCTCCTCCGGCCACCCTCCCACACTAACCCAAGACCCCGCCCCTCTCTCCAGGCACCTGTCTGCTCTGTCCATCCATCCATCCATCCCCGCACACTTACCTCAACCATCCTTCCACCCATCCCTCCCTTCTATGCACCTGTACTGCTTGTGCACGACCCCTGTCCTTCCCTCCACCCGCGGGCATCTGTCCGCCCGGCCACCCCCACCCACCCCTCCGCCAGGCGGTCCGTCCATCCATCATCCAGCCAGCAGGCAGCCTGTCCTCGGCTCCTGGAAGAGGCCGAGAGCAGAGCCCCAACTCCTGGCGTTCCTGGCGCCTGGGGCAGGAGCCGGGCTTTCCTCTGCGTGCGCGCGAGTGTGCATTTTATCTGCCCCCCCCTTATCTCGCTCCCCTCCCCCACACCCCGCCCCCCGCTCGCGCCCCCCTCTAACGTGCGATCTGGAAGCTCTATAAAGCCTGATGTAATCCGTAATGCGGTCTCTGGCTCCCGATTCGGGATCCAGTTTCAGAGAGCGAGAGATTGGGGAGCGCCGGCAGCCCGGTGGGGGAAGCAGCTTGCCTCTCTCCTCCTCCTGCTCCCGGTCCTCGGCTTCCTCCTCCTCCAGCCCGCGCCGCCCCGCCCCCGGCTCGGCTCGCCCCCCCCCCCTCAGGAAGGGGAAAAAAGGCGAGAAGAGCGGGGCAGGCGAGAGGAGCGGCGCGGCGGCGGCCGGAGAGGGAGCGGCGGGCGCAGGCGGCGGCGGGCGCGGCGTTGGCGGCGTCCCCGGCGGAGCGAGCGCAGCAGCGGCGAGCCGGGAGCACAGGCGGCCGCGCGGCGTCCTGGCCGGGCCCGCGCGCCCCGCATCGCTCGCAGCCCGGGCATCCGACCTCCCCGGCGTCCGAGGGGCTCCGGCAGGCTGGGGGAGGGGAGGGGGCCTGCGTGCGCTGGCGGGGGCGCTCCGGGGTCGTCCGGCTAGGCCTGGAGCCGGCCGGGGGCGGCGGCGACAGGAGGAGCCCCCCCTCCGGCCGGGCGCCCGGCTCGGCCGCCGGCGACAAGGGGCGCTCCCGGGTATTCGCAACTCGCCGGATCCAGTGCTCGTCGGCGGGGCCGCTGCTGCTGGGGAAGGTAAGGAAGGCTCGGGCCGGGGGCTGGGGGCGCGGCGGGAGGGGGCGCAGCGAGGGGGGGGCCGGGGGAGGGGCCGCCGCCCGGACTTCGTAACTTCGCCGTTTGGGGCTTCCGAGCTCTGAGGTCTGCGTTCGGAGCTCAGGAGTTCCGACCCCCAGCCCCCAGCCCCCTGCCTCCTCCAGCGGCAGCCACGGGATCTGGCAGATCTCCGAGCGCCCGCAACGGGCTGGCTGAGGAGGGGGCGACTCTGGACGTGGGAGAGGCCCTCCGCGCGGCTCGCCTCCCCCCAGCCCGCACGCACCGAGCCTCTGGGCCGGGGGAGGCGCCCCTCCCGCCGCGCGCACAGACCAGGGGCAGGCGTTCCCGCTGTGTCCCCGACGCAGACAGACGCCAGCAGGATGGGGTCTTTGAGAGCCCCAGATGTGACCCCCCACAGCCACACATAGACCCAAGTAGGCTGTCCCCCGTTCCCGAGTGACACGCAGAGCCCCCCACGGACGTTTCGGGCCGATGTCCTTCCCCCACACACGGAGCCCGGGGGCGTGCACAGGGAGCCCGCACCCGTAGACCCGGCCTTGACAGCGGAGACTCCCCGGAGGTTCTGTGGTCCCCAAATAGCGCCCCCATCCCCAAAAACACACAAACGCCCTGGCTGCTCCCCGGTCGGACAGGCCGCGCGGATAAGCCGCTTCGAACTTTGGGTCGGCCCTGTGCCCTCTCGGCGCGAAGCAGCGAGGCCAGGCGCGGGCTGGTCCCGGTCCTCAGCGAGCAGAGGCCGCCGGCCCTCCGCGGCCGCGGCGCTCGCTTGGAGCCTCTAGGTGCCGCCTGGAGGAACAGGCACGGCCCCCGCCGCCTCCGGGAGAAGCGGGGGGCTGTGGTGTGTCCAGGCGCCCTTTCCCTGGTCCCTGAGGCCCCCCTGGGCCGGGCAGAGCGCTTCTGGGGCCTGCCTCGGGAGGGGGCGGCGTAGCTGAAAATCGCTTGCCGGAGCTACGTCTCCGAGCCCGGGTCCCTCCGCCGGGCCTCGGCGGCTCCTGCTGGGTCGCTTCCCAGGCCGCCGAGAGAGTGCGCCCAGCCTGGCACCCAGACCCTGGGCGCCGGGCACCTATGTTTTGCCACTTTTCTTTTGGGCTTCCAAGTTTCCTGGAGCGCAGGGACCCGGGCTGGGAGCGGACGAGCCCTGGTTCCCCTCCGCTCCAACGCCCTTTGCCGCCGCTCGCTCTCCATCACGTCCCGTTCCCCGGGGTCTGGGGCGAGGGTTCCTTAGCGGCAACTCCGGACGAGGTGAAAGGCGTGAACGCGTGTAGGTGGGCAGGGGGCGCGAATGCCCTCCCCCTAGGAGCCGCTGGGCACACGGTGCTGAGAGGTCCGCGTTCCCACCCCACCCTGGGGACCCGAGGAGACCCTGGGGGCCCTCCCCACAGACACAAACACTCGCCCCCTCGGTGCAAGAGCCTCTGAGGGGGACAGGCGGCGGCCGCCGAGCGGGAGGCGTGGGGGGCGGATGCGAGGCTGGGGGCCCTTTGGAGGTCTCCGAGGTGTGTGGGGTCTGGGGAGGTGGGCACAGCTATGTCTTCTAGAACCCTGAAGGCTTCGCGTTCTTCCGAGACCCTCGCAGCCGAGGAGGCAGCCAGGGAGGTGCAGGGAGGAAGCCGCTCCCTCCGAACCGCAGGCGGCAGCGAAACTCGGCGCCCGGACGCCCGGGTGCCGCCGGGTCCGGCTTTGAGTACCCGGGCAAGGTCAAGCCGGCGAAAGAGGGGGCGGGGGCTCCTGGGCGCGGCTCTGCCCGCGTGGAGCCGGAGCTTCAGCAGCGGCTGCGAGCGGCCCGCGGAGCCAGCCCCCGGCGCCTGCCGCCCGCGCCCGCGCCGGGTCCCCGGAGGCGGACGTTGCGCGCGTTCGGGGATTCCGGGGCGCTCTGCGCGGGTTCCGGCGTCCTCCCGCCCCGTTCGCCTGCTGCTCCTCCACGCTGCTCTCAGACTTGTTGCGCCTGGATTTGGGGGGCGGGCGCCGGTCCGTAGCCCTGGAGCCCGGGCGGCCGGCGGGAATGCGCCAAGGCGGCGCGAGGCTACGCGGGCGGGCGCGGCGCTGGGGGCTCGAGCGGGAAGTGTGCAGCCTGCGACCCTGGAGAAAGGTGCCAGTCCCCTTCGCGCTCCGGCGCGGGGGCGGAAAAGGCGATTCGCCGGCCTGGGAGTACTGCCGCCCTTCCCGGACCCCGGGCAGGGGAGGGGACGCAACCGAGTTGCCGCGCCCTCCCTGTCCCTTCCCTCGTCCGCAGCCTCCGGAGCCTCGCGGGCCTCGGCGGCCGCGTCTGTGAAATGGGGACGCGGGTTATGCTCTGGGAGCCCTCCCGGCCCAGGCCCCGTCCCGGGATCCACCGTGCTGGGCCCGCAGTGTGCGGGTCTGCAGCGTCCGGCGGGCCCGGTCCCGAGGCTGACCGGCGCCTGCGGGCACGGCCGCGGGGTCCCGCAGGAGGCGGCTCCGGCAGGGTCCGGCGAGTGGCCGGGGCGCGGAACCCTCTCCCGGCGCTCTCGCCCCCTAGCCGACCAGCCGGCCCGGCCCCGCCTCCCGGAGCGGGTCCCGGGGCCC
The DNA here is from genome assembly GCA_028533065.1 of Trachops cirrhosus. NCBI lineage: Eukaryota > Metazoa > Chordata > Mammalia > Chiroptera > Phyllostomidae > Trachops > Trachops cirrhosus. Next base: position 123,331,652 of record CM052544.1, read on the forward strand.
CCAGCCCGCCCCTGGGGACGCCTCGGGCTTGGGCCCGGACTCCCCGCGCCGGGCTGCGGCGGCGGACCGCGGAGGGCAGCGCGCTGCTGCGAACGGCCGGGAGAGGGCGCGCGCGCCCACCCGCCGCCCTGCCCGCCCCTTCCGCCTCCTCCGCGGCCGGTGGCGCCAGCCCGGTCCTGGGCAGCCCCTGGGCGCCTCGCCGGCCTCTGCGCTCCCCTGTCAGGGCCGTTCGCTGGCGACTCAGCCCGAGCCCCAGGCACTCGTCTCTCCCGAAACTCGCCTGGCCCCCTGCCCTGTGCACAGGCGTGAGCGAGCGCGTTTGTGTACAAGGGCGCATGTGTGCACGGGAGCCGCTCACGCACGTGCTCGTCCCGCCGGCGTGTGTGCAGGCATGAAACTGCCACCCGCGTGCGCGGCGCGGTGTGGGTCGTCTGTGCCCCCTGCAGTTTCCACCGTGGACAGGTGCTGTGTCTGGGAGCCCTGGGAGCAAAGCTCTAACCCCCGGCCTGGAGGGTTCTGTCAACCCCGGCCGTGCCCCGGGACGCCCACGGTGCTCTGCCCCCTGACACCCCGCCCCGTCGCCCCGCTGCAGCGGCACGGTAAGGCAGAGCCGTGTTCTCTGGGTAGACACGGAGGGCCCCGGCCCCGTGTGCACACACCACACACACACTGAACGTGTGGGTGCCTGTGTGTATACGCTCACACTGGGGGGTGCACGGCGAGGAAAACCGAGGGCACGCTCCCTCCACCAAGGCCGGAGGGCATTCGGGGGCACAGAGGCCCTGGTGAGCTCCGGGCCTGGGCTCTGGGGGTGGAGGACAACCGCCCGCAGGAGCGCAGAGATGGGGCCCCCTGACGCTTCCGGCGGCTGGGTGAGGGGTGGAGGGCACAGGCTCTCCACGGAGACAACATCCATGCAAAGGGCCTGTGGCAGGTGAGCGTGCAGGCACGAGGACCAGACAGGCGTCTGAGCGGGGGGCGGCTAGCAGGACAGATGGAGCAGCCCCAGACCTCGGTGTCCTGCAGGCCTCCGGCCACGTGCTGGAGGGCTGAGGCCACGGGGGCATCTTAAACAGGGGTGCTGCCGTGGCCTGATGGACGTGACAAAGTGACAGGCTCCGGGGGCCAGGGACCAGGGGGCAGGGGAGGCAGGGTGCACAGGGCCCCGCCCCGCCCACCGTGGCAGCTCGGCCACCGTCCTCCCCCGTGCCATCGTCCTCCCCCGTGCCATCGTGTGGTGCACGAGCAGACACACGGTGCAGCCCACCTACCCCACAGCAAAGGGAGCCCCACACGGCAGCCGCTGTGCCTGGGATGTGGGCCCCCGCAGGGTCCGCACCCTGGGGACGCGCCAGCCAGCCAGCCGGGCATGATGTGGGGGGAGCCCCTCCTCCCCTGCCCTTGAGGGTTCTGGGGAAGTGAGGCCCCGTGGGGCGTGAGCGTCATGGGAAGCTGATGCCCGGTCCCCACATGGTGCAGGGGACCGGGGCGGGGACCCCCTTCTCCCAACAGACCCTAGGACGTGGCAGCTCCCCTACCCCTCAGCCTCCTAGACCATGTGCTGGGCACACAGTGTCCTGTCTTTGGGTACAGCAGGACCGGAGTTGGGGGTAACACAGAGCCGCTAGGAGGGTCGACTCCTGTCCTGCTCTGTGTCCCCGCCTCCTCTTCCGTATTAGCCCCTTACTAGTGACAGGTGACGAGTGGCGGGAACCCACCAGAGGGCCAGAGCGCAAAGCAGGCCCCTCCCAGCCCAGGCTGCAGGTCCTCGCATCCCGTGGAGCCAGCGAACCAGCCGTTGTCCTTTCAGAGTGTTCTGTGCCTCCCCACGCACACCCTGTGCGTCTGTCCTGCAAGTGGTTTCGAGAGGCGGGAGTGTTCCGGGCGCCCAGGGGCACCTGGCTCACCCACCCTCACCCCCACCCCCACGATCCCCCAAGACCCGGGGCCCCAGGGAGTCAGGCAGGAGCCGCCCTGCTCCTGACAAGGTGACTTTGACCGGCAGTCCCTGCGCCGCGTGTCCCTGAACCGTGACGTGCTGGGCAGCAGGGGTAGGGGCTGTGGGGGCAGGTCCTGGTGAGCACCTGGCCGGCTGGGGGACATCCTGTCCCCGGGGTGGAGGGTGCGTGGAGCCTGAGTGCAAAGGACCAGTGAAGGAGAGCGCGCCTGGCCACCGGCTGTCCCCAGCCCTGGGTGTCCCGGCCCCACCCGGGGCCCTGCCTCCCTCTGTCGGCAGCACATGCTCTGGGCACAGCCACTCGGGTGTGCCCTGCACATGCGCACACACCGTCCTCAGTGCCAGCCTGTCCGAGCCCAGGGCCCCACCGTCCGGCCCTGGGCCATGGGTCCTTCATCCCGCCTGCTCCTGCCCGGCACTGAGGGGCTCGGGGGGTTGTGACCCCGAGCCCCAGCCCCACGCTCTGTTCTGTTGACCCCCCTCGCCTCCGCTGTCCCAGACGGAGGGCGGAGAGCACCTGTGAGCGTCAAGGAGACCCAGGGCCGGGCCTGCTCCCTGGGGGCAGCCTCCAGTGGGGAGCCGGCCCCACTGAGCACTAGCCCGCCCTGTCTTCCCCCGGGGACCGGTCAGCCCTGCTGCAGCCGTGTGGGGGCCGGAGGGGGACGTCGGGAGGCAGGACACACGGCCGGGCTGTGCCAGCACCTCTCCAGTCTCATCCCTGCACACCAGGACGCCGGGCAGCCCCAGGGCCTGGCTGTGCGCCTGACGCCGTGACCTTGAGCAGGTGACCTTGGAGGAGCCCCTCCCGCCGGGGACCTCAGATCCAGGTGTGGCGCGGAGGGTGGAGGGGGTGTTGCTCATGGGCCAACAGCAGGACAGCACAGCCACAGGGCCTCTGTGTCGGGGCGCAGGGCTCACTCCAGGCGCCGAGCAGGGACGGTGACAGCGGAGGGCAGTGGCCTGTGTCTCACCCAGAACTCCGGCAGCCTCCCCTCCTCATGGGGTCCCCCGCCCCCCGGGGGGGCCCTGTGCCTGGGACAGACTCTGTCACTGTCTTCACTGGGGGGTCTTTCCTGAAGAGCACACCTGTGAGCGTGCATGCACGCCCGTGTGTGTGCGTGCCTGGGGGCACACTCACTCTCAGGAAGCTCTGCGGGCTCAGCTGAGGCAGCTGCCTGGCCCCTGGCCCGGAGGAGGGGTGCCGGGCCAGGCTGGGCCGGGGCAGCCCGGGGGCGGGACGCGCCGGAAGCAAAGGCTCAGGACCTTCGGGGCCTGCAGCCAGTTTGGGCGGACAGGGTCCCGGGCCAGAGGAGGTGTGACCAGGCCCGGGGCCCCCACGGCCCATCAGAGAGCTGACCATGGACCCCAGGGGGGACGAAGGGTCCCTCACTCCAAAATTACCTGGGGACTGTCCGTCTCCTTGTGGCGTGCCGGGACGTCCCCCGGCCCTCTGTGGGCGGGGGAGCGGGTGTGCATGGGGTGGGCCCCCGCACAGCCAGCACAGAGCAGTGCGCCTCCCCAGCCCCCAGCGTGGGCCTTCCAGGGGTCTCCTCCCGGGTGGGCCCACTAGGTTCCCCCAGGGGCCCCGGCGCTGGGAAGGGCGCCCGGGCGGGCAGGCGGCGGGCAGAGGAGGGGGCCTCCCGCGGGCCAGACCTGACAGGTGCGGCAGGCCAGGTGTGCTTCTCAGGGGCGGGGCCGTGATGGCCACCTAGCCCCACCAGGCAGCCCCCCCAGCTCTGGGAGGCGCCTCCCGGGCCGGCCCGGGACACCCCACGGGTCAGCCGGGTGGTGCCGCGGCCTGGTTGGCCCAGGCTGGGGGGCGGGGCGGTCTCTCCCGGGGCCCACCTGGCCCCGTACCCCTGCAGGGAGGCCTGCTGGGCTCTGTTGACCCCTCATGGTGGTCCCAAGCCCTCACAACTGCTCAGCCGGGTGGTCCCGGGCCTGCCCTTCCCCACCCCGGTGACCTCGCTGCCCGGCCTGCCCTGCCCTGGCCCGGGAGGCATCTGTGTGGCCCACGAGGCATCCGAGCCGGGGCTCGGGGACAGGCCGCGGTGGGCTGGGGTGGTCGGGCGCCCCAGGCGGCCTCTCCTGCTGCACTCCCAGCCCCCGCCCGCCCGCCAGGCCCCGAGCTGTCCTCGGTGACTCGGCGCCCGCCCCGCCCTCCCCCCAGCGCAGCCTCTTCCCAGGACACACAGGCAGGCACTGTTCGGAGGGCCGGCCAGGACAACAGAGTGCCTTTGTGGCTGGTGTCTGGGGACGCCATTGGCGGCCTGGGGTGGGCGGGGAGGGGATGCGGAGGCCGGGCCCGGGGAGGAGGGCCGGGCGATGTGGGTGAGGGGAGGCCAGCACCCAGTTCCTGCCCTAGTCGGCAGGGAAACTGAGGCGCCAGGGCCACAACTGGCATCCCCGGGCTGTCTCTGGTGGCCATCCCCCGTGCCCCTGCGTGGGGGCTCCCCGCCCTTCACGAGGCCACCTTGCGGGGACTGGGCAAAGCCAGCCCCAGGGGTGGGGACCGGACACCGGGAAGAACTTCCAGGCTGGAGGGCAGTATGGCCCTGAGGAGGTGACGAGAGAGGCAGGGTCCCCAGGGAGCGTGAGGGATAATCGGTCCCTGTACTTGGGAGCCCAGGAGGACAGTGGCTGAAGAAGGCTTCAAGGACCAAGGCCGGGCTGTGGGAAGGCAGGTACCACACAGTCACCGTGAGGCAGCTTCCAGAGGAATGACCAGCGACCTCACAGGCCCCAGCACTGGGGTCAGCCCCCACCAGCCCCCCGCCTTTGCCAGCAGGTTCAGGGAGTTCTGATCCCCGCGGGTGCTGAGTGGCCGAGGGGAGGGTGTGAGCCAGCCTGCCACTTGGCGGGACCTGCTCCACAGGCCCGGCTTTGGGCTCCTCGCTCTCCGGCCTGGCCCCCGGGTCTCCCTGAACGGCCCCCTGCGGACAGGGACCCTCTTCCAGCCCCGGCCCCACCATCCCCCACAGCCCAGCCCAGCCCCCACAGAGCGTGGCGCTCCTCTTGCAGAGCATCCCGGGACACGCATGCACACGCGTGTGCACGCAAACACAGGAGAGGCTGGGCCTGGCCACGGTGCCGGGACACACAGCTGGGCCAGGCCCGGCCTCGGCAGCCGTGGGCTGGGCGTGAGATCGTGCAAGTCAGCAGTGTCCTGCGGGGGCCGGCCCCTGGCCGCCGAGCTGCAGCTCCCCTCCCCGCCCTGGCTCCCTGGCAGCCCGTGGGGCCCCCCGTGGGACCTCAGGGCTCCAAGGAACCCTGCCTGAGAACCCCACGAGGGGGCACCTTCGGGCTGCCTTCCGGCCCCAGGAGTCTGTCGAAGGTTCGCTCCAGAGCCCGGGCCTGGAGCGCAGCTCCCGGGAAGGGCTCCGGCCTCTGCCCCGACCTGCCCCTGCCCCCTCCCGCCGGCCCCTCCCTCCTCCTCAGTGTCCAGCCCAGGGACGTCCCCTCCAGGTCTGTCCCACAGCCCAGCGGGCCACCTGGGCCTCTCTTCTGTCTCCTGAGCACCCTCCCCCTGCCCCCTTCCCGGCCAGCACCCAGCCCTGCCGTGCCTCCCTCACCCGTCCCCCCAGCTGCCGGAGTGGCCTTCCGAGGGGCGCTGTCCTGTTTCTGGCCCTCGCTGCCACCTCGCGCCTACTGCGCAGGACGCTGGGTGGGCCCCAGGCCCCTGACAGGCCCCGAGGAGTGGAGCGAGCCTGTGCCCGGGAGGGCGCCCCGCTGTGATCGGCGGTTCTGCGGGCTCTGCTCCTGTCTGCCTGGGGCTGCGCGCAGTCCCTGGGCCTCAGGGCAGAAGGGAGAGTCTGTCCCGGAGCTGAGGCTCCAGCTGGTGGCGTGTTAGGCCCCAGCCTGGACCACGGAGGGCGCTGCGGCCGGGCTGGCTCGGGCCAGGTTCCGGAACTCGCTGCCACCACCACTGAAGGTCCTTCCCGGGCCTGGGACGGGCTGTGGGACCCCGGCCCAGGCCTCGAGGTCCCCGTGCTGTGGTGGGCAGCCAGGGCGAGGTCACTCTGCCACAGCGATGCCGAAAGCTGTCCCCTACAGGCGGGAGGGACAAGGGGTGTCCCAGAGGCGGGAGCCGAGTGAGGCACGAGGAGGAGGGTCTGCAAGCTCCCTTCCCAGGGCGCCGGAGCCTCGCCACTGAAGAGCAGCCGGGGGGCCGGGGGGCCGCGCCACCCTGGGGACCAGACCCCAGCTACCCCCCCAGCCCCCGCTGCAGCTAGCCCCAGGTCCAGTGCTTCCCCCTGCCGTGAGCCAGGCTTCACCCCCAGCTGACAGATGGGGAAACTGAGGTGGGGCTTGCCCGAGGCCACACAGCTACGAGGGGCATCCGGAGTCCAGGCTGTGCCAACTCCCCTGTCTGTCTCCAAGGCCCACGCGGGAAGGACAAGGAGGGGACTGCAGAGCAGTGACTGACCTTGTGTCGCCGGCCAGCTGGGCCTGGGCAGCAGGAAGCGGCGACTCCCGTGGGCAGGCTGCCGGCGTGCGCTCGCTCAGCAGAGCGGAGGCGCGGGCGCCGGGCGGCCGGGCGGGCCCTGGGGGGCCGGCTGCCACTCTCTCTCCCTCGCCCACCCGCCCAGCTGCTGCGTGGGACCCAGCCAGGGGTTCTGGGGACAGTGGGGCACGTGAGGCTGGGAGGCAGAAGGGACTTGCCAGGGGCACAAGCTCCTCGGAGTGGGCAGGACTGGCTTCCGCGCCCCGGCGGCTCCTCCGTGTCCCGGCGCATGTGTGCTGGGCGGCCTTCCTGTCCACGGGGCGATGCCGGCAGCACGAGATCGGGGTCGGTCTGGGCTCCTGTGTGGGCTCTCCTACCCCTGCGCTGTGGCCGTGGTGAGTCACTCACCCCTCCGAGCCTGGTGTCCCCTTGTGAAATGGGGGGACGGGCGACAGTGCCAGCCTGAGAAAGGAGGGGCGAGGCAAAGGGTCCATGCAGGGCGCTGGATGCAGGCGGCATCCAGCAACTCCACGCCGGGGACTGCAGGGCCCCAGGGGCCACTGGGTCCCCAGCTCCGAGGACGGGGGGGGGTTGCTGAGAGGCAGCAGTGACAGGGGGGCTAGGGAACACAGGGGGTGTGGGTGGATGTCGGGTACAGCTCCGGGCCGGGGTCTGACCCCCCACCTCTCGAAGAACCGGCCCCCCCTGCTGTGAGGAGGGGGGCAGGAGGGGCACTTCACCCCCACCCCGGGCGAGGGTCCGGGGAGGCCCTTCCTCCACCACTCCCCACGCCCCATGTCCCTTCCTGCCAGCTGTGCAGGGCGAGGAGGAGGAGGTCAGAGAGGCAGGAGACAGAGGTGCGGGGGCCGCCAGGAGAGGGAGACAGGTCCCCACTGGGGGTTCACAGGCAGCCACAGAGGCCCGGGCTGGCAGGTGGCCGCCGTGGCTGTGACGGGGAGAGTGGGCAGGCAGCCGTCCCAGGGCCCTCAGGAGCCACACCGGGCCGCTGGCCAGACGGGCACAGCCAGGGCCCCTGTGGCACTCGGCCCCGGCCAGGCCTGGGTGGGGGAGGCAGTCTCCCATCCCCGTGGCCGGGCCCCTGCCTGCAGGTGGAGGCACGGGTGGGTGGCAGATGGACAGGTGAACGGAGCAGGTGCCTGGGAGCAGCGCCAGGCCTGTGTCAGCCGTCCGAAGCCCAGGTGGGCCCTGGCCCGGCCGTGCCCTCGGCCCGTCTCCCCTGGGCTCACACCGCCCCACTCTGCCCTTTCTCTTCCAGCTGCTGCTGTCGGCGGGCAGGCACCAGGGCCCTGCGCCTTAGGAGCCGCTGCGGCCCTCTCCGTCGTCCCCTGAAGGAGCCTCCTCCTGCCGTCACTGGGAGCCGCTGCCCCGGCCCCCGGCCCCCGGCCTGGTCCGCTTGCTGCCAGACCCTGGCATGTCCAGGCCTGGCCCGCGCCTGCCGCCTGTCCAGCCCGCGGAACCCTGGCGGCCCCGCGAGCTAGGATGAGGGGTCAGGCCGCCACCCCGGGGCCCCGGTGGATCCTCGGCCCGCTGCTCCTGCTGCTGTTTCTGGGGCGCCCCACCCCGGCGGCCACGGGGGCCGACGCGGGGCCAGGGGCGGAGCCGTGCGCCACGCTGGTGCAGGGCAAGTTCTTCGGCTACTTCTCCGCGGCCGCCGTGTTTCCCGCGAACGCCTCTCGCTGCTCCTGGACCCTGCGCAACCCGGACCCGCGGCGCTACACGCTGTACATGAAGGTGGCCAAGGCGCCCACACCCTGCGGCGGCGCCGCCCGCGTCCGCACCTACCAGTTCGACTCCTTCCTGGAGTCCACGCGCACCTACCTGGGCGTGGAGAGCTTCGACGAGGTGCTGAGGCTCTGCGACCCTTCCGCGCCCCTGGCCTTCCTGCAGGCCGGCAAGCAGTTCCTGCAGATGCAGCGCCAGCAGCCGCCGCGGGATGGCGCCCGCGGGCCCCCGGGCGACGACTTCTCCGTGGAGTACCTGGTCGTGGGCAACCGCAACCCCAGCCGGGCCGCCTGCCAGATGCTGTGCCGCTGGCTGGACGCCTGTTTGGCGGGCAGCCGCAGCTCGCACCCGTGCGGCATCATGCAGACGCCCTGTGCCTGCCCGGACGGGGACCCCGGCCACCCTGCCTCCGGCCCCTTGGTCCCCCGTGGCGACGTCTGCCTGAGGGACGGAGTGGCAGGTGGCCCCGAGAACTGCCTCACCAGCCTGACCCAGGACCGGGGCAGGGACGGCGCCCCAGGTGAGTGACGGGCCAGGAGAGGCCCAGGGGTGGCTCCCTGGGCAGAGGGCGGCGGACGGGTCTTTTCTGCAGGCTGTCCTGGCTGATGGCCCCTGAGCACACGGCCGGGAAGCCAGAGCTGGAGACCGGCGGGGGCCGGGTGCTGGGCAGGCCATGGGGCGGGTGCCTGGCGCATGGAGGGGGGTGCTCTCGAGTTCGGTGAAGGAGTGAAGGGGCCTGGTTGCTGCCGGGGGGCGGGGGGGAGTTTTAAGTTTCCAGCCGGGAGGATCCTTCCTTCTTCAAAAGCAGGCTGGTCTAAGGGGCCAGCGGGCTGCTGCGGCTGGCGGCCGCAGTCTGAGGGGCCGCTGGGGCGCGGGAGGCGTGGAGAAAGCGTGAGCAGAGAGAGGGCTGTTGGGAGAGGTGGTCTGGAGGGGAGACTGGGGGTGAGTGTGGCGTGGCCATAAAAACCCTTTACAGTGCCACAGCGTCTTGGGTACAGCAGTGGGGACAGGTCTCTGGTGCTGGAGGACAGGGGTCACTTGGACCAGGAGCCAAGGTCAAGGATGTGGGAGAGGTATGGGAGAGCTCCCGGGCACTGGGAACAGTGCAGGGGGCCAAGAGCAGGGCGAAGGCTGGGTGTGTGCTCGTCAGCCTGGCAGAGAGGGGCCGAGGGGGTCCTGTGAGAGCGTGAGGGCAGGTGGGACGCTGGGTGGGGCCGGACAGGCAGTGGGGGCAGGAGGTGGACCCCCCTTGCCCAGGAGCGTCAGGGAGGCTGAGTTGGTGGCTGGGGTGGGGAGGGTGGCGGGGGACACCTGGTCCCAGACTGTGGAGTCCAAGGCGCCGGGCAGGCAGCTGTGAGCCGGATGGTCAGTGGCCAGGCCGGGCTGGTCATTCCACGCTGGGCAGGTGACACTGCCCGTGGCCCTCAGCCCCTCCCACGCCAGTGAGGCCGGTGGGCTGCTGTTCTGAGTAACGTCTCTAAAGGCATGAAATCAGCGTGTGGGGCTCAGAGGAACCTGGTTGTCCCGGCCCCCGGCTCTGCTCGTGACCCCAGGCCCGGGATCCCAGGTCAGCCACCTCCGTGAGCTGTGAACGCAGCTGGAGGGAAGGGGCGAGGCGGACAGAGACCCCAGGAGGGACGGGTGGCAGGGTGTGCAGAAAACCGGCAGAAAAGGCCCCGCCGAGGTCTGAGACCCCTTGCTTCAGAGCCCTCCCTGAGGGCAGGGTGGGAGGCTGGGAGGGCTGAGGTGGGGGCGAGGCAAGGGCCTGGCCGGGGTAGCGGCTGTGGAGCAGAGGCTCGGAGGCGGCCGGTTCGGGAAGAGGCCACAGTGGTCATCCTGCTCGGGGCTCCCCAGCAGCCACCTGCCCCAGAGCTTCAGTGTCTTCGTCTGCAAGGTGCGGGCTTCTTGCAAGACTCTGTTGTCACTTCGGAGGGGGTGGCCCCGGGGCCCCACCCACAGGCGCCCAGCCCACTGGAAAGAGCTGGTCTCGGCCTCTCGTGCCACTTCCGAGCTGGGAGATGCCCGCTGCTGCTCAGAGCCGCGCGGGGATGTCTGGAGGAGAAGGTCAAGAGCACGGGGCTGGCGAGAGCCAAGTGTGAGGACCGGGGCCGGAGTGTGTGTGCGGGAGGGAGCGGGAGCCCCGAGTCCCACCAAGCACCCGCTGCAGGGAGCAGGCTGGGTGGACTCCTCATCCTGAGGTCCTGAGAGCGGAGCGGGCAGCGGGGGGCTCTGAGCAGGAGAGTGACCGGCACTGACGCTACACGCGTCCCCAGCTGTGAATGCACAAAGGTGTCCAGGCCTGGGGTGGGGGAGGCAGGCGCAGGAAGGGGCCCACCGCGGGTGTCCTGGAGGGACCCAGCGCTGGCCCGCTTGGGCCAGCCGCATCGGGATGGGGAAGGAGGTCTGGCAGCGGGGCGCGGTGTGTGGGGCTGATGACGAAGGGTGTGGGCGGAGGACGGAGGTGGCCGCACCGCTCTCAGACCGCAGCCGAGGTGGGCAGTAGGAGCCAGGGGTCGGAGTGGGACCTGAGTGTGAGGTGCCCGTGGGTCACCTGGGCGGGGCGCTCTGGGGGCTGGAGCACCAGGACTGACCAGGTCAGGTCCAAGTCCTGCCGGCCCTCGCACCCCTCCCCAATCCCATCAGCCCCCTCATCCCCTAAGGCCCCACGCCATAAAACAAAAAGAGTCGAAATACCTTCTCTCAGGTGAGGAGTGAGAACAGGGTGCAAGTGTTTCAGAGCGGAAGTGACACTGGCGACGGGCCGATATCCCCGTTTATTAGCAGACAGGGGACCTGGGGGGCTGGCGGAGCCGGAGCAGGAGGCTTACCGCAGCGGGCGGGCGGCGGCACTCAGAGGAGGGCGGGCAGGTGCGTGGGCGTCCCTGCACCAGGTGCCCAGTGTGTGTCTGTGTGCGCCCCTGTATGTGTGTGCCCATGGATCCTTGTACATGCATGCACACCTGTGTGTGTGCGGCACACAGTGTTCATGTGTGAGCGTGCGCATGTGTGCGTGGTGTGTTAACACAGCTGCTGAGAGGTGCGTGCGCTGAGGCTGGGCTCTGTGCCGGGGCCTGTGCGGGGGCCACTCCGACAAGCACAGTGCAGAGACCGCCAAGGGCAGCTGGCCTGTCCTGGGTGGGCGGGGTGGAGCGTGTCACCCAGGCCGGCCCCTGCGTCCAGAATGCTGTCCCCGAGCAGGGGACTAAAGTCACCTGAGCGGCCGTGACAGCAGCCAGGTTTGCACGTTTGCTTTGTGCCTGAAGGGCCCACACACTCACTGGCTTCCTCCTCCCAGCAGCCCAGGGACTTCTCCCCAGCGAGCACCCCCGCCCCGGGCCTGTGACTGGGCTCTTTCCGCCCCAGAAAGGCTCTCCCCTAGGCGCCCAGAGGGCTCCCTCCCCCAGGTCCTTGCTCAGCTCCAGCCCCAGTCTCCACCCCGTACTACGCTGTCTCTGTTCCACCCACGGATTCCCCCTTCCTCCCTCTAGGTCCCTGCTAGCGTGTGAGCACCGCGGGGCTGGGTGTCTGCTTGCTCGCGGATGCGGCCCCGTGAGCGGGACAAGGCTCCGCACACCGCACACCCTTCTAAGCGCATGCGCAGTGCAGGGAGGCAGGGAGGCGTGGAGGCGGCGGCAGGTCGCCCCGCTGGGAAGGGTCCGCTGACCGCAGAGCCAGCGCCGGCCGCTTGGCGATCCTGGACACTTTGGGCTTCTCCTGCGCTGACTTCTGGGAGGATGGGGTGGCACGTGGACCAGAGAGGTCCGGCGGTCGTCGGGGAGACACACAGCTGAGCCCTGTGCCCAGGAAGCTCCGCGCCACGCGCGGCCGGGGGAGGCCAGGACCAGCGCGTCCTTCATCTGCTCTCCCAGAAGGCTTTGCGCAGCGAGCCGGAGAGCGAGCAGGAGGCCCAGGCCAGCCCGTGGCCCATTTTCTGCCCTGCCCCCTGCCCGCCTGTCCAAACGCCACATGGCCACGTCACGCGTCTGGCTCAGCCCTCGTTCCCGAGGCCACAGCAACTGTTCCCTCCCACCTGCCCCCGTCAGGCGCCCTCCCACCAGGTCCTCGCCTTGCGTCCTGTTCCTCTGTCTGCCCCCCCACCCCAGTCTCTGCCTTCTTCTGCCTCTGGCGAGATGGGGCCATTTTTCTCAAGGGTCGTTTTAAATATTCATGTTTTAATTAAAGAATTTTATTGCAGAGGCGACATGTAAGATAATGGGAAAGCAGCGTCCCGGGGCTGGGAACCTGTCTCTGTGTCCCCGCCCGTGCCTCGGTCCCCGAGAGTCCATGTGCGCCCCCTCTGTGCATGGCACCTGCAGTGGAGGGGCTGAGCCCCCACCCCCACCTCCAGGCCTGTCACCACTGAGGGCGTGGCCGTGCTGCGACTCGCCCCCCCCACTCTGAGAGCCCCCACAACTCCCCTCCGGAAGATGGTCAGAGCCCTCCTCTCTGTCTGCAGGGGCGGAGGGAGGCTGGGCCCAGAGCAGGGGGCTCCAGTGGCAGGGCTGCGTCCCCGAGCCCGTTGGGGGCACAGGGAGAACGTGAGGGCGCATGGCAGGCCCAACCCAGGACCTCCCCGCCGGGACGCTGCCCTTCCAGAAGGGCTGATTGAGGGGACTCGAAAACAAGGTCTCGTCTCCGCTGGAGTCGGAGCCTGTCCTGGCGGGAGGGGGAGGGGCAGGGCCAGCGCACACACGTGTGCCCTCCCCCCCAGAGGCTCCCACCTGAGGTCAGAGACCCTGTGCCGCCCACTACCCGCGGCCCTTTTGGTTCCACATCTCAGAAAGAGGGGAGAAGAAGGGATGTCGGCCGTACAGCCCGGGCCCAGGAAGGGGAGGGACTTGCCCAGGTGACCAGGGCCCGAGGGCAGAGCTTACAGGGGATCCGTTCTTAGGACAGGAGCGTTGTGGGGGGGCAGCCGCCCAACAGGGAAGAGAAGCCACAGAGAGCGAGTGGCCCTGTGGGCAGGGCCTCAATGGTCAGCTCGGCCGGCCGCAGTTTCTCTTCTGTGGAGTGGGGGTGGGACGCGGAAGCCATGTGAGGCTGATGGACACGGCCCCCCGATGCCAGTGCTCACGGGGGCTCCCCCTGTCGTGCCTGCTTGCCGGCGGCCCGGGTCGTGGCTCTCCAGTCCCCTGGCGCCTGCTGTGGCTGGGCGAGCTGCTGGCCACTGGGGCCCTGAGCATGGGGGCTGGGGGCCCCATGGAGAACGGGCCAGGAGGGTGTTCGTGGGGTGTGGGGGGACTGGGCCCTGGGGCTCTGGGGGCGCTGTCCTGTCCGCTCGTGTCCCCATTGGCACATCCATGCAGGGGGCTCAGAGGAGGAGCCTGGGTGCCCTAGACAGGGCCTAACTGGGTGGAGGATGGGGCAGGGTCCTCAAGGGGCTGGACTAGGCAAGGCAGTGGGTGCTTGGGGAGCCTGGCGGGCAGGGGCGAGTGGGCAGGTGCTGAGACCTGGTGGACTAGGGAGACCTCTGCTGGAGGAGAGGGGAAGTGCACAGCTCCCCTCCTCCAAAGGGGGACCCCCCACACACACTGGGAAAGAAGGCCCAGCCTGGGGAGGGCCTCCCTCAGCACCCCATCCCAGCCAACTTGGGGCGCAGGGACCCGGCGGTCACAGCCTCCAGGCAGGGGCGCCAGGGTGGGAAAGGGCCGGGAGCCCCCTCTCCGTGCGCCCGCTCGCCTGGGTGGCCAGGCTGCCCAGAGGCCGTTAATCGGCTCCATTCATCCTGGAACGGGATGGAAATGAGGCTCCCAGACAGAGGGGCATTGAGCCGGGGAAGAATGGCCGCCTCTTCCTGGGCCTGCAGGGGCAGCCCACCCCCAGCCTCGCCCGCCCTCCGCGGCCCCCCGGGAGTCCACCCAGCGGAGGCTGGCCGGGGCGCCTCCGCCCCGCATCACGGGTGAGCCCCCGCGTCAGGGACGCCCTTTATCAGGTGTCAGCTGTGCGTGGGGACACACGTGAGAGATAAAAACAGCGGCGGGAGTAGCAGCTCCCACTCCCCGGACGTCCGTTAGTGGCAGGAGTGTGGCCGAGGTCGGGGACCGGGGCCAGGCCTCCTGAGCCCAGGGTCAGAAGACAGGCCGCGGGGAGGATCAAGGCTGCGTGTGGTCGGGGTCAGGGATAGGCCCGGGGGACGGTTCCGTCCTCTGAGCCGTGGCCACCCCCTGCCCCCGTCCCCCTCCCCCGCCACAGCCTTGCCACCTGGGTCACCAAGGTAACCAGCCCTGGAAGAGTGGGTGTTCTGGCAGCTGAGGCCTAACCTGAGTCTATCCTGAAAGACTGAGCTCTGCAGCAGTTGCCATGGGAACCGAGTGGCATCCTCTGATTAGCCCGGCTTGGACACCCTCTCTCTCCCACCCACTGCCGGCTTCCACGTCACTCAGGCTTCCGCGTGGGGGCTGGGCTGGGGCAGCGAGGGGCCACCAGCAGGACGAGCCCAGCCTGACCCCACCTCCCTGGGCCTGCCTCCCTGGACTCCGGTCCTCTCTGTCCCTTTGTCTTGGTGTCACAGGATGGGGTGGCCCCCTGGCAGGTGCCCGTGCGGAGGCCTGGCATGCTGGACTGGGGCCTGTGGTTGGATGTTGCAGCTGGTGGCCTTAGTGAGTCTGGGGGCCCTGGGGTGCCCCTGGGTCTGACCGTGGGGTCCCGTCCCCTGTAACCAGGGCTCCCGTCTGCATCGTCTCTGGGTCTGACCGTGCATCTGGGCTGAGTCACCCCAGTGAGGGCGTGTGGCACTGTCACGCCGCCCTGCCTGTGCTCCTGGCCACACGGAGGCTGTGCCTCGGCCCTGCTCCGCTGGCCTCCCTGGGACACCTCCCTGACCACTGTGGTGTCAGACAAAGTGGCACCCCAGATTGTGGTTCCGGCTGCCCCGCCTCCTGGGGGTCTGGACCACCCCCCTTTGAGTCTCTGTTTCCTCTGCTGTAAAAAGGGTGAAAACGCTGGCTCCTGTCCTGGGTGGGACCTCAGGTTTCTGGGTGCCCAGGATGACCCCCCAGGAGAGCTGGCCACAGGGGCCCCGGCCAACGGCCTGGTGCAGGCCTGCTCGGTCCCGTCCTGGCTGGGGGGCATGGGCACCCCTCCCCGGCTGCCTCGGCCTGCTCATCTGAACCCGGAGGCAGAGAGGGCCCCGCAGTAGCACAGCGCCTGGCAGGTGAGACGCCCAGACCCAGGTCAGGCTTGGAACCAGGCCCCGCCGCCCCCGGAGCAGTGAGGGCTGGTGCAGAGCTCAGCCCTGCCCCCACTGCATGGCCCTGGCAAGCCCCCCGACCCTCCCCGCCTGGCCCCACGCACACCTGGGAGCTGCGTGTACTGCCTGTGAGCAGGGACAGAGCAGGGTCCATGCCCCCCCACCGAGGGGCAGCCCCCGAGGTCCGAGCCCCTCCTGCTGGTCATGGGTGAGTCAGCCCGCCCACCTGTCCCATGCTCCTGCTGCGTCCCACCCTGCTGGACCCAGAGGACAGGAGGCACAGTTGCTGTGGGCCTCACAGAGAGCTCTGCCTCTCCGGGCCCAGGGGACAGTGGGGCCTGTGGGGGGGGGCCCTGAGGGCAGGGAAAGAGGAAGGTTCCGCAACAGGCTGGGGGTGCAAGGCCCCCTCTACCCACTGAGTACCCAGCGTGGAGACAGGCCCACCACCCACACTGTGGAGGGTCCTCCCTTCCTTGCCTCCCAGTCCTTTGACTCTGGCGCCCCCTGCTGGTCGGCTCCTGGGACAGCGCAGAAGCGGTGAGGGAGGGGCTCTGGCAAGGACACTTGGCCCCCACAGAACAGATCCCTGCTCCATCACAGTCACTGGGACAGTGAACTTGCTGCAAATCGGAGTGGGCTCTCTGGGGTCAAGTCCAGCCCCCGTGACAACGCCCACACGCCTCCTTCCCCAGCCCCTGCTGCCATGTACCTGCACGTGTCAGTCCTGGGAGCAGCGCCCCGTCATCCTGGGGTGCGGGGCGTGAGGGCAGGGCAGACGGCCCGTGCGTGGTGGGGGTCTTCCAGCCTCTGTTCTAGGGCCCCCCCTCCAGGATCTCCTGCCATTCCGCCGTGCCACAGACAGGCCAAAGCCCCAGGGGGCAACCTGGGGCCCTTCTGCCGGGCCCTTTGCGACCCGCCTGTGGCCAGCGGGCTCCCCTGCTCCAGCCCGGTCAGCAGGCCTCGAGGAGCATGGCTCGGCTGTCTCCTGGCTGCCTCACCAGGGGGCGCAGTGGCAGGGTGCCCGCCAGGCCTGTGCCTGGCCCATCGTGGGTGCCGCGCGGGCTGTCCCCCTGAGTGAGGCCACCCTGGCCTCCCTGGCAACCAGCAGGACAGCCTGAAGCGTGGCCTTTGGCCTTTGAACAGAGGGCCCGGACAAGCAGCCCCTCCCTCCGCAGCCCCCTGGCTCCGGCCCGAGACGGGGAGGCCTCGCTGCTCCCCTTCCCTCAGTGGTCCCCTGGAACTCTGAGGCTGTCCTGCTCAGCTTCCTGAAATGAGGGCCACTGAGGGGGGACAGGGCCAGGATGGAGGAAGACCCAGGGGCGGCTGTGGTCAGAGGAGGGGAAGCTGGGGGCCTGGAGGCCCTTGTCCCAGCACCCACAGTAGCAGGTGGCGTTCTGCCTACTTGGGGAGGGTCTCAACCTGGCTGTCCCCCTGGGTGTGAGGCCCTGCCAGGCAGGGGACCTTGGTCACCTTCGGTGTTCCTGCGTGGCAGGAGGGGGGGGGGAGCACACAGGTCATGGCTGTGAGAGGGGAATAATGGGGAAACTGAGGCTCAGCAGAAACTGGACTGAGGACCACGGGAGGGGGTCCCAGCAGGGCAGGGAGATCTGTCCCAAAAATGAGGCCTCGTCTGCCATCACCCATCACCAGGATCTTATAACACAGCTGCCGGCATGTGTCATTCATTCGTTCATTCATTCCTGACCACTCTGGGGCTCCAGCCTTGTCCAGCCCCCACACTGGGGACAGATTCCGAGCCCGTGGAGACCCTGGCCCCGGGTGCCCACAGACAGAGCCGAGAGCACTGTGGTCCCGGGCGGGGGCGCTCAGGAGGCGGCGGGTACACCGCATCCCCACGGCGCTTCTGGGCTGCCCTTCCCAGACAACGCTGCCCCTCGAACCGGGTGACTCAGCAGGCCAGGCCCGCACTGGCCTCCTAGGTGACCCTCCGCGGTGCTGCGCTGCTGGCTTCCACCCCGGAGCCTCCCACGTGCGGGTCTCTCCGCTGTGTCCCATCCCTGCCAGGGAGACCCCCAGAAGTCGCTCTCTGAAAGACATGACCCCTGCCCTCTGGTTCCCACCAGGCGGCTGGAAGCTGTGGTCCCTGTGGGGCGAGTGCACGCGGGACTGCGGCGGAGGCCTGCAGACGCGGACGCGCACCTGCCTGCCTTCGCCCGGCCTCGAGGGCGGCGGCTGCGAGGGGGTGCTGGAGGAAGGCCGCCTGTGCAACCGCAAAGCCTGCGGCAGTGAGTGCGGGGCGCGGGGCGGCAGTGGAGGGAGGGGTTTGGGGTGGGGCCAGGCCAGGTGAGAGAGGAATGCAGGTGGAGTGCGGGCAGGGTGGTTGCTTGGGGTTGGGCTGGATGGAGGCCCCGGAATCCTAGACCGGCCAAGTCAGGTGAGGAAGGGGGACCCCCGGGCGGGCACGGGCGACGTGGAGGTGTGGAGGCGGACAGGAAGGAGAGCCCTGGGAGGAGTCTCCGCAGGGAAGGGGCGGGGCCTGGACTGTGACGGGCAGGACCTGCTGCGGGGGCGGGGTCACAGGGGTGGAGCTTGGCTTAGAGCCTGGGGCGCGGCCCCAGTAGAGGTAAGGGCTCAGAAGTAGATGGGGCTGGGTGGGGCTTTCTTCTCACGTGCGGATTGAGACTTTGGGGGTGCTTCCTCCCTCTGTCCCCCGGCCCTGGCCAGACCTGCCCACCCCAGCCCCATTCCACCTCCAGAACAAATTTCTCTAATAAGACTCTGTAATGAACTCATGCATATTTTAGCCGCTTCCATAAAGTTTAATCAAGTCACAAGGAGACTGCCATTCCTTGGGCTGGTTTTCCTTGGTGAACCTCCCTGGGAAGAGGACCTCACCTCAGAAGCCTGGGGAGGGCCCTGGGGCGTGTGGGGGTCCAGACCAGGGGAAGCAAGGGTGCTGGCGAGATGCTGAGTGGTGGGGACAGCGGCTGCCCAGACCGCTGCCCTGCGGGCGACTCGTGAGGGCCCTGGAGGAAGAGAGGGAGCGGCCCAGGGCAGGGGAGGTGGGGCCCACGGGAAGGGGCCAGACAGGGCTGGCGCCAGGCCCAGGTGCCTGGTCCCAGGTGTCCTAGCTGTCCCAGCTGTCCCAGCTGTCCCAGCTGTCCGGGGGAGGGGGAGGCAAGCGGCCCTGGGGCTGTCAAGCCGGGCCCCGCTCTGGCTGGGACGGCGGGACCGGGGCACCGAGCAAGGCTCCTGAGTGCCTCCGCTGGCCGCTGACCTGGGCCCGTCCCGCAGCGGCCGGGCGCGCCAACTCCCGGAGCCAGTCGCTGCGGTCCACCGACGCCCGGCGGCGCGACGAGCTGGGCGACGAGCTGCAGCAGTTCGGGTTCCCGTCGGCGCACGCAGGTGAGCCGCAGGGGCGGGCGGGGCTGGGACGTCGCCGTGAAGTGGGGAACGCTGGTTTCTCGGGCCTAGGTCTTTGCGCAAGTATTTTAAGTTATTAACTGCTGCTAATTGTAAGAAATGAAGTTAATTACTCACCATAATTAGACTGCTCTTAGGCGCACGGCTGTCCTCGCCGAGCCGGCCGGCGTTGGGGGCGCTAGTGCGGAGGGCCGTCGGGGCCGGACCCCAGGGACACGGAGCCAGCGCTCGCCCCGCCGGACTGGCAGGGGAATGGCGCGTCCTGCCCTCAGCCACGCTTCAAACGCCCGGAGCGAAAAGCCTTGCTCCTGGGGGCCCGACCGCAGTCTGCGCACAGAGGCAGCGGCAGGCCTGTGATGCTGTAGGTCTGGCCCGCAGGTGACCCCGCGGCGGAGGAGTGGTCCCCGTGGAGCGTGTGCTCCAGCACGTGCGGCGAGGGCTGGCAGACCCGAACGCGCTTCTGCGTGTCCTCCTCCTACAGCACGCAGTGCAGCGGGCCCCTGCGCGAGCAGCGGCTGTGCAACAACTCGGCCGTGTGTCCAGGTGTGCGGCCCGAGCGTCAGGACCCGGGCGGGGCAGCCAGGAAGCAGGCGCGGGGCGGAGCAATCGAGGCAGGGGCGGGGCAGAGCGGGTGGGTCGGGGGGCCGGGGGGCGGGGCGTCTGCGGTCGGAGGGAGCAGGGGGCGGGGCGGGGGTAAGGGCAGCAGTGACCAGTGGTCGCGGAGCTCAGCGGCGCCCCGGGCCCCTCTGCAGTGCACGGCGCCTGGGACGAGTGGTCACCCTGGAGCCTGTGCTCCAGCACCTGCGGCCGCGGCTTCCGGGACCGCACGCGCACCTGCAGGCCTCCGCAGTTCGGAGGCAACCCTTGCGAGGGTCCCGAGAAGCAAACCAAGTTTTGCAACATTGCCCTGTGCCCTGGTAGGTGAGAGGGAGGGCGCTGGGTGGGGGCGGAAGGGCGCAGTGGGTCACAGGCAGCCCCCAGAGCCCAGACCCACCTTCTCCGGGGTCCGAACCTCAGGCTGTGATGCAGGGGGGTTGGAGACCCTGGGGCATTCTCATCCATGTACCCTCGGTATTGGGGCGTTCGCGCCCACACCCCAGGCCGCGGCGGGCGGGATGTGGGCCCTCAGGTGTTGACACTGGCACCCAGGCTCAGTGTTGGGGTCGTGGGCCCGCACGGCGCAGGGCCCTGGGTGTTCACGCGGCTCCTGCCCCTTCCTCCCCCGGGCCGGGCAGTGGACGGAAACTGGAACGAATGGTCGAGCTGGAGCTCGTGCTCCGCCAGCTGCTCCCAGGGCCGGCAGCAGCGCACACGGGAATGCAACGGACCCTCGTACGGGGGCGCCGAGTGCCAGGGCCCCTGGGTGGAGACCAGAGACTGCTTCCTGCAGCAGTGCCCAGGTCAGGCTGTGCCCGGGCCTGGGGGGGGGTGGCGGGTGAGGCCCGTGGGGGCCCTCTGTGGGCTCCGGGGGGACGCGGGGCGTGGTGGGAAGTGAGGGTGGTGGAGAGGGACGGCGCGCATGGGGCACCTGTTTCTCCGTATCAAGATGAGCCCTGGTCTCTCCTCCCCTGGCCTCAATGTCTTCTCTCCTCGTGGCCTCCTCCTCCGATCCTCCGAACCCCCCGGGTCTCCACGGCTCTGCGTGTCTGGTCCTCCGTGTGTCCCTGTCCCCGTGCTTTCGGCCTCCCCTGTTTGCCCCGTCCCCACGGCCCCGTCTCCAACCGCCGGGACTCCCGGACCTGCACCCCGTCGTCCATGGGCCTGTGCCTCCGCGCCTGGCGTGCTCCGCAGTGGACGGGAAGTGGCAGGCCTGGGCGCAGTGGGGGGGCTGCAGCGTCACCTGTGGGGGCGGCACGCAGCGGCGGGAGCGTGCCTGCTCGGGGCCCTTCTTCGGGGGAGCGGCCTGCCAGGGCCCCCAGGAGGAGTACCGGCAGTGCGGCGCCCAGCGGTGTCCTGGTGAGCGCCCCCAAGCCACTCCCCCAGCTGGGCTCCGGTGGGGGGGGGCACCCTGAGTGACCGGGAGGCTTGGGACTGTGCTGGCCAGGGAAGGACTCCCGCTGGTGACGGGGTTGTCCGGGCAGGGTCTGGTCCCTTGGCCCTGCAGCCCGCACTCGGCACCCCTTCCTGTCCCCGGCCCCCGCTCACCATCTCTGGCCCCTTGGCAGAGCCCCATGAGATCTGTGACAAGGACAACTTTGGCACTGTGATCTGGAAGGAGACTCCAGCTGGAGAGGTGGCCTCAGTTCGGTGTCCCCGAAACGCCACGGGTGAGGCCCGGCAGGTGGCTGCGAGGGGCTCCCGTCCCGCCCTCACAGAGCCAGGGCGAGGTGCTGAGCTGCGCCTCGGGGCCTGGCTGAGGGCCTGCCCCTTCCTGCCCCGTGGCTCCCGGTGGGTGACAGGGTCCTGGCAGTTCTCTGGGGTCCTTGCCGCTGTGTGCGGGCAGCTGTGTCTGGTTCCCTGACCGTGCACCCGCATTCAAGGCTGTGGCTCCCTGACCCCGGGTGCCCCCGTGCCCTCCCCGTGTGTGGAGCCGGGGGGCGGCCCGGGCTGTGGGCCCTCCCCGGGCTCTGGGCTAGGATAGACTTGGAGCTCCCAACTCGGCGGGGGGCCCTGCCTCATGCAGATGGGGTCCCCGAGGGTGTGGCTCCAGCTGGCCCTGCAGCAGCCACTCAGAAACACTGTGAACGAGAGAGAGAAAGAGGGAGAGGTGGCCTGGCCCCTGTGCCGGCTCGGAGCCTCTGCTTCGGGGGCGGGGGATCCCAGCCAGAGGGGCCTGGGCCGGGAGCTGTGGGCGGGAGGCTGCGGCGGTCGTCCAGCTGATGCACGCCCCCCCAGGCGTCATCATGCGGCGCTGTGAGCTGGACGAGGAAGGCATCGCCTACTGGGAGCCCCCGACCTACATCCGCTGCGTCTCCATCGACTACCGGAACATCCAGATGATGGTGAGGGCCGGCCGCGCCTCCCGCCCCGCCCGCCGGTCTGCGGACGTGACCCTGTGTCCCCAGGGCCGCAGAGGGGCCGCAGAGGGTCCTCGACACTTGGGGGGTCCTGGGGACCGGCCTTGCCGTGTCCTGCGGAATCACGGCACCCGACCCTCTCCCTCCCTCCAGACCCGGGAGCACCTGGCGAAGGCTCAGCGGGGGCTGCCCGGAGAGGGGGTGTCGGAGGTCATCCAGACGCTGGTGGAGGTCTCCCAGGACGGGACCAGCTACAGCGGGGACCTGCTCTCGACCATCGACGTCCTGAGGAACCTGACCGAGATCTTCCGGCGGGCGTACTACAGCCCCACCCCCGGGGATGTGCAGGTGAGCTCTGGGGGGCCGCGGGGGCGGTGCCTGGGAAAGCAGATTGGGCCTCACCCCTGGCCACACACTGAGCTCCGATCCTGGGCCTTGTTGTCTGCTCACTGGCCTGCCTCCCGCTCCCTTCCAGAACTTCGTCCAGATCATCAGCAACCTGCTCGCGGAGGACAACCGGGACAAGTGGGAGGAGGCCCAGCTGGTGAGGACGCGGGTCAGGCCCGGCCAAGGCCGGCCCGGCGTGGGGCCGTGGGTTCAGATCCCAGCTCGGCCTCTACCAGGGCCCGAGTGACCAGCTGTGAGACCTGGAGGAGGTCGCTGAGTCTCTGAACCTCGGTTTCCCCGTGGCCGGAGGACAGCCACTCACCTCGTGGGGCTCAGTGCGGGGGTGGGGGACTTGGGGGCTGCGAGGTGCTTATTGGGGTGACCAGGACGTGGCGCGTCTTCTTCATCTGGAAAGGGTGGTCAGCCCCCTGTCCTCCCAGACTGACCTGTCCGCAGGACAGTGCCTGGTGTGGGGCCTGTAGGAGCCCAGAGACGACCCCACAGTTGGCCCGGGCCTCGGGGCCACAGCACCGTGGCCCCTCTGGGCTCCGTCTTCCTGTGTACCAGGGCGAGGGCCACTCAGAGGCCCAGGGCCTGCAGTGCTAGGGAGGGACCGACGGGACCCAGACGCAGACAGGTGGAAGGCGGTGGAAGGTGGTGGGGGGACAGGGAGGGGTGTCCCCGGCGGCGGGGGGTGTGGGCCTGCGACGCCACCCTATCAGCTCTGCCGGTTGGCGTCCTCACTGGGGCCGCCGGCCACCCTCTCTGAGGCGGCCCGACCCCACCCCCCAGATGGGCCCCAACGCCAGGGAGCTGTTCCGGCTGGTGGAGGACTTCGTGGGCGTCATCGGCTTCCGCATGAAGGACTTGCGGGACGCGTACCAGGTGACAGACAACCTGGGTAAGCCCACCGCGTGCCCCGCGGACCCCTGCCTCGTTCCCCTGCTGTGCGGTCCTGGGCCCAGCCTTCCTGCCTCAGTTTCCACATCTGTGTACGCAGGCCGGCATCTACGGTGTCAGGTGCGCGGACCTGGGACCCTGCGGGGGGTCGGCATGGGGCGTCTCAGACCCAGACGAGGCCCTAGAGGCCTCGGGTTTGGGGGCCCACCAGGAACCCCGCCCTCAGCCCCTCGGGGCCCAAAGTGGCCGGGCCCACTTTGGCCGGCCACCCCGTGCCCTCTCTGCTGGGACGGCCCCGGGATCTGAAGGCAGACTCCACAGCCGCCCCCTCCCCGGCCTCCACCCCCAGAGTGTCTTGTCGGAGGGCCTGGTCTCCGGCATCGCCCGAATCTGCCCCACGGGACGGCGGCAGGCTCACCTGCGGCGGACGGCAGAGCGCTAAATCGGCCCAGGGCCTGGGAGGCCCGAGCCCCCATGACCACACTGCCAGGGTGCCCTGCGGGGACTCAAGGGCCACATTTCTCAAGTCCCCACCTTGGGGCACCTCCTGGCTCTCTCTGCACCCCATCCTGTTCCTGGACGCTCACCCCAGCAGCCCCGCAGCCCGACCTCCTTCGGGCCTTCACGCACAGTCACCTCCCCAGGGGCTCTGGACCGTCAAGGTCAGCAGGGCCTCGTTGGCTCCTGCCACACCCTCGGCTTGAGGGCTCAGTGTCCTCATGAATGCCTGGCCACTGGCCGCTCTCTCGTTGGTAGCGGACGTGGCAGGGGGCCCGCCCCGTCCCCAGGGCCTCCCTGGGGAAGATGCCGTGTCCCCAGAGTGGACCACAGGCTCGGGCAGGGCCCAACTGGGGGCAAGGGCACTGTGTGAGCAAAGGCATGGGGGTGGCCTCGGCTGGGTGGTGGCTTCGGCAGGGGAGGGGACCCAGAGGTGGGCGAAGGCTGGAGGCAGACCCCGGGGGCTGGGGGCAGGAGCACAGCAGCTGCCCGGGAGGGAGGGCCGGGGAAAAGGGGCCTCGAGCCCTGTGCCCCAGGCCTGTGCCTGCTGCTTGCTCAAGGGACGCCTCAGTCAGGAGGCCGGACAGAGCCTGGAGGGACTGGGGCCTTCAGGTGTGAGCTCGGCTAGGACGGGGGGCTGAGGGTCCTCGGAGGCCGGCCATGCCCCAGGGCCACCCTGTTGCCACTCTGGCGTCCCCGTCAGCCCGGACAGAGGACCCTTCCCCGCCCCGTACCTTCCTTCCACGTCACCCCTCCCCGCCCCCACCTGCTGTCTCCATAGCTGTCCTCGGGAGGTGGGGTCTGCCCGTCCGATTTTCAGAGCTGCAGTGGAGGGGGAACTGGGCTGCAGCATCGGGGGGCGCCGGAGTGGACCCCACTGGCCTTTGGGACATGGCCACCCCAGGGAGCCTGTGAAGGGGCGGAGCAAATGGGACCGTGCAGCTCGGGGCTGGGGCCTCGGCGAGAGGCCAGGAAGGCGCACAGGGCCTGTAGGGAGTGGCGCCGAGCAGGAGCCTGGCTGGCGGCCCCCTGCTCCCCCCCCACCCCCTCCGGGCGGTGGTCCTGACTCCGGGCGGTGGTCCTGACCCTGGGCCGGCTCCCCAGCTCTTCTCGGCCAAGGCTCCCTGTCACCGATCTGCTCTCTCTGTCTCCCCGTCTCTGTCCCTCTCTGTCGCCCCCCGTCTTCCCTGGCCACAGTCCTCAGCATCCACAAGCTCCCGGCCAGCGGAGCCACGGACATCAGCTTCCCCATGAAGGGCTGGCGGGCCACGGGCGACTGGGCCAAGGTGCCGGAGGACAGGGTCACTGTGTCTAAGAGTGTCTTCTCCACGGGGCTGGCAGGTGAGGTGAGGGCCCCGTGGCGCGGGGCGGGGGTGCTCATCAGAGACTGGGGCCTCGGGCTGCACGCCCAGCCCGGGGAAGGCCCTCTGGGGCCAGGCCCGTGGTCTCCAGGCCGAGGTGGCATCTGTGATTCCGCTCAGGGTCCCCAGGCCCACCTGCCCCCAGGAAGCTGTCCCCGCCCTCCCGTGTCGGGCAGCGGCCCGAGGTCTCTGCGGGATGGACAGAGGGGCCTCCTCGGCCCAGGCGAGGGTGGCGTTTCCCCTGAGGTCACACAGCAGGGGGACGAGGACAAACGCCCTGCCTGTCCTCAGCAATCGGGGGTCACCTAGGGGGCCCCGGCAGTCACTCTGGCCCTCACGCTGCAGTGCCATGTCCGTGGTCAGGGGGCGCACGAGGGAGCCCGGTCCAGGCTGGGGATGGCTGGGGGGCGGGGGGGAGGGTGACCAGCTCACTGTCTTCCAGAGGCTGACGACTCCTCTGTGTTTGTGGTGGGCACCGTGCTGTACCGGAACCTGGGCAGCTTCCTGGCCCTTCAGAGGTGGGAGCGAGGGTGCCTGGGCAGTGGGCGGGGGTGGCCAGCCTACGGGGGGGCGGGGGCAGGGAGAGGGGTGGTGCGGGCGGTCAGCAGAGGGGCCCAGAGGCGGGCCGGGCCTGCAGGGGGCGCTCCGGGACCCTGGCAAGTCCTGCCGCCTCTCCCCCAGGAACACCACCGTGCTGAACTCCAAGGTCATCTCGGTGACGGTGAAGCCGCCGCCCCGCTCCCTGCTCACGCCCTTGGAGATCGAGTTCGCCCACGTGTACAATGTGAGTGCCCTCCGTGAGCGTGCGTCTGCCCACGTGAGCGCGACTCCTGCCTGGCCCCCGGGTGGGAGGTCTCCCCGCCGCCTCTTCCTGCTCTCGCCCCGAACGGCAGGCAGTGGGGAGACTGGGGCTCGGAGCACTGCCGAGACTCGCTCAGGGTCGCACAGCCGGGTGATGAGGGAGCGAAAGCTGACGCAGCTCTGCCACCACTGCCCAGGCCCTGGCCACTGCAGCCCCGGTCCCGCCGGCCTGGTGGCTCCCCCGGGGGACAGAGAGCCGTCCGTCTGGGGAACCCGTCTGCCCGGGCCCCTCTGTGCCCTGTCCCTTGGGGTTCTCTGTCCCGTGGACCAGCTGAGAGCCAGGAGCCGCAGGGTCACCCACCCAGCGCCAGGCCTGGAGCCCCAGGCCGGGGCTGGGGAGAGCTGGTCCTGCCCTTTCCCGCCCGCCGTGCGGACTGGGGTGAGCCGCTCAGCCCCCCGGTGCCACGGCCACCCTGACCAAGGGTGAACGACGGGGTCGGGTGAGGAGAAGCAGCCCCCACCAGCGCTCAGAGTGGCTGCCCCCGTGAGCGCTGGGAGCCCCCGCCTCTGCCACTCCTGTCCTCGCGGGGACGGTGCACAGGGACCCGAAGGACGATGTTCTCAAGGCCCCCTGTGCCCGCCTGACCCTTGCTCGCTTGCCCCACGGTCTCCTGGGTTCTCCATGTTGCGTTAAGCTGACCGGTTGTATGGACATCTGGAGACGGGTTTTGGCCACTGCTGCCCAGGGCCCCCCAGTGGGGTTGGAGTCGGGGGGCTGTGCCAGTCTCTTCCCTGCTCTGGGCCTCAGGTTCCTCCTCAAACCCCGCCTTCTTGGAGGAGCGGCGTAGGCAGAGCCCGTGGCTCCCCTGGGGGCAGACGAGGGGCTCGAGCCCCTCGGGTGGGCTCAAGGGGGCAGGCGGGTGGCCCTGACTCCTTCCCACCCTGCAGGGCACCACCAACCAGACCTGTATCCTGTGGGACGAGACCGACGGGTAAGTGCCCCAGGGTTTGTGGCCTCGGCGCCACCGGGGTGCTTTCGGGGAAGGGGCCCAGCGGGGGAGGAGTTTCTCGTTCTGGCACAGTCCCTCCCTGCCCAGGCCTGGCTCTGGGGCAGCATGGTGCCCACCAGCCCGCCTCCCACCCGTCCGGGGCCCAGGTGACAGGCCCGCCCACGCACTTGCCCAGGCCGACCCCAGCGCGGGCCGGGTGGGAGCGCAGCCCCGGTGGGCGCGCAGCCGCGGGGCACGAGGGGGAGGCAGCGGTGCAGGCTCCGGGGCCCGGGCCCAGGTCCTCGTCCGGCTCCTGCCACACCCTGCAGGGTGGGGCCGGACCGGCTGCTGTGACATTCGATCACGGGGCCCTGCGTGGGCGCCCCAGAGCAGGTGTCCCCTGAGACGTGGCCAGGCGCAGGGGGAGGTGGGAAGCCTCAGGCAGCCACAGGCAAGAGTTCGTGCAAAGGCCCCTAAGCGGGAGCGGCCCCCAGAGGAGGGTCACAATTTTGGGAGACAGGACAGGAGAGAGCTTGGCAGCTGGAACCCGATGGGCCAGGTGGGCCTGTGGGGCCTGGGCCTTCCCCCAAGAGGTTTGGTGAGCATTGGGGTTGGGTGTGTGTTAGTGTCAGTGGGAGGCTGGGTGTCATTGTCACTGCGACCTGTCAGCCTCCAGGCCGGCCGGGAGGGTGCATGGGCTCAGCGGGGGCCCCCGGGCCTGGGGAGCCCACACCAAGTCCCTGCTTGTGGTCTGGGCGGTGCAGGGACCAGCGTGTGTCCTGGGCGGTCAGGGAAGGCTCCTGCAGCGGCTGGCGTGGAGGGGGACGGGCGTGCCGGGCACAGAAGGGATGAAGGGG
Organism: Trachops cirrhosus; assembly: GCA_028533065.1. Classification (NCBI taxonomy): domain Eukaryota; kingdom Metazoa; phylum Chordata; class Mammalia; order Chiroptera; family Phyllostomidae; genus Trachops; species Trachops cirrhosus. The sequence continues at coordinate 123,359,119 of CM052544.1, forward strand.
ACTCGGGGCCTGAGCAAAAGCCGGAGAGCGGGCCGGGCGGGTGCAGAGGGGAGGCTGCGAGGGGCACTCTGTGGGGGCTGAGTCCGGAGCTCCGGACGTTGTTGGGGGGCATCATGTGCCCCGCCCACTCCCCTTTAGTGGTCACTGCCACAGGAGGCCTGGCCCTCGGCCCCTCTGCCCCCCGTAGGAGGGGCGTCCAGCAGGAGCACGGGGACAGGTCCGTGTGAAGCGTCAGGTCAGGCCATGTGCCACAGGTGGTGCCTGGGGGCAGGAGGGCTGTGCACAGCGCCGCACACGTGAGCCCCTGGGGACACGAGCTTGGGCAGAAGGAGCAGGCAGGGCGGACACCTGTGCCAGGCGCGTGCACGGCCTTTCCTGCTCTGTGCCCGAGGCGGGGCGGGCTGGCGCAGAGCCCGCCGCGTGGACCCGCGCCCTGGGACGCGGCGCTCTGGCGGGGCTGCTGCCGACTGCCGCTGTCTGCGTTTTGCAAGCGGCACGAGCTCTTCGTACGAACAGGGAGGGCGTCACAGGAGCGTGGAAGGAGCAAAGGCGGGAGAGAGCTCAGGCCGGCCACTGCGTCCGTCCTCGGGGGCTTTTCAGAGTCGTGCCTTGTGGGGGGGGTGCCGGTCCGTCCTCTCTGGCTCAGGCCCCTCCCCGGGGGCTGTTCACAGGCTGCCTACAGATACCTGGGGCAGCTGGCCCACCCGACTGACCGGGCAGCTTCCCTCCGTGTCCCCCTCCCCCTCCCGGCTTCGTTATCAGCCTCCCTCCCTGTCGTTTCCTTGGCATCCAGGCCCCGGACACTTTTAGGCTCTGGTGGCAAAGTGCTTCCCAGAAAGATGGGGCCCTTCCCCTCTGCTGGGGCGAGGCCCGGCCGGGGCAGCCTGTGTCCAGGGCAGCGCTGCTGGGGCCCAGGCGGGGCTGGGCGGGGCCTGGAGCAGACCCCGCCCCCGGGGCCTCAGCTCCCTGGCCCCTCGGGAAGCCTGCCTGCTGGGTGGCCGTCCTGGGCGGCTCACCACTACTCACCTCCGGGTGGGTGGGGTCGCTCAGGGCCTGGGGCCTGGGGCCCAGGGGCCCACGGACAGCCAGCGGGGTGGTGCCAACAGCTGGCTGTGTTTGCGGCGGTCCCCACTGGGCCTGCCGCCTCTTGGAGGCCCGCAGTGCAGCTGGAGGCTCTGGAGTTGGGGATGAGGCGACCCACCCAGAGCCGGGAGCCCAGGGCCCACAGGAAGGCAGGCTGCTGGGCAGAGGTGACGGGGAGGGCCCCCTGCCCCCACCCCTGCTCAGTGCTGACGGACCCCCTTCCGGGGCTGCTCGGGGCTGCTCCTCCGCCGTGACAGGCCTCAGAGGAGCCAAGGCCTTCTGGGGTGACCTGAGGGGGCCCGGGGGCAGAGCCCCGGGTCTGCTCCCACCAGCGTGCCCAAGAGTCACGTCTGTGCTGGAGGGGACCTGCACTGGGGTCTCGAGTGTCTACAAGCCCTCACGTGGGGGTGGGGCCGAGAGCCCTCCGTGACCATCAGCGAGACAGTGACCTCGCAATGTGTGACTGAGCCTGGAGTGGAGCCCGGACGGAGCCTCCGCCTCAGTCTCACTGACCGACCCCGGCCACATGCTGAGCCCTGAGCTGGTCACAGGCTGAGCTCTGACCCCAGTCTCACTCTGAACCCCGACCCCGGCCACATGCTGAGCCCTGACCTGGTCACAGGCTCAGCTCTGACCCCAGTCTCACTCTGAACCCCGACCCAGGCCACATGCTGAGCCCTGACCTGGTCACAGGCTGAGCTCTGACCCCAGTCTCACTCTGAACTCCGACCCCGGTCATATCCTGAGCCTGACCCCAGTCTCATCTGGACCGACTTCTGCATGGTTCACACATGGTTATGCATGTACCATAAGCGTGTAGGGCTGTCCTCTCCTGCAACCACATGTGACAGTCGAGTGTGCAACACACTCCTCTGAGGAAGGGTGAGTCCAAGCATGTGCCCACGGCGCAGCGCCCCCTCCCCTGGGCACACACACATCGCTCGGCACCCACGCGGAGGCGGCAGCTCAGGCTCCGTGGACGCCGCCCGACAGCCCCCGGGAGAGCCCTGTGCCAGGAGCTCACGTCCGGTAACCAAAACCACCCTCCCCACCGTGCCTTTCCCGGGCTGACTCAGGGCCATGGCGCCCTCGGGGCAGGGGGCGGGGGAGATGGGTAGCAGGGGGCGGGCCGGGGGAAAAGAGCCCTAGCAGCATGGGTGGGTGGGCGGTGAACGCAGGGATCCTGAGTGACGGGAGGGAGCCCGTGGGCCCAGGCCCGTGGTTCTGAAAGGACAGCTCCCTGGGTCTTGAGCCGACAGGAAGTGGCGAATGTTTGGCCTCTCTCTCCTTTTGAACGATAAGTGCTCCAGGGTTCCACAGAGGGGGCACGGCCTTCAGAGGTCGCCTGCTCCTTCTCAGCTGAAAATGGGGGCGGCTGAGGCCCGGGATGGGGACGGTAGTGCGGGCTCCTGCTCCGCCAGCGCTGAGGGAGCAGGGGGTGGGCCGTCCTCCAGAGGAGGCCCCACAAGGGCCTCCAGGCCCACCACACACCACACTGTGCTCCTGGGCTCCCACCCGCCTCAGCCGCAAAGGCTCTGAGAAATCCTGCAGCCGCCCCCCAACCCCGGTCCATCCAGTGGGGGGTTCCCCGACCGGGGGGCTCCCAGCATCCTTGGGCTCCGACTCTGGGACAAGCCGGCGAGGGTGTGGTGTGGGAAGGGTGACGTCCCCGCGTACTTCGTGGGCCCCGTCCGGAGGCCTGACCCCCGCCGGGCGCCTGCGGCCCTGCCTGCTTTGCGCACAGGAGCCTTCTCGCCCTGGCGGAGGAGCTGCGGACCCAGCCAGCCCACGGTCGCCCTGCGCGTCCTTCTGGCCTGTGCCCTGTCCCTGCCCTGAGGGCCCGAAGCAGCCCCGAGAGCCAGGGGCAGCTGTGCTGGGGGACACCGGACCCAGGCCCGCCCCCTCCCTGGGCCCCCGCCAAGTGCCCGCCCGGGTCCCTTTAAGAGCCTTGCCCCCCGTCTGTGGTTTCCCTGGAGCGGGCGATGAGGGGGCCGGCCAAGCCGGGTGAGCGGAAGGGAGACTTGGCAGGGTCCCCACGTCGCTGTCAGCGGCCGGTTCCCAGCCCGACTTCTCCCACGCCAGCTGGTTCCTGGTGCGGGCAGGGACCTGGAGGGGGACGGCCCGACACCGCGGCCTCTTCAGTGAGTGGGGGCGGGTCTGCTCTGGGCAAGCTCACCCACCCACCCCCCAGCCTCTGCCCTTCTCTTGCTCCCCCCACTCTGTCCTTGGGGACTGGCAGAGGCCCGCTGGGGGCCCACCCTCCTCCCAGGGCTTCCGAGCCAGGGCCGTCTCCCTGCAGGGTCTGGGAACTGGAGGGGACAGGCTGGTGGTGACCCGGGGCACAGGGCCCGCTGTGCTGTCTCTGGGGCGGGGGGAGGAGCCTCCCCGGCCCTGCCCTCCGCCCCAGGGCCCCTCCTCCAGGCCGGCCGGACCCCTCCGCCCTCTCCTCTTCCCTTTCCCCTCGGGCCACCCGCACGGGGTCTGCCCCCCCCAGCAGGATGGGAGCCCCCAGGCCAGGGCCTGGCCCTTGTGCCCGGGAAAGCGCCCCACCTAAGGGAGCCCCTGGCTCTGCCCACACTGGCTGTGGAAGCCCTGGCCTCAGTCTCCTCAACGGTGATGGGGCAAGACCAGTGCCCACTGCCTCCCAGGGCAGGAAGGTGCCCCCGGCCCGGCCCCCCCCAGCCACTCCCAGGCCCCACAGGGGACAGGACCGGGGAGCCTTGTCTGCGGAGGGTCGGAGCCCCGTCCCCCCGGGGCTGCTCCCAGCTGTCTGGTCCCTCGGCCCTCCCATCCCTGTGCCCCCCACCCACGTCTGGGTGCTCCTGTGGGCGTGGGCCTGTGCGGAGCTCACTGGGCCGTGCTGGGGGAGGGGAAGGGCTCGGCCAGTGCCACTTCGGTGCAGGAAGGGTGGATGTGGGGACAGAGCAGGGGACGCCTGGGAAAGGCTTGAGTAGCACACAGGGACGCTTTAGTGCGCTGCTGGCGGGGGTTTCGTCCATCTGCCCACCCGTCCGCCCATGTGCAACACGCTCAAGTTCTGTGTGTTCGTAGCAAAGCTCCACGTTGTGGAGCCCTCGGCCACGCCCGGTGCTGTGGCCCATCCGTGCTCCCGTGGGGAGGGTCCGGGGTGGGGCTGCCTCCTGGCCTCCTGCCCAGGTGTGCCTGTCCCCGCAGGCCCGGGTCCCGTGGCGCCCCCCAGGCTTGCTCACGGAGACGGCCCCAGTGACAGTGAGGGGGCAGGCGGGCGGGGGCGGCTACAGGGCCCCCGGTGGCCCTCCTCACTGCCTGCCCTCTGCTAGGTGTGCCGTGACTGGCCCGGCATGGTACAGGGTCTTCAAGACCCCAACGCCTTGCGTCTCGGTGGCCTGTTGCTGGCGGTACTGGGAGGGCCGTAACCGACTGTCCTCAACGCCACGGGGAGCTGACTCGGGATGCGGGGGTGAGCCACGGGGCAGACACAGGGAGGACTTCCAGGTTGGCAGCGGTCACAGAGGACCGTCATGTCCCATGTCCTTTCTCGGCCTTGGTGCAGGGGCACCAGAAGCAGGGGCTGGGGCAGTGGCCCAAGGTCACCCAGGGCAACTTGGCCATTGGGAGTCAAGTGACCTAGGAAATGCCTGGGGGCAGGCCGGTGGCCCAGGGTGTGAGGGACAAGGAAGACGAGGCTGCCCAAGTCTCAGCCGCCGTGGTGGACAGGGGTGGCGGCGAGACCACTTGATGGGCTTGGCCGCCACGGTGTCCAGGCACCGCAGGTGCGGAGTCCACGCTCCTTGGATGTCGGCGACAGGGGTCACCAGCCAGTGTGGGCCTGGTGACCGCTGTAGGGCTGGTTCTGCGGAGGCGGTGGCAGTCACGGCGGTGCCGCCGGCCTGGGGGCAATCCTGGTGGTCGCGAGGACAGGGCGAGGACAGTGCCTGGGGCAGCGGTGGCTGTGCCGTTGACGCTGTGGGCGGGGGCGTTAGTGCGATGGCCCAGCTCCTGCTGATGAGGCGGTTGTCGCCGACGGTGGTGGCCGTGGCACTGACAGCGGGGTCGGTGACGGCGGTGGTGTGGCTGTCATTGTTGCTGAAGGTGGTGACGCTCTGGTGCTCTCGGTAACGTGACGGTGCTGCTGCTGCTGACGGCGCTGTCGGCAGTCGTGAGGTGACAGTGATGTTTACAGTGTCAGTGGTGGTGGCCGTGGTGATGGCGGTGGCGATGGCACCGGTTGTATCGGTGTCGCTGGCGGTGTTGTACTGACGGCGGTGGTGGCTTCGGTGGTAGCGATGGGGGGAGGTCGTGGTGACAAGTTAGGGGGTGTAGTGGTGGGGCGGCTCTTTGGGGGATTTCGGGTCCCCCCGTGGGAACCAGGACGCACCCACACACTGTCCCCAAGCCAGCCTGCAGCAGATGTGGCCAGTGTGGATGAGAGGCGGCAGGGAGAGCCCACAGCCATCCACCCTGGAGAGGACACGGTGGGGTGTGGCGGGCGCTGAGCTCGGGGTGCCCGGGGCCGGCACGGGCAGGCCGGGCAGTCACGTGCCGAACGAGTGGGTGAGCACCCCAGTCTGACCCCCGCTGTCCCAGCGGCTGGAGCATGAAGGGTGTGGGACTTGGGGCCCTGTTCCCTCGGTTGGCAGGGGTGACAGGCCAGGCGGAGCTGGGCAGGGGTACACCGCGTGAATTCTGAGCGAGGGCAGAGGGTGCGGGTGGGATTCCTGGGTCTGGGCCTCTGAGCTGGGAGCCGGGCCTCAGCGCAGGCCAGCCCCTTCCCTGTGGGCTCCAGGACCGCCACCTGCAGTGGCCCTGGCCTGCCCGGTCCCGTGGGCTGAGACAGGGGCGGAGCCGGGCCCCCAAAAGGGCCAGGTTTCCAGCCCGGCGCAGGCCTGCGGCGGGAAGCCCTGACTCAGGAGCGGTGGCGCCAGGAGCGGGGAGCCGGGAGATTGGCATCTTGGGTCGTGGGGACGTGAGAAGCTCTGGAAGTCTGGGTCACAGCCCCAGGTATGCTGACCGAGGCTCGGACAGCGCCAACTCCAGGAGGGCCGTGGGCCCGAGGAGGCGGGGTCTCACCCGGCAGCTCACTCAGCAAGACCCAGGCCAGGCAGGCGTCGGCCCCTCGGGGTCCCCTGGTCACAGGCTTTGCACCAAAAGGTGCTACCCCGGGCCAGGGTCTGGGGAAGCAGAGGTGGCCTGCTCTGTGGGTTCTCCACACTGGTGGCCAGATGGGGCTGGGCAGGGAGGGGAGGCCCGGGAGGCTTCCTGGAGGGGGCAACGACCAGGGAGCCCTGTGGATGAGGCTGAGTCAGCCAGTGGACAGGAGAGCGAGGGGTCAGAGGGACCAGCTGCGACCAAGGCCTGGAGGCAGGAAGGCACCTGCATTTTGGGGCCCTCGAGGTTCCGTCTGCGTTTGCCTGTGTGGACAGGGCCACCAGGACCGAGGGCACTGGGCGTCGCGATGAACCGGCGACCAGGCGGCGAGGACCTCGGGTGGGGAGCCCTGTGCAGCCGCAGGGTGGGACCTGCTGGAGGGATCGGGTGCCACGCCCAGGGCTTCACAGGTGGCCCAGGCCGGCTCCCTGGAAGAGGAGGCCCAGCCCAAGCCTGCATCTGCGGCTCGGAAGGCAGCAGCAGAGGTGGGAGGCGGGCGCTCCCGAGGCGTGCGGCGTGAAGTAGTGGGCATGCGCTTGGGCTGGCTGTTTCGGGGAGCCCAAGTGGAGGCTACCCCCCGAAGATCGAAGATTCGAAGGCGGGTTCTGAGGGGCTCCCGGCAGCCCTTGCCCTCAGAGACTCCTCGCCCACTCCCTGCTCTCCCACTGGGGTGTGCTGTGCCCACTGCGGCTTCTTTCTGCCTCGTGGGAGGGCCCCTGTGAGTCATTCACACTGCAGTGTGAATTAGCCCATCCAGGCGGGCTTGATGGGCGCAGTCCCTTCACAGCACCCGCCTGTGGGCTGGCAGGACCCGTGAGAGCAGCGAGGGTCCCGGGGCGTTCCTGAATGTGCGGGGGCTGCAGGGAGCTGGGCTTACAGCCGGAAGGTGGCCAGAATGGAGCTCTCTAGGGGGTATTGGGGGGTCCGGGCTCGTCCCGGGGACCCCGTGGCCTCTGCTCTGAGTGAGGTAGGCACTTGGAGGGCTTCGAGCAGTCGGCCTGGCCCTGGCAGTGGCCTCAGTGGCCAAGGGACACCCAGGGCGGTGGCCCAGCGCAGGGGGCAGCACTGGGACTCTCGGAGCATCGTGAAAGCAAGACCAGTCGGGTTTGCCACTGGGCCAGCTGCAGGCGCCAGAGGGTGGAGGAGGCAGAGGGGGTGCTGCCCAGGCCCGGCTGAGCACCTGCCGGCCCCACGGCGTGTGGGCGGCGAGCTGAGCAGGCCCGGCCCAGCCAGTCCCACCCTCCCAGCACCTGGGAACTGGGAGCAGCAGGCGGGAGGGTTGTGCGAAGGTGGAGGCTACAGGTCAGCGACGGCCTTGCTGCAGGAGCCTGGGCGCTGGCCCTGGCCTGCGGCCGTGAGGTGGAGCCCGCCGGGCTGGGCCTGCCCCGGGAGCCCTGGCCTGAGGGGTTCAGGCTCCCCTCCCCGCCTCCCCAAACGCAGAGGGAAGCCCCTGCTCTAACCCCCAGGGCCCCTGCCCTTCTGCTCCTGGAAGGAGCCGTGGCCCCAGCGCCCTCTCCCACTCCGGACCAGTAAGGGAGGGGCGGTGTCACTGACCCAGATTCCTCGGGCCTGGGGACAGGGGGCTGGCTCCGTGACCCACACGGTCCAGGTCTGTGAAGCTCAAGCAGGAGGTGACAAATGGTCTTCCACTTGCCAAGTGGTCGCTGTGGGTGAGGGGAGGGAGCGACCTGCCAGCCACAGAGGTGGGAACAGGTGTCCCCGGCAGCAGAGAGAATTCTGGTCAGTCCTGCTGGTCCCCCGCCCAGGCAGCTTCCAGAGTGGTCAGCAGCTGCCCACCTGCTGGGCTGCCAGCCTGGCCAGCTTATTCTGGGGACTGGGGGCCGCGCATCCTCATGCCCCCCACCCCGACGTGGACTGAGGCTGCCGGCAGGCCCTGGTTTGACCTCGCAGCCTAGTGGGCAGCTGCCCCTGCCCCCATCCTCCGGGAGGCTGATAACCTAATTAGTGCCCACAGCAGGAGTCCTGCAGGCTCAGCCACTGGCCCGGGCTGGCGCTCTCCCAGGAGGTGGCCGGCAGCTGTCTGCTTGGCGCCCCGCAGACCCGCCAACGCCGGCTGGGAACCTGCCAGGCTGTCGGTCCCAGCCAGCCTGCTCCCCTCACCCCAGGCCTCGGGGTGCTGCCATCCCCTCCCGGTTCTCCCAGCAGCCCTCAGGCAGGGGAGAGACCTGGGTTGCCCCCCACCCGCCCGAGGAGGAGGGCCCAGGCTGTGTCAGCAGCTGGATCAGGCGTGAGCAGGGCTGGGATTTGAACCCATGACTGGCTGGCCACACGGCCAGTGCCATCCACAGGCTGGTCGGCTTGAGAGAGGGAGGTGCTGGTGGCCGGACAGGATGGCCAGCAGGACTCTTTCTTGGGGCGCGCCGTGTTTGGCTGTCTCCTGGTGTCTGGTCAGTGGCTGCTACCTGCAGGGCTGCCGGGGACGCATCCCGGGGCTGAGGACAGGGCGCTCCCAGCGGGAGGCGGAGTGAGGGTGGTGGTGCAGGCTGGGCTGGTCGAGGGCTCAGCGCGTCGTGCCCGAGTGGTGCTGGGGTGGAGACGGCGGCTGGGTGTGGGGGGACCAGGCTGGACCTGGGGTGTCGCTGGGAGGGCGTGCCAGGGCTCTCAGGGCCCCCCCTTTCCTGTTCCTTCCATTGCCCGGGCCTCGTTCTGGTTCTGTGGTTAGTGGAGTTTCCCCTTCTCCTCGGAAAGGAAGAGAGGGAGAGGGGGAAGGAGGGGTCTCTGCTGGGCCCTTAATAGGCTCTGACCGCTGCTCCCCTCCGTGCTGGGTGCACGTCGCCTGCAGGGTGGCGGAGTGGGAGCTGGGCCCGCCCCCCCGCGCCCCTGCTGGGCTCTGCTCGGCTGTGTGGCCCTGCACGCCTTGGCTCCCCCCGGGGCCCGCAGAGGGGCAGGTGGGCTGAGGCTGGGCGGCTCAGACAGAGGCGTCTCTGGGAGCCGGAGTCAGAAGCTCTAGGGCCCCTCTGTGCCCGGGTCTGCTTCTGCACCCTCGTTGATGGAAGCCCCCAACGTGACTGGGCTTTGAGCCCCCCAGACTCTGGGCCCCATGGACTCAGGGGACCGTACCCCCGAGGAGAAGGTCATCCCCTCCTCTCAGTGCACTTCAGAGATGAGCAAACAGGCTGGGGGATGGACGGGAGGCTTCCGGGGTCCCAGAGCCATGGCCGAATCCTGGGCCGTGAAGCAGCTCTGCCTTCTGCCCCCTTGGGCCTCGGTTTTCCGCCCGAAATGCAGGGCTGGGAGGGGTGGGCAGCTCCCCTCCCATGGGGGGAGAACCAAGAGAGAAAAGCAGAGGTGAGGGTGTCTGGCCGACCGGGCGCGTGCCTTCTCCCCGGGGCCCGAAGCGCAGAGCCGGGATTGTGTAACACCTCAGATCCGGCAGAGCCCACGCTGGGCGCCCGGCGCCCGAGCTCCCACCTGCCTAGAGACACCACCGCGCACCCCAGCACTGTGCTGAGAGCTTCCGGGGGCCTGCCCCCTCCCCACCTTAGAGAAGTTGCCAACTCGGCCCAGATGGGAGGCAGCCGGTCTGGCTGCTCGCAAACCCAGGTGACGAGCAGAGGCGTCACGGTGTGTCACCGTGCCTGCGTGGGCAGGTCAGGGCTCCTCTGGGTCGGCCGGGCAGGCGCGCCCCAGCCCACGCCCGCGTGTGGGTCCTGAGGGGCAGAGTTTCAGTCCTGTCTCTCCTGGCAGCCTGGAGCCCCCCACATCCCACAGGCCCCGGGCCCTGGGGGGGACCCTCCATCGCCACCTTCTGCAGGCCCGTCCCCTGCAGGCTCAGCCCAGGCCGGACGCTCCCAAGTTCCTGGATGTGCGCACCGGCCTTGAACGCGGGCCGGACCGCTAAGGCAGGGTTTGCAGCAGCCCAGGGCAGGCGCACTGAGGCCCTGAGGGGCCTGCGCGTTTCCGCGGAGACCCAGCGGTCCCGGCCTGCAGACCGACAGCGGCCCCGGGTCAGCCCTGCGGGGGCTTTGCTTCTGTTCTGGGAAGGGAAGCCTGTGTCAGTCCTAAAGAGGAGCTTCAGGCCCCGGGGGCTCCCGGTCCTGGGGGTGGTGGGTGTGGGGGATGGGGCGGTCCCAAGGTCACCGGAGCGCCGGCCAGGGGCTGCAGGAGCTGAGGGGCAGGGGCCGCCCACCCCGCCCACGTGCGCCCCACGCAGTCCCCGCCGCCTGGCTGGCCGCCCCCTCGGCTCGGCTCAGGCTCCGGGCGGCGCTGGGGCGGCGCGGCGGGCGGGGCGCTCCCCGGCTCGGCCCGCGCTCCCGTGAGTCGCTCTCCCGTGGCTCCGCGGCGGCGGCCATGGGGCGCGAGGCTCCGGGGGCCGGCGGCGGGGCGGACGCGCGGCCGCGGGCGCAGGTGCCGGTGCGCGCCGGGGCCGGGGGCCGGGGGCCGGGGCGGGGCGGGCGGGCGGGGGCCGCCGCTCACGCTGCCCTGTCTCCCCCAGACCCGCCTCCCCCGCCCCCCCGCAGCTCGGGCCCTGGTCGTGGCGCGGCTGCCGCACGGTGCCCCTCGACGCCCTCCGGACGCGCTGCCTCTGTGACCGGCTGTCCACCTTCGCCATCTTAGCCCAGCTCAGCGCCGACGCGGTGAGACCCCGGCGGGACGCGAGGGCGGCGGGCGGGGGCGCGGAGGGGGCTTCCGGCCGGACTGTCGCCGCCGGGCGGCGCGCGCAGAGGGCGGGGCTGGCGACTGGCGGGAGGGGTCGGTGCGCCCGGCAGCCCCCGGGTCCCGGGGCGCAGGGTGGGGGTGGGCGAGTGGGTGGCAGTGTGGAGTTGGGGACTGCCGGGCAGACCAGGGCTGGGGTCCCGGGAGTGTCTGATGGGTGAGTCTCGCCCACTCTCCTCGGAGGCCTGGGACCTTGGAGGAAGCCAGTGCTCGGAGGAGCCAGGCTGGGCACCAGGCTGCTGGGCAGGGAGAAGGCAGGGCCTGGCAGAGCTGGGCAGACCCTTCCCTTGGTCGGGCGTCACTCCGTGGCAGGTTCCCACCCTGCCTGGGAGATGGGGGGAGCACTGCCACCTTTTTTGGAGCCCTTCCCCACCCACCCCAAGTGGCCCCTGGCCTGTGGGGGGAGACCCCGTCCCAGGTAGGGGTCCCAGGGTGGATGGGTGCTGAGCCCAGCCAGGGTCCACAGCCTCCCCAGAAAGGCCCCATCATCTCAGGGGCCTCCTTTTTGTTTGGAGATTCTTGTGGGGGCTGCCAGTTTCTATGGTAACGGCATCTGGGGCCAGCTGGCTGGCTGGAGCCCTGGGTGCTGAGTCCAGCCCACTGGGGCTGCTGGGCCCTCTCTTGGGGTCCAGGCTGCCCTCACTGGTCCCAAGAAGACCTGGTCCCGATCACCGGACGTCCGAAGGATGGAAGGGCCTGAGTGTTCGCTCACCGAGCCCCTCAGCCCGGGCCCGGTGTGGGCAGCAGATACGGAGGACAGACCCCGGAGGGGGACGTGGCTTTCCCCGGTGTTTGGGGTGGCCTCGTCGGCTGGGTGGAGGAGCTCCCCCTTCACAGAGCCCCAAGCTCAGTGTGGAAGAGGTTCCAGCTGCCTCCGAGAACGTTCCACCCACTCTCTTCTCCTCTGGGACACGGGTGGGGAGGGCGGTGTTGTCAGCCACCGTCCCCCACAGTCAGAGCTGGACGGGACCTTAGAGGCCACTGCTACTAAATGTTGATAGGTGGGGGAGCCAAGGTTTGGGGAGAGGGGTCTTACCCAAGGTCTTAAGGTGAGTCTGGGTGGACAGGGGTCTGCGGCCCTGCCCTGGACCCAGGGGTGCCGTCCTCCGTCCGGCTGTCCCTGTGACAGGCTGGCCGTGCTGGCCCTGCTGGTTCTCGGGTCAGGGCCCTGGGGCAGCCGCAGGGGCCATCCCCAGGGGCTCCCTGGAGGAGGCGGCTTTCTGCATAGCTAATCCAGGAGAAAGCAGCAGTCTGCGCAGCACAGGGAATGACTGGTGGGGCAGGGGTTTCCTCGGTCCCCTGAGAGGCCGCAGCAGGCAGGACAGCACCCAGCCACGGGTCCCAGATGTAAGGAGGATGCAGGGCAGGAGGGGGCCCGGCGGTGGGGTGGGTACCCCACCTGCTTGGCCCAGAGGGGGACGTGTTTGGTCCAGTCTTGAAATGCATGCTTCGCCCTTGCACACAGTGAGCCTGCAGTGGCCTCCGCCCCTCTGAGCTTCGGCTTCTGCCCCTGGGCGGGGGGCTGATCCTGTGCTGCTTGGGGGGACGGTGAGGTGCAGACCAGCTGGTGGGGGCTCCTGGAGCAGGGCCCAGCGGCCTCCAGGCACCACCCCCCTCCTTCACCGGCGGGGGCTGAGCGCGCAGGCCTGGCACCGAGAGCGTGCTCGGGGAGGGTGGTGCATGGGCGAGTGGGTGGCTGTGCTGGTGAAACTCGGGAGTGAAGGGGCTCGATGCCAAGGGGGCCTTTCTAGGAAAAGCCGACCTGTGCCGGTGCCTCCGAGCAGGAGCAGCCGGGCCCCCCCGCCCAGGAGAGGGGCAGGCGGGCGGCGGGGCCGACCGCCGAGGGCCGTGAGTCTCCGTCTGGCAGCGCGTCAGCAGCCAAGCTCAGGGGTTTCTGGGGGCGGCCTCGCGCGTGCTGTTGGCGTGCACGGAGGCGGGACGCAGGCGGTGTGTCAGGCCCGGTCACCACGCCCCAGAAGAGGCGCTGAGGCCAGGGGGTGCAGGGCTGGCAGCAGCCGAGGCGCTGAGGGCAGGCTGCCCGGCCACTCTGGGCCTCGGTTTCCTCATCTGTGACACAGGGTGGCAGTGGGCCCCGCCTGGTTCTGTGGCCCTCAATGGCATGGGTGTGAGCGGGCAGTGAGCGTGCCGGAGCACTGGGGTGGGCTCCAGCCTGCCCGAGCTCCCCGGCCCGCCAGCGGCCTGGTCTCTGGCTTCAGGCCAGCTCTGGCTCAGGGTAGGTCACCCCGGAATGCCAGACGGGAGGGACCGAGAACAAAGGGAGGACCCCAGTCAGCACCCCCGGCGCTGCCCTGGCCCCTGAGTGCCTGTGGCTGGGGCAGGGCTGTGTGTGGGGAGGGGCTTGCTGCGCCCCCAGAGCGCCCTCTCTCCTGGGGGTAGTTGGAGGGCCAGGCGTGAGCAGGAGGTTTGCAGTGGGGCCCTGAGGGGTGAGCAGGAGTTCACCAGCGAGCTTGGGGCGGGGGTTGGGGGCGGTTGTCCAGGAAGGGTGAGAAAGGCAAGAAGTGGGAGGCAGGGTGGGGTTCAGAGGGCAGGGCCGCCCAGCAGCCAGCGGGCTGGTGGCAGAGCGGGCCGGGCAGGGTGCAAGGGGGTGGGTGAGGGGCCGCCTGCCTCCGCCACCGGGGCTGGCTGGACACGCTGGGCACGGGGTTGTGGTCTGAGTGGGCAGAGCTGCAGCTCCGGGCGGGAAGAGGCCTCGAGGGACGAGTCCAGAACGAGGGCCCACAGACGCCAGTGGAGGTGGGTGCTGTGGGTGGGCCCCGGGAGCCAGAGAGGGGTGCGAACCCCGGGTGGGGGCGAAGGGAGACAGGACGCAGGAGCCGGCGTCGGATCCCGCTGTGCCGCTGCGGGCCTGCTCTGAGTCACATCTGTGAGGGGGCCGGGGCCACCTGCCTCGGGGCTGCGTGGGCGTGGGGCGGGGAGGAGTGTTCGCGGCACCCGCCACCGCGGGCGGGCGGCAAACGGACCGGTCGGTGGTGGCGGTGTCCCTGTGACGTGCCGGACCCCGGGTCTCCGGTGCGACCTGGGCCCGGGCCCAGGGTGCGCAGGGTCAGGGCCCGCCTGCGTGGCCGTGAGGGCTTATGTGTTGGGCCGCTGGGAGCCGTGGGCAGGGCCGGAGCAGGGACTGGGGTGGTGCTGGAGGAAGGAGATCGGCGCGTTTGGGGGGACAGCAGAAGTGGGCGTCCACGTGGTAGAAGGGGCCCAACCGTGCGCACCACGCGGGGAAGCTCGGGCGGCCGGGGGCGCCCTGCAGAGGCTCAGTGCGAGGTGGGGGCGGGGAGGACCAGGGCCGCTGTTCAGGCGCTGAAATGTCGCCTGGGAGAGAAACCGCGGGCGGGGGCGGAGCGCGGGGCAGCGGGCCGCTCGGCCAGGGCACTGGACTCTGGCAGGTGGCCGCTCCCTGGGTCACCTGGTGCCAGTCTCTCACCCTTGGGTCTGCAGTCCAGCCCTGCCAGCAAGGCCTGGGGTTTCCTGACACCCTTGCCCACCCGTCCTGTCACCTGTCCCCTCTGCGTGGCCCAGAGCCTGCCAGGCGGAGAGGGGGAGGGAGCAGGTGGGCGAGCCGGCGGGGGTGTGTGTGGCTGCCGGGCCTAATGGGGACAGGGGGAGGCAGATGGCCACGGAGCAGGCGGGAGCCGCTCCCTCAGCCACCCGTGACCCACGTGGCTGGCTGTGGGCCAGCCCCGTGTCCTAGAAACATTTGCTGGGGTCACCCTGCCCCCACCATTGCTTTCTCACTGGTCTTCTCCCAGCCGTGGGCCGGTTATGGGGTGATGGGGCTCCCACAGGGCCCCCACTTTGGAGCCTAGTCTCTGGGAGACGGTGGCACTGTCCTCATTTCCGGTAAAGCGTGCAGGTGGGGGTGCTGATGCGGGAGCGGCCCCCCGTCCCCCTGGGGTACCCGGGGGCCTGCCTGGAGGAAGCTTCCTGGCTGAGCCCGGCAGGTCGGTGGTGCCATCCACAGAAGCCGTGGGGTTCCCAGGCGGTCGGGGGGCAGATGTGCCGGCGAGCACCAGGCCCAGGGCCAGGAGGCATGTTATGAGGTGTGCCAGGCCTGTGGGTCTCGCCTTGACCTTGGAGAGCAGAGGGAGAGGTGGGAGCTCACAGCAGGGTCTCTGGCCCCCCATCCACACTCGAGGGAGCTCAGCGGTCACACCCGTGCCCTGCCCAGGGCCCGAGGCCCCCAGCAGGCTGGCAGCCACTGAGGGGCCAGCAGGCGGCTGGGCCTCGTTGGGGGCCGGGGGCCAGGGGTGTCACGGGCCGGGGCAGAGGGGCCAGGGTGTGCTGGAAGGCAGGACACCCAGGCCTCCACTCCCTGCTGCTCCCTGCCTGGCCAGGTGGCAGCTAGGACAGACGGCCACTGGGGCCCCAGAGGGTGGGGCGCCATGGTTACCTGAAAGTTCAGGGCCAGCTGAGCCCGGAGTCCAGACCCCCCTCCCTGAGGCCAGCCAGCCCCCTGGGGGCTAACAGACGGGTGTGCGGGAGCTGCCCCCCGGGCCGTGTCCCCAGGGGTGGGGAGGTGTCAGCTTCAGGGTGGGACATCCTAAGAAGCCCCCCCACTTCCGGCCACGCTGTCCCCACCGTCTTCCCCAGACCTGAGAGGCAGCAGGCTGGGAGGGCCTTGGAGCCCGTCTGCAGTCCCTGAGCTGTCTGGGTGCTGGACGCGCCAGGCCTCCATCTCCCTCCGTAGCGTGTCCGGGGGCCCCGGGTGCTGCGGGACGGCGGGGCCCACGGGGCGCGCATGCGGTGTGCAGGCCAGGCCTCGAGTGGGACCGAGAGGGCAGGCCGGACCCCAGACCTTCACAGAGCCAAGAGCGCGTTCTGAGTTACCTGGGACCAGGGGAGAGGGGACAGGGAGGGGCCCTTTAGTGGCTGTTCATGAAGTTCTCTGGCTGCTGCTGGGAGGGGAGCTCCAGGGGGCTGGATGCCGGGGGCCCATCCGCGGGCCCACCCAGCCCCCGCCCTCACTCCGGTCTCCCCCCAAACCCCCAGAACATGGAGAAGGTGGCGGTACCGTCGGTGACGCTCATCGTGGGCTGCGGCGTGTCCTCCCTGACCCTGCTCATGCTGATCATCATCTACGTCTCCGTGTGGAGGTGGGGTCCCCGCGGGCCGGCCGGGCGTGGGGCCGGGGGTCCGGGGAAGGGAGCAGCCACGGGGGTGGGGGTGGCCCAGGGCCCCGCTCCTTCTCCCCTTCCCAGCCAGCAGCACCTGTCCCCGCTGTCCCCCGCCCTGGCCCCCTGCCGTCACGCCTGGACGGCTCCCCACCTCCACCCCTGCACCCCTCGCCCTCCCACCCCCACCCCCGTCCTCCCACCGTGCTCGCTCAGGTCCCCTCCTGACTGCTGCCCGGGGGCGCTGACGGGGGCGTGTGGTGGACAGGGACCCGGGCGGGCCAGCTGTGGGGCCGGCTCTGCGGACAGGCTCCTGCCTCCTGCCAGCCGCACCCCCTCCACCCTCTGAGCACGTCCCTGGCGGGTGCTGCCGAGCCCACTCCCCAGCTGAGGTCCCTGCCCACTACAGCCCCACGGTCCCCAGGCTCCTGGTCTGTCTCGTCACCTGGCCCGGCCGGAGCCCAGGGTTGGGCCGCAGGGAGAGACCTTTGCTCAGTGTGCCCCCCGGGCGCCGGGCGCTGCCTCGGGGTTGGGTCCCTGGGGTGGGGCGGTGTGGCCCCCGGCCGGGGGCGAGGGACGTGCGTGTGCAGGTGTGGGTCTGAGGCGGCCACGGGCGTGCGTGAGAGCGTGCGAGTGCGTGAGTGCGGGGCCAAGCTGGGGGCACGTGCCACCCTCCTGCCCCCAGCACCCCCTTGGAAGCCCGTTGGGCAGAGGTTTGGGACGAGGAGGGTGAAGTCGAGGTCACCTGCCTGCCCAGCAGCCACCCACCGGGCCCGGCCCGGACTCCCAGTGTGTCCGGCCCCGTGGGCAGGGCAACGCCAGCCAGTAATCGAGCTGACATCGCACCGGAGGCCAGCGGGGAGAGGTCGATGCGGCCAGCGGGGGGCAGCCCCCCTTTCCTGGTGGCCGGGTGCTCACGGCCTGCCCGAGGATGCCGGTGCCTGGATGGTCGGCTCGCAGTGTCCCTCCTCCGGGCCCACGCGCCCCAAACCCCTGTGGACACGCCTCTCCCAGACCCTGGGGTGGGCGTGGGGCGGCCGCACTGCAGTTTGGGAGTCGAGCCCGTGATTTTCCGAGCGCCTCCTCCTGGGAGCTGCTGGCCACGGCTGCCCCAGTGCGCTGCAGCCAGGACCCCGCCCCGACAGTCCTGGGGGGCAGCGGAGACCGTGAGTAGGGTCAGGGCCCGCCCAAGGCCACCTGTCACATCAGGCCACATCACGGTCCCCAGAGCTCTGCCCTGTGTCCTCACCTTGCCACCTGCCTGGGTCTCAGCTGCCCAGGCCGCTGGGGGAGCTGAGTGGGAACTGGGAGCAGAAGTGACGACGGCCCGCCCTGTGGGTCCCCACTCTGTGATGTCAGCCACAGCCCACGGCACGGCTGCCTCACCCTCACCCCGGCCCACACACGGAGAGAGCGAGGCCTGGAGGGGTTGGGGCAGGCACCCAGGGTCACACCGACACCGAGAGCCTGGGCTTCGTGGCCCCCACTCGGAGCCCCTCCGTCTTCTTGTCTCAAGGTCAGGACCAGGCTGGGGGGACAGGGCCAGGGGGCCGGGGCGCTGCCGGGGTGAAGACAAGGAGTAGCAGTGAGACCCCGAGAGAGAGCTCTGTAGCTCTGCCTGAGGGGTACAGCGGCAGGGAGAGGCTTGCACATGACAAGGAGAAGCAATTTTAAGGATGAGTCACCCCCAGCAGGAGAGGGCATCTGTGTTTAGAGGCTCCCCAGGGCTCTCCCTGGGGCCTGACTGCACCAGAACTCGGCACGTGGTGCGGTGGGCGTGGGGGGTGGCGATGGTGAGGATGATGGTGCCGGTGGTGATGGCGGTGGTGGTGGTGGTGACAGTGATGACGTGATGGTGGTAATAGTGGTGGCAGTGATGGCGGTGTGATGCTGGTGATGGTGGCGGCAGCAGGGTTTGTGGGAGGCAGCGACCCCGCTCTTGGTGCGGCCACGGATCCCAGGTCTTGTGAAGCGAGGCCCTGCCGGGCGCTGACCTCGCCCCATCCCCCCGCCCCCCGCAGGTACATCCGCTCCGAGCGCTCCGTCATCCTCATCAACTTCTGCCTGTCCATCATCTCCTCCAACGCGCTCATCCTGGTCGGGCAGACCCAGACCCGCAACAAGGTGCCGCCCCGGACCTGCCCCGCCCGCCCCGGTGTCCCCAGGTGGGGTGGGCGAGGGTGGCGAGGACGACCCCCGCAGGGCCTGGACCCCGGGGTCCCCGGGAAGTGTAGGGAGGAGGGAGCCACTTGCTGTCCTCACTCCTCCTCTGGCCACGGGGGCCACGAGGCTCAGGCCCAGGACGGGGTGGGGGCTGTTGCTTGGCCAGGATGGACACTGGGACTCAGTGTCCAGAGTCTCCAGCTGGACAGGAGTTTGGTGATGAGCCAGCTCAAGCCCCCGTCCCAACGAAGCTCACTGCTGGGCACGAGTCGGAGGGTGTCCTTGCCTTGCCCTGTGGCCCTGGGGGTGACTGCTTTCCCTGGCCCTTGAGGTCAGCACCTGCTGGATAGCCTGGCTTGAGCCGGAGCTCTGCAGGGGGCCCCTGGCCAGCGTTTGGCGTGTCTGTGAGCAGGGTGACGGGGCGGGGGGGGCGGCTGTCCCCGGCCATCTGTGAGCCAGGCCACTCAAGCACCCGCCAGGGGGCGTAGGTGTCCCTCAGCCCATCTCAGGGCCGTGGGCCAGGCGACCCCCTCGGTGGCTTCCTGCCTGGGTCTGGCCCTGGTCACCACTGCGGTCATTGGGCCACTCGCTCAGGTGGCTGCAGGGCCCACGCAGTCCCCACCCACACGCCCGCCCGCCCGCCCAGGTGGTGTGCACGCTGGTGGCCGCCTTCCTGCACTTCTTCTTCCTGTCGTCCTTCTGCTGGGTGCTCACCGAGGCCTGGCAGTCCTACATGGCCGTGACCGGCCGCCTGCGCAGCCGCCTCATCCGCAAGCGCTTCCTCTGCCTGGGCTGGGGTGAGTGCCCGCCCCGGCCGCGCCCCCGGGCGCACCCCGCCCTCCCAGGACCCTGCCCCCCGCCCCCCCGCCCCGAGCTGCCAGGTAAATCATCCTCGCCAAGCGGAACTGAGCCCCAGGTAATGAACGACATCGTAGCGTAGCTGAGTTCCATTCAACGTCCGGGACACACGCACACCGAGTGTCCCCTCTTGCATCCAAAGTCAAAGGTGACGGCTGAGCAGCGTGGAACCCGCTGATCTGGCCGCCCTGCCCCCGTTTCTGCACGTGCTCACCCGGTCCCCCTCCTGGCCCCTCGCCCCCACCCCAGACAGCGTGGGCGGCGGGGGCTGACCTGTCTCCCTGCTCCTTCCCTAGGGCTCCCTGCGCTGGTCGTGGCCGTGTCTGTGGGGTTCACCAAGGCCCGAGGGTACAGCACCGTGAACTAGTGAGTCGGGGCAGCGGGGGACGGGGGGCCTCCCAGCACCTCCAGGCCCTGCCCCTGCCCTAGAGGGTGGCAGCCGGTTGCGCCCCCACCTCACAGAGGGGGTGGCCCAGAACTGGAGGCCAGGCTTCCCGGGTGGCCACCTCTCTGTCCTAGCCAGCTCTGCCCGGCCATGGGCAGAGGGGCTGAGAGAAGTGGAAACTCCTGCCTCTGCCCGGGCCGGGCCGGCCGGCCTCTCTGAGCCCCGAAAACTGCACCCGTGGGGCTGCAGGGAAGCCCTGGGCTGGGCAGGGCAGGTGGGGGGCCTGTGTCTCAGAGGAAGTCACAGCAATGCTGCGGGACCAGCTGGATGAGGGCGGGGCCTTGGCTGCCAGGCGGGGCAGCTGGGGCTCATCCTGGAAGCAGCGTGGCTCCCTGGGGCGGGGCGGGGGGCAGAGGACCCCGTCTGCGGGCCTCCGGCCACAAGGGTGGGGAAGGAGCGGGTGACGAGAGCCCGGAGGGGCAGCTGACGCTGGCCGTGCCCGTTGGGGTCGCTGTGCAGCCCAGGGCACAGGATGTGGGGGCCCCTGAGCAGCGCCCCGTCTGGGAAGGGGGGTCACTGGATAGGAATGGAGACCCAGTTCCTGGGGCCCCAGTGGGGCGAGTGCTGAGGACAGGCCTGGGTGGGTCAGGGGGAGGCAGGGTCACCGAGGTGGGCTCGGAGGGCGAAGAGTCTGTTTGCAGACTGCACGGG
>CM052544.1:123379351-123415486 GCA_028533065.1 Trachops cirrhosus
CAGGGGTCGGTCAGCCCCTGCTCTGGGGCCGCTCCTCCCCCTGTAAACTGGGGGTTACAGTGCCACCTAGCCCCCCACCCCAGGGCTCTGAAGCTGGAGAGTGAGTGTGGGGTTCCCGCCCTGGGGGTACGCTTCGTCTGTGCTGGAAGCCTCTACCCCTCTCTGCGTCTCCCCTGCCCCCCAGCCTGTGGTGCCCACCCCCCCTTCACGGGGCGGGGCCCACCCTGGCCACTAACCAGCCTGTCTCCCTCCCCAGCTGCTGGCTGTCCCTGGAGGGGGGACTGCTGTACGCCTTCGTGGGACCGGCCGCCGCCGTGGTGCTGGTATGGACCACGTGGTCCCGGGCTCTTGCCTGGGACCACAAGTTCTGATCCCCGTCCCCGGGGTGGGGCGGTGTCCACAGTCCCCTGGCTTGCCTTTGGGGTGCAGGGGTGCAGGGGTGCAGAGGCCAGGCTGGGACAGCCGCCTAGGGTTCCTCTGAGCAAAGCTTGCCTGATTCTCGGGGACCAGCTCTGTACCCGCCAGGCCTGCGCACCGTTTCCGAGCGAGGGTTCGGTGGGTGGGCGGGTGCACCTGGGGGAGGCCTGGGCCGGGAGCCTCAGAGCCGGGGCTGGGGCTGTTCGTCTCCCTGGGTGGGGCCGGGACAAAGGAGCCCCTCCCCTCCCTCGGCCCTCAGTGTTCTTTCCGCTGTCCCCACGTGAGAGTGCCAAGCGGCACCGGGGGCATTGTCCCCAGGTTACGGGTGAGCTCGGGAGCCGGGCTCCAGCCCCTCAGTTCCCGGGAGGCGTGGGCAGGGAGGGACTGCGTGCCGGTCAGCAGCCAGGGGCCGTTTCAGCACAGGCGCCCCCCGGTGGTGGGTAGAGGCAGGAACCTCTCCCTGCCCCGTGTCTATTCCCAGGGTGCCTCTGGACGGGAGGGCCGGTCCTGACCCGCTGCTGTGGGACCCTGCCCGGGGCCCCCGGGGACGTGGGGACATGCAAATGAAGGCTGACCCTAGAGCCTGCTGCAGGCAGGTGGCAGCCAGGTCCTGCCCCCACTGACCCTGCCACGTGACAAAGGTCACCCAGGAGAGTCACCTCCACGCCGTAAGGCTGCAGAGTATTTGGTGGCCGCGTCTGGGACCTTCTGTTCACAGGATGGCGGGAGGCAGGGCCCGGGCACCCGCTGAGTGTGGAGTCAGCCCCCCTGGACCCCTGGGCCCAGGGACCCCGGTGTCCCAGCCGCAGAGACTCAGCCGGGGCCAAGCTGGCCAGGGTGGGAGCGGGGCAGGGGGCCCTTCAGGGGGAGGCTGGGGGCTGGGACCCCCCACATAGCAGCAGGAGTCCAGAGGAGAGGCCAAGGAGGTGTCCGGGACACTTCTCTGAGTCCCAGGTGGCAGTTAAGCAGGAGCCTGGGAGACCTCCCTCAGCAGGGAGAGCCACTTCCCGGGGCGGGGCGGGGCCAGCCCTGGCCTTCCTGAGTTCCGGGCTGGGAAGGGCCCGGGCAGAGGAGGACGGCAGCGCCTGGGTGGGAAGGAGCTCCCTAGGTGGGCGGGACTCCAGAGCCTGGGTGGGGCGAGGCTGGCCTGGAGGTCACTGGAGGTCGCTCCCACGCTCTGAGAGGGGCAAGCAAAGTCAGCCCCACTCGGGGGAGGGCCAGGCTGACCCCGACCCCAGCCTGACCTCCGATCCCTACCTCTGGGCAAACGGAACCCCGCTTTGCACGCTGCGGCCGACCACAGTGCAGATGGCAGGCGGGCCCCTGGGCCGGCCAGTCGTGCCCACCCGACACAGCCCGTAGGAAAGGCCCCCGGCGGCCTGGGAGCCTGCGCTGGGTCAGCCCGGCCCCCCTCACGTCCACCCCGCCTGTCAGGGCTCCCAGGTCCTGGCGGAGCCTGTCCGGTGCGGGGGTCACGTGGGAGGCTTGAGCTTCGGTGCCCGGCCCTACGGGGGCAGGACGGGTCCCTGGGCACAGAGGGCCTCGCCCGACAGCGGGGGCAGGCGGCGGGGCGGGGGGCGGGGGGCATGCGTGCGGTGGCCAGGAGGCTGCCGACGGGGGGCGCGGCCGAGGGGCCGGGCGCAGGCACCCCACACCCGCCTCTGCCCGGCAGGTGAACATGGCCATCGGGATCCTGGTGTTCAACAAGCTCGTGTCCAAAGACGGCATCACGGACAAGAAGCTGAAGGAGCGGGCAGGGTAGGACCCGGAGCTCATCCCCCCGCCCCGCCCCACCCAGGCAGAGGGGTGCTCGGGCCCCTGCCAGCTCCACCTTGGGCGGGGCCACAGCCCCTCCACCTGGCCCGTGACAGGGCACGGGTCCTGGGCGGTCCTCCCCTCCCTCCCCTCGGGGTTGGGGGCCCGCCCCAGGCTGCCTTCAGCACGGGAGGAAGGGGCAGGAGACGGGCCCCGGTGGCCTCCTGCCCGGGAAAGTAGCCTGGCCAGGGGCACACGGCCCCGCCGGCGGTGGTTCTGAGTGGCTGGGCCGTGCCCAGCAGTGGGGGGGGGGGTTGGCGTGCCCCACTTGGGAGAGTACTGCCCCTCAGCCTTGTGGGGAACAGGGGCCCCAGGACACAGGGGTGCCAGGTCACCGCCAGGCCGGCAGCGGGTGGGACCGGCCCCCTCTGTCCTGCCCCAGCCCCCGAGCCCTCCTCACCTCGCCTGTACCTGCCCCGTCTGTCCCTCAGCCTGGCTGGTGTCTGCGTCGGGGCCCCCCCACTTTGTGCCAGTCTTGCTCGGCCTGTCTGTCTCCTCTCCCCCCTCTTCCTGCTCCTCCTGCTCCGCCCCCCCATGAGCTGAAGTTTCAGGAAACGGGCCCCAGGGGCCCTGGTGGACTCTGGTCTTGGGCAGAAACCTTCCGGGGGGCGCCTGTGGCCCCGGAGCGCCCGCAGTGGCTGGGAGCACGGCCTCGGGGGCGGCAGGAAGGCCTGCGCGCTGCCTGGCCAGTGGCTCGGGGCACGCCCGCCCGTGCAGGGCTCGGTCTGCGCCCCGCGGCCCCCCGTGAGGCAGGCTCCGTCGCGTCCCCACAGCACAGCTGGGCAGACTGAGGCTCAGGCAGGTGGCAGGGGGTTCCAAGGGCCCGGCCTGTCCGACCGCTGTCTGCTCTCGGGGGCCCCGTCCCGCCGTGCCTGGGGGCGGGCTCGGGAGCACAGGCAGGAGACAGCTCGCCCGCACCACCCCCCGGGGCCCCTCCCGTGCGCTCAGAGCACGCCTGCTGGGCCACCGTCCCGGTCACTCTCAGGCAGGGCTGTGCTCGGTCAGACCAGACACCGGGGACCAGGAGATCGAGGCGTGGCCTCGACCGGAGGGTTTTGCGTCTCTGCGAATGTGGGCGGCTGCAGCCCTGCGCACAGGGGAGCCGGCCCGGCCCTCCCGAGGCCAGGCTCAGGGCGCACCGGGGGGAAAGAGGCCCCGAGGACCGCTGTCCCCCAGACCCCGTCCTTCCTGGCCCCCAAGACCCCATCCCCAGTCCCACAGGGCCCGCCCCTCTGTCTCTGTAGGATCCCATCCCTACCCCTCCAGGGGCCTCACTCCCCAAGACCCCTTTCCCACATTCTCCAGAACCCTGTCCCCGTCCCCCACTGGGGGACCCCGTCCCCGCCCCAGGAGGCTCGGGCTGGACTGGGGTCTGGCCGCCCCCACCTGCCCCCTGTTTTCTGCGAGAACCTCGTCTCTGTTCCAGCCTCGGTCGCTCTCGCAGTTGGCTGCCCTGGGCCCCCCTCGGGTGCGCCCCCACACGTGTCGAGTGCGGAGCCCCTCTCTGCGGCCGGCGCCACCAGTGACGCCGTGTGGGTGCCTCTCAGCTCCCGCCCACCTGTGCGCCGGTCTCTGCTGTCCTCTGAGTCACACATTTTGCTCCTTTGAAGCTCTTGCTGTCATTTCCGCCATCCTCGGCCCCCGCTGCCAGGGCCTCTGGAGCCAGAGAGGGCAGGGCGCCCGCCCGGCAGGTGGCTGTGGGCATGTCGCAGCCTGGGCCAGCAGCACCCAGCGTGTGCGTGTGAGCGTGAGTGTGTGGGTACAGTTATGTTCACGTGTGTGTGCCTGCGTGTTGGCCAGTGTGTGACTCTGTGTGTGAGTGTGACAGGCGGGCAGGGCGAGCGTTCGCATTTGGTGTCCCCGGTGCCACCCAGGGCTGTGAGCAGGGCAGGGCGTCCTGGGCCTGGCGTCCCGGGTGGAGGCTGCACCTGGGGGGGGTGTGGTCCTGTCTGTGGCACACACCTCCCTGCCCCTGCAACCCTCCTGTGTCCGCTCCCTGCGCTGGACCCTGGGGCCCGGGACGGCAGGAGCCCGTTCGGAGGGCAGTGCCCCCTGTGGGCAGTGCGTGAGCACGGGTGGGCCGGGTCAGGCTCGGGCTGGTCTGCCTGAGCCTCTGCAGCACGGGGCGGGGGTGGGGGCGGGCTGTAGGGAGACCGGCTGGCAAACACGGGTCACACTTGGGGGTGCGCTGCCTTTGGGTGCAGACGCCACCCAGTTCCTGTCTCACACGCCAGCCTCCCTGGAGGGCAGCACCTTCCCCTGGGGTGCGGGGCCTCTACCAAGAGCCAGGGGACATGCCCTGTGGGGTCACGCTGATAGTCGGAGGAGGTGGCCCTGCAGACTCCAGTCCGTGCTCAGAGCCCCCGCCCCCTCCTAGGGGCACCTGACTTTGCCAAGGGGACAGACGAGGTGACTGCCCGCGGCCTCCCCCTCCAGCTCCTCCCCTCCTCCGATCACCGCGGGGCCTGCGTGGGCTCCTCCCCGCGGCCTCTGCAGAGGCTGCGGGAGTGAGTTTCAGGTCCCCAAGCTCAGCCATCTGCCGGCGCAGACGCGTGGGGCTGTGACTGTCAGGCCTGGGGCCGGGGAGAGATGACTCACGGAGGACGAGGACTCGGGTGGGGGTGGTGCTGGGAATGCGGGCTCCGGACGTGGGGTCTGGGCCCAGCCGGAGGAGGCCCACGTGGGGGTGAGGAGAGAGGCTGCCAGGCCCCACCCGCGTGCTGGGGAAGAGCTGGGGCGGGAGCTGGGAAGGGGCGAGGGACAGCCGTCACAGGGGGGACGCGCACCCTCCTGGGAGGCCCGCTGGTCCGGGCTCCGAGCCAAGTGCGGGCACAGCAGCGTGGGGGCGGGGGGTAGAGGCCAGTCACTGCGTGAGAAGGGAAGCCTGTCGGGTGGGCCCTCCGGGAGCCCTCCCTGCCCGGCCAAACCCCCTCTGTGCTGGCGGCCGCCCAGGGCCCCACGCGGGACAGCGTCCTGTTCGAGGGCAGCGCCGCTGTCTGAGGGGGTCCCCAAGGTTGCCTGGGGCGGGAGGGGCGGACAATGTCTGTGAGGTCCAGCTCTGCTCCCCTGCTCTGCGCGGGGAGGGGGGGGCTTCAGGGTGACCCCTGGCTCTGGCCTAGAACCCCAGTGGGCGGCTGTGCAGCGGCCCCTGGGCTGGGGCAGGGCCAGGGCCTCTGTCCCCGAGGAGAGCCCTGGGCCTGGGCTTGCGGACCCTGCTCTTAGAGGCTGGGGGAGGGGGAGGAGGAGGCGAAGGGCGCCCGGGGAGGGCGAGGCCCAGGAGGCGAGTGGGGCTGCCTCGCCCAGTCTCAGAGGTCGGAGGTGAGTACAGAGTGGGTAGTCTCGGGGGACTTTCTGCCCTTGGCCGAGGCTCCACAGGCTTGTTTGGGGGTCCTTGTCCTGGCTGGACCCCAGCCTCCCTCCCCCCGGCCCTGTGTCCCCAGCCGCTTCCTGGTGGCCCTGCCCTGCTCTGACACTCTGCCCCACCTGCTGTGCTTGTGCCGTGAGGGAGGAGGGGCCAGTGGCCTGGACAGCAGCCCCTCAGAGCCCCTGCAGGCCGTCGCCCATCCATGGGGGCAGAGCTCACCCTGGCTGGGTCCCGAGAGGCACGACAGTGACCAACATGGGCCACGGGTCCTAAGCCCCTGTGGATGCTCTTTCTGTCTCACAGCAGCCCTTTGAGGTGGCTTCGTGTCCCCACTGTACAATCCAGGAGGCAGGCTCCAAGTGGGCGTGCGTGGAGCCTGGGACGTGCAGGGAGGGCCCGGACTGCCGAGGGCAGTGACTGGGGAGGGCGGCAGGCGTGCTCCAGGAAGACTGCCTGGAGGAGGCAGCCCCTCCCTGAGATGGGCAGAGAAGGGAACCACCAGGAGGAGGAAGCGCTTGTCAGTCTCTGTTCCTGTCGGTCTCTGCCCTGGTCCTCTGCCTGCCTGGCTGTGTCTGTCCTGTCGTCTCCCTCCCAGACTCTCTCCTCTCTGTCTCCCCCCCTCCCTCTGTGCAGAGCCCGGAGGCCTGGCCCAGCACCCCACCCTGTGCCCATATTGCTCCTCGGGCCATGGACCCCTGACTGGGGGCCTGAGGGCCGTGTGGGGTCCTGGGAGCTGGAACCCCAGGAGCTTCCTCCCCTCCCCGCAGCCTCCTGGACAGTCGGGAACTCGGGTGCCCAGGGGGCTCCCTCCCTCACTGGGCGCCACCTCCTGAGTCCCCAGCTGCCCCGGGGGCCATTGCGGCCGGCGGGAGGCACGCAGGCCGCCCAGGGAGGGGCGGAGGGGAGGCAGCCGGCCCCGGGGCGGGGAGACGGGGCCGAGGGCCGGGCAGCCCTGACGCGGCCCCGTCCGCAGGGCCTCGCTGTGGAGCTCCTGCGTGGTGCTGCCGCTGCTGGCGCTGACCTGGATGTCGGCCGTGCTCGCCGTCACCGACCGCCGCTCCGCCCTCTTCCAGATCCTCTTCGCCGTCTTCGACTCGCTGGAGGGCTTCGTCATAGTCATGGTGCACTGCATCCTGCGCAGAGAGGTGGGCGCCCCGGGCGCCCGCGGGGGTCCCGGCCGCCACCGCCCTGTGCCGCGTGCTGGCTCCGACGGGGGTGCGGGGCGGGCCCGCGGCAGCCGAGACCCCATCCTGGCGTTTTCCCGACCTCTCCAGAGGTGGCCAGACGAGGCTCTCACCGGCTGCGTCCGGCTGCCCCTGGCAGGTACAGGGAGTAGGGCGATGCCCCAGTCCTGGAGGGGTCCAGATGTGAAAATACGTGCATCTTGACGTCGATGGACTTGGTGCTGCTTCAGGGTCACTCGGAGAGCAGCGAGGCCAAGCGCAGGGTCGTGTGAGGGCCACTGATGGACAGGGCACCAAGTCCCAGTGCCAGGACGTCCACGGGCCACGGGCACAGGAGTGGGCGGATAAATTCCAAGTCCCCTGGAACCTTCTGGAATGCGGCAGAGGGATGAGGGATGCGTTAAAGCCCACAGATCCGGAAGGATGCAGAGGGCAGGAGGAGGCCGGGGCAGCAGGCTCACACCACGGGGGCCCAGAGAGCTCTGGAGTGGGGCCCCCTGGACCCCAAGGGAAGGCCGGAGTGGGGCTGCTGATCCTCCATCCGTGTGGGGAGCAACTTGAGCTGCCCCTGAATGGGCAGCCATGCCCCCACTGGACCCCTGCCGGGAGCTTCCCTGTCCAGGGTGGACACAGGCCTGGGGGTGCCTGCGCCATTGAGGATACGGATGCCGTACTGAGAACGTATCAGGAGAAAGACGCATACTGACCTTGGTCACCCTGCCAGCCAAAGACACCGCCCCCCCGCACCAGGCTCACACCTCCTGGGGAGCTGGGGGTCCCTCTCCAGGGGTCTCTGACCGTGGGGAAAGGCAGGAGGGTGCAGACCCAAAGTTTCGGCCGCCAAAGGGGCCCCCACTCTGAAGGACCGGAGGACAGCCAGCAACCGAAAGGCCACAGGCCCCTGCAGGGGACCCCGAGACGACCCAGAGGAAATGTCGTAGGAAGCGCCTGTGTGGACCACGTTCTGGCCCCCGATCAGCCTACACCGTGGTCTCGTGACAGCCCCTTCTGCAGACGGCAGCCGCTCTGCGGTTCGGCCCAGGCAGCCACGGGCTGACCAGGCTCTAAGGCCACGCTTGTGGCCCTCGATGGCCTGGCTCCTGTGAAACGGCGACAGCAAGCTGCAGAAAGGGACCTCAGGGGGCGGAAAGGGCGCGTGGGAGTTACGCACAGGCGAGCGTGGACTGAGGCCCTGGCCCACCGAGGAGAGGGTGGACGTGGGAAAACAGGTAGAAGGTGAATCTGGAAGGGCCACCTGACCGTCGCCTTCTGAAGAGTCCCTGGCCCTAGTGGGTGCCCTCCCCGTGGACGGCACGTGCGTCTCGTCCTCATGTAGACCTGTGGCCCCACCCAGGACATTTGGGGACACCCAGGTGGGTGTTGCCCGAGCAAGTGAGGGCCAGGCCCTCGGCAGGTCCAGACAGTCTGGGAAGCGGAGGCCACGGTGGCAAAGGGACACCGGGTGACCCTCAGCCTGATGAGGGCCCGTAGCTCCCACCCGGGGACCTGGAGCACCGCGTTGTGAGGTTCTCACCATGAGGGGCACAGAGACCCTCAGATGAGCTGCTGGGCCTCGGCGGACCCTCCGAGGGCCCCCCGACCCCGCACCACAGCCAGGGCTGCCCTCACGGGCGGGAGTGTCACCAGCCGCCTGTGCTCTGTCTCCCCAGGTCCAGGACGCCGTGAAGTGCCGAGTGGTCGATCGCCAGGAGGAGGGCAACGGGGACTCGGGGGGCTCCTTCCAGAACGGCCACGCCCAGCTCATGGTAGGGCTCGGAGCCGGGCGCAGGCCGCCTCTGCGCCCGCCAGGCCCCAAAGCCCCGTCACGAGGAACTCCGAGCCCAGTCTGAGGCTGGGGACACTGAGGCTGCCCGGGGCCACGTCCCTGGTCCAGGGTTTGGGGGACGGGCAGGCCGAGTGGATGAGAGAGCCGGGGTGGGGCTGGTAGCGGCACTGTCCTGGGTCGGACACCACCACGGTGTCCCCGCCCTTGCCTCACCCGCTCCCCCTCGGGCCCTGCAGCCCCAGGGGCCCCGCCTGCAAACCCCACCCGCCCCCGCCGCTCGCCCCCAGATATGCGCCGAGAGGCCACCTTCCCTGGGGAGCCCTCCCTGACTCCCGGTCACAGAGCCCGTTCCAGCCCTGGCAGTGCCTCGGCGACTCCTCCACACTGACGTTCTGAGGCTGCTGCCCCCCGGGTGCCCCTGGCACGCAGTGAGCCGGCAGGCGGCAGGCACCCATTGGGTCTCCGGGGTGCCTCGCCACGCCACAGCGGTCGGTAGGGTCCCAGGCAGGGGCTCGGCAGATGCCAGCTGGCTGCTGGCCTTCTTTGGGGCAAGGGGGGCCTGAGGTGGAGAAGGCCAGGTCCTGCACCCCTGACGCCTCTCCTGGCCTGACCTCCGACCTCAGGCTCTGCGGTCTTCCCGCTAAAGGAACCTCCAGGTTTGAGATGCAGGGCCCGGCCGTTCCCTGGGGCCAATCGCCCCGGAGGAGGCCACACCCTGACCTGGGGTGGCCGAGCCGGATCCCCAGCTCCTGCCAGGCCGGAGTGGGTGCTGCATGCGGCAGAGACCACGGCCACTGCTTGTGGTCCCGTCGGGGCCCTGGGCATCTGTGATGCATCCCTGCTCTGCCTCCCTGGCTGGCCAGCCTCCCTGCCCTCAACCCCCGGGCTGTCTCGAGGACTGATGGGGCGATGTGGAGCAGGTCCCCACGCCCCACTGCTCGGCGGGCGGTGGCCTGGGCAGCAGGGGGCTCCCGTGTGGGGCCTCTGTGCCCCAGTGGGCGGCAGGAGGGCCAGCAAAGGGGTTCTTGAACTGGAGGCCCAGGGAAAGGGGGCAGGGGAGGCAAGCTGCAGAGCAAGGACAGGAGTGCGCTGCGGGGGACCGGCTTCCCACCTCCCAGCTAACCCAGGAGTGCCCTGGAGAGAGAACGTGCGCACGTGTGCACGTGTGCACGCACACACATGCATCTGCACGCACGCAGAATGCAAAGGCCTGCCCACGCGTGCACACACTTGCATTTGCATGCAAATGTGCACGTGCTCCTGCATGTGTGCACACGTGCGTGCGCACACGTGTGGTGCACATGCATGCACACAGACAGGCGTGTGTGGTGCACATGCATGCACGCACGGACAGGCATGTGTGTGGTGCGCATGCATGCTCACATGCACACGTGCGTGTGCACACTGACAAGAGCGCGGAAGGCATGGCCGCCCTCGAGCTCACTTCGCGCAAACACGTCGGCACACGGGCGTCTCTGAGCGTGTGGAGCGTGCGCACACCCCAGACGGCACGGCCCCTCGCCCCTCCCAGGCGTGGCCGCAGCCCGGGGTGGCCCTTCCCCGCCAGCCTCAGGCGCCATGACCTGTGGGCGGTAGCCCTGGGGCCTCACCTCGCCCGTCTCTGTCTTGCAGACGGACTTCGAGAAGGATGTGGACCTGGCCTGTAGATCAGGTGAGCGCCTGCCAGGTGAGAGCGACGGCGGCCCTCACCC
This sequence comes from Trachops cirrhosus, assembly GCA_028533065.1. Classification (NCBI taxonomy): domain Eukaryota; kingdom Metazoa; phylum Chordata; class Mammalia; order Chiroptera; family Phyllostomidae; genus Trachops; species Trachops cirrhosus. The sequence continues at coordinate 123,389,630 of CM052544.1, forward strand.
GGGCGCACTTGCTTTTTCTCTTCTCTTTGTTCATCTGTCCGTTCATTTGTCTGTCCTCATCCCACCCCTGCCTCCCACAGCCCACCCTGGCGGAGGGGACGCTGCCCTGCGAGCCCTGAGCAGGGGGCCGGGGGCTGGTGGGGGGCACCTCCCAGCCCAGCCACGCCCCTGGGGCTGCGGGCAGGGTCCCTGGTGCACGGGGCACCTGTGCTGGTGGAGTTCGCAGCCTGCACAGGACCTCCTGGGGCCCTGCCTGCCCCACCGTGTCCCCGCTGTGCCTCAGTCCTCAACACCCACGGACACTGCCAGTCTTCAGCTCCACCTGCCCCTCGCAGGGGCAGTGAAGCAGGGCAGGCTCTGTCCCATACCCCACCTTCCCCCGTCATGCACCCCGTCTGCCCTCCCTGGAGGGCCTGTATTCTGTGTTGCCCTCATTCCCCCGTGGTTCATCTGACTCTCGAGGAGGGTGAGGCGGATTTTCAGTGGGGAGCACAGCGGTGGGAGCGGGAGGAGAGCAGGTAGAAGGACACACCACTGAGCTTCCTGGAAGCAAGGGCTTCCCTGGAAGGAAGGGAATTAATTGCCCAATAAAAGGAAGCTCCTCCAGGGTCGTTGTTCTGTGAGCCAAGGGTCTGGGGAAGTGACGGGCAGTCTTTCCAGGGGACCACCCTCCCTCTTGTCTGTCAGGTGTTTGAGGAAAACTTCTCTCCTGACACCCCAGGGGACTGGCTGGGACAGCCCTGGGTGGGGAGTATCAGCTGCTGCCAGGTCGACCCGGGAGGGCTTCCTGGAGGAGGTGATCTGTAGGTTGGGCTGAACAGGAGCTGGAGCCACCTTCCTCTTAGTCTCATGTTATCTAGCCAGTCTCCCTGGGAGGTAGCCTCAAGACTTGGGGGCTTTGGGGGAATTGGCCCCACCTTGTGTGTGCGGCACTGGCCTCTGGGCCTCTGTTTGCTTCCTCATTGGGAAGGTGGCCCAGCCCAGCCTCAGGAACGAGGAGTGGCTGGTGGCTGTGGGTCTGGGGATAGCTAGCAGGGAGTTTCACAAACACAACCAAGCCCCGAGTGCGGGGAGTGGACACCACGTGGGCAAGCACCGAGTGGGGAGGCACCCGACCAGGGGCCGGGCCCTGTACGCAGCCCAGGCTGCTGCCGAGTGCGTGGGAGGTGCTCAGCCAGGTCCCTGGGCTGGACACTCGGTCTGCGTGGGCAGGGCGGCCACAAGTGTAGGGCCCTTCTTCAGCCCGGTGCGGGGACAGGGGTTCGGCAGAGATGGTCCTGTCGGACCCCATGGAGTGGAGCTGAGAGCTGTGGGCAAGGGAGCAGGGTGTTGGTGGCCCGAGTGTGGGGGAGAGGTGGGGTGGGGGGCTGCCTGAGAGGCTCCGCCCCATAGCGAGCGTGTGACCAGCGGCCTGGGCAGTTGGGCAGCTGTGCGCTGGCGAGACTGGACGCAGGGAGCGGCTGACAAGCGCTGGTCCCGGGGGTGGGCAGAGGTGCGGTTGGGAGCCGGGCCGCCCAGGCAGCAGGCTTCCCGGGGATGGGCCCTGAGTGGCACTGGGTGAACAGCCAGACCTGGCCGCTCTGGGCTCTCCGAGGTCCTGCCCAGGCCGCATTGCAGGTGAGTGGTGGGGTGCTGGCACCCAGGTCAGAGGTCACTGCAGCCCGGTCCGCCTGCAGCTGAACCAGAGAGACCACAGCTGGGCCCCCAGGAGTGTGCCGTCCTCCCCTCGTCGAGGAGCTGTGTCCCTGCACTTCCAGGCTTCGGGGGTCACCTCGGGGCCATCAGAGGCCACCCAGCTTCTGGAAGGGCAGTGTGTGGGCAGTGGGCATCTGTCCTCTGGGGCGGCACCCTGCGTCCCAGCCTTGTGTGAAAGCACAAAGGGACCCCGGCAGCCGCAGTGCCATAGGTGGGGGGGTGCATCCAGTGGGGCCCTGGCCGGGCCACTCTGACCCCTGCCCTGTCCCTCAGTGCTGAACAAGGACATCGCGGCCTGCCGCACGGCCACTATCACGGGCACGCTCAAGCGGCCGTCGCTGGCCGAGGAGGAGAAGCTGAAGCTGGCCCATGCCAAGGTGCCGCCCCCCAACTTCAACAGCCTGCCGGCCAGCGTGTCCAAACTGCACACGCACGGCTCCCCCCGCTGCCCGGGCGGCCCCCTGCCCGACTTCCCCAACCACTCGCTGACCCTCAAGAAGAGCCGTGCGCCCAAGTCCTCCTTCGTGGGTGACGGGGACATCTTCAAGAAGCTGGACTCGGAGCTGAGCCGGGCCCAGGAGAAGGCCCTGGACACGAGCTACGTGATCCTGCCCACGGCCACGGCCACACTGAGGCCCAAGCCCCCGGAGGAGCCCAAGTACAGCATCCACATCGACCAGATGCCCCAGACGCGCCTCATCCACCTCAACATGGCGCCCGAGGCCGGGCCCCCCGCCCGCAGCCCGCCCTCCCGCCAGCCCCCAGAGGCGCCCCCCTCCCAGCCCCCACTGCCCCCACCTCCACCGCCCCCCCAGCAGCCTCTGCCCCCGCCACCCACCCTGGAGCCGGCGCCCCCCAGCCTCGGGGAGCCCAGGGAGCCTGCCGCCCACCCGGGGCCCAGCACAGGAACTGGGACCAAGAAGGAGAATGTGTCCACCTTGTCCGTGAGCTCCCTGGAGGTGAGGGCCGCCCGGGCCGGGGGGGGCCGGGGCCCCTAGCTGGCAAAGGAGGGGTGCACGCCCCAGGTGCCTCAGGTTTGGGCTGGCAGCCAATGTCAGGGAGGCCAGCACCCCACCTCACCGGACCAAGATGTCCTTGCTTTGCCCAGAGGGCGTGACAGCTGCTGTTCCCACATGCCCTCAGCCCGGCTGGGCCCTCAGGATGTGGTCCCCAGAGGGTGGTCTCGCCCATTGCAAGGGGCTCAAGGACCCCCGCTGTACTTGAACCTGCAGGGGCCGAGCCCCTCCCTTCTGTAGTTGGGCGGTCACTCTTCAAACCTACCTGAAACCTGGAGTTGACCCCCACGCCCTGCTCAGCCTGTAGGACATGGACTCAGAGACTGGGGGGGTGGGGGCAGCCAGGCCCAGCGCCCCAAGGGCAGGCATGGGGTGCGGGAGTTCCTGCTACCCCACTTTCAGGCAAGGAGAGGCCAGGACTTGTGGTCAGGGAGATCTGAGGGAGCTGGTTACAAGTGCGCACAAACCCCTTCTCCCCACAGAGGCGGAAATCGCGGTATGCAGAACTGGACTTCGAGGTGGGTCCCCGGGTCCCTCCCCCCAAACACCTGGGGCCAGGTGTGTTCCAAGCCTCTGGTCAGCAGCTCAGGCTGGCCCAGCAGGCAAGGCGAGGCCTGGGGAGGAGGATCCTGCCCCGACCTGGGAGGCCCGGTCCGCAGGAGCGAGCCCACCCGCGAGCAGAGGACAGGGCAGAGCAGTCCCTGCAGCTCAGGACTCCCGCCCGCCCCCCTCCCCTGCAGAAAATCATGCACACGCGGAAGCGGCACCAGGACATGTTCCAGGACCTGAACCGCAAGCTGCAGCACGCGGAGAAAGACAAGGAGGTGCCGGGTCCGGAGAGCAAGGTCTGGGGCGGGGCCTGGGGGCAGTGGGGCGGGGCTGTGGGCGAGGGGCGGGGCAGCCGAGGAAGAGCCCTCAGGGGAGACTGCCTCTTCCCGCCTTCTTCGGACCCCGTGCATTCATTCCTTTATTCACCCAACCTTGCAGGGGCCCTGGAGGGGTTGGGGCCCGTCTGGAAGGGTGGGGAGCGGCCTGGGGCCTCCAGCTGCCCTTCCCTGCAGGTCACCCCAGACCCTGACCCAGTGGCGGGCTGCCGCCCTGGTGCAGTCTGGGAAGAGGTCTGCACCCGCCCACCCGCCTGCCTGCCCCGCTGTGCTGGGCCGCCTGTGCCCCACCCGCACCGCTCTGCTCTCACTCCCCTCTTCACTCTTTCTCCCGCCCCGTCCGTCTCCCTCTCCGGCCCGCGGCTGGCCAGCAGCCAGAAAAGCAGCAGACGCCCAACAAGCGGCCCTGGGAGAGCCTCCGGAAAGCCCACGGGCCACCCGCGTGGGTGAAGAAGGAGCTGGAGCCGCTGCCTCCCTCGCCGCTGGAGCTGCGGAGCGTGGAGTGGGAGAAGTCGGGCGCCACCATCCCGCTGGTGGGCCAGGACATCATTGACCTCCAGACCGAGGTCTGAGCGGGTGGGCGGCGGCCACGCACCGGGCACGGAGGAGGGATGCTGCTCCGCCCGCTCCCGCCGCAGGACGGGCGCCGGCACACTCGAGGGCGGCGGGCCAGGCCCGCGCCCCGGCCTCAGGGCACTCGGACGGCGGCCAGGCGGAGGCCCGCAGTGCTGGGACCGGAGCCGGACGGGACAGGAGGTGGCAGCCCCAGCGGCACAGGGCTCCAGAGGCCGGAAGGCGCCTCAGACTCCGCCCTCCTCAGACTCCGCCCTCCTCGGACCCGGCCCCGGCGGTCGGACGGGCAGCCGCGGACAGCGGCCAGGCCGGGTGCAGCCAGCACCCCCAGGACGCCCGCCTGAGCCGCTGCAGCAGAGGACCGGCCTGCTCGGCCCGGCCGGCCCGGCACCGTTTTTTAGACACACCCCCTTCCTCGGAAAGCAGCCAGCCCCCGCCCTCCCGGGCCCAGGCCGCCTCGACCCGGGCAGGGGGCACAGCCCTCTCTCCCGCCTGCCCCCAGTGGCAGGCCCAGAGGCCCACTCCGGGACGAAGCAGGGGTGGGGAATCTATTTTTTCTCTCCTTTTCTTTTCTTCAATAAAAAGAATTAAAAACCCACGCCTGTTCTCCGAGGTTCCCTCTGGGCAGCACGCAGGCCTGGGCCGCGCGGCTGAGGCTGGACTCCGCCCACCAGCCTGGCTGCCTCCACCTGGCAGAGAGGCTGGGGAGGCCTGGCTGGCACCTCGGCTTCGCCGTGCCCTTTGCCCCGTGCCCTGCTTGGGGTCAGGGACCTGCCACGAGGGCCGTGGCCCCAGGTGGCTGCTCATCTCCTGGGGGGCTGGGAGGGACCCCAGGACGACGGGCCCCTGGACCGCCTCCTCTCCTCAGGCTTCAGGACTCCCCGGGCAGACGTTTGACCTCCCTGGGCCTGCATCATCGCAGGAGGGACAACCTGGGACCGTGAGCAAGGCGGAGCGGAAGACTTGGGGACGGGAGGGCGCCTGGAGCCCTGGGATGCCCCCTCTTTCCTGCTGGCCTGGGAGCCCCCATCTCCTCCAGGACTCCTGCCCTCCTCTGCATCCCCTGTCCCACCCACCTACCCCTCGGTCCTGGGGCAGGGCCAGGGCAGGCTGAACCTGGGACCATGTTCCAGGGTCCCAGGACACCGCTGTCAAAGAGGCAGGTGTGAGGGACGAAGGTGTTCACCCCCAGCTGTCCCCACAGCTTCCCCCACACCTGGGGCAGGGTGTGCACCGGGCCCCCTTCCTGGCCCGCCCAGTCCTTTGCCAGGTCCCATTTCGGCTCACACCGCGTGGTCCCCACCCATTTTCTGAGGAAGGGCACCCTGGGAGCAGAAGCGCTTGCTGGTCCTGACACTTCTCTGTGCTCCCAGCAGGGGGCAGCCTGAGCCTCCGGAGGGAGCCCAGCTGGGAAGCTGGGCGGGATGGGGATGGTTGGCCAGGCCCCCACCCCCAGGAGGGCCCAGGTACCCCATGGGGAGGGAGGTGCCCCAAGCCTCAGGAAGCCGGAGGCAGTGAACAGAGGCTCCAGCTCGGAGAGGGGCTGTGCAGGTGGGCCGTTTGGGGCGTGCAGTGCCTGGAGATTATGGGCCCAACACCATGTCACTCAAAATGGAAACAAGGAGGACAAACTGAAAGGGGGGCTGCCTGGCCTGGGCTCACCACGGTGACCTGCCCATCACTCGTCACTCCCCATCCAGAGTTCACCTTGCGCCACCCCACCCCGGGTTTCTCACCAGCAGGTGCAGCTGGGATGGGGTGGGCGCTGCCTGCTGAGAAGAGTGGCCGCAGTGACTGTGGGCAACCACCCTGTGTGAGCGGACCGCAGAGAGGGCGGGGAGTGCGGCGCTGCGGCAGCCAGGAGGAGCCGGTGCAGAGCCCTGCAGCAGCAGCAGGGGGCGCTCGGAGACCGCGAGAGCGAGGGCGAGGGCGAGGGCGAGGGCGAGGGCGAGGGCGCGGGCGCGGGCGCGGGCGCGGGCTGGGCCACCCTTCTGGAGGTGGCAGAAAGCGGAGACTGGCCGCAAGCCTGGCCGCGCTGAGTGGTTCTGGCGCGTCTGAGCCACTGTGCGCCCCCCACCCCGCCCCGGACCTGCAGTCTCACACTCCTGCCGCGCTAGCTCTCCGCTCAGGCGGTGCGGGCTTCCTCACCCCGCCCCCGCCCTTATAGCAGCCGGAGCTTCCGTAAGGGCGGCCAGCTCCCTGACCTCCCCTGTCCTGCTCACGCCCAGCTCCCCCTGCAATAGAAAAATTGAAAAAACAAAACAAAAACCCAAACAAGCTGGACCCGAGTCACACACTCTGCGAGTAAGGGAAGTGACCGGGACTGGGAACCACTGGTGTCGGGTCCCAGCGTGACCAGGGTCAGAGCTGATAGGGTGACCAGCGCCGGGGTCAGCCCTCGACTGAACTTCAGTTTTTCCTCAGTCCTCGTCCGTCCCTCCCTCCAAGAAGGCCGTGCCTTTCCGGCAGAGGCCACACCCCTCATTCTGTCTGGGTCCCTGGCTCCGGTGGGCTCGAGCTCCGTGGCCGCCTCACGCAGTGACTAGTTGCCGAAATGGCTGTCCCCTCCCTGGCCACCAGTGCAGGAAGCCTGCCAGGGAGGTTCCCACGAGACCCGTCAGCGCCCTGAGCCCTGCCTGCGTATGCCCTCCACCACCTCCTGGTGTACGCGGTTCCCAGCAGCACGCCGGCAGGGGGCCATTTGGTGCTCAGAGCTGTGGCGGGCCCTCTGCCCTCCCCTCCACCAGAGCCCCTCCTTTCCGGAGCTGGCCAGGCCACCAGAGAGATCTCCCTGGACCTGTGTCCCCTTAATTGCCTCAGCATCTTTGTACAACTCACGGGTTGCCATCTCCCTGGCAACCTTTGACCAGTGAAGCTAAGACCACCTTCTATCGCCAGCAGCGGCAGCACCGTGCCCTAGGGAGAGGCATGGGGCAGAGGGGGGTGGTGGTCGCCATGCTGGGGAGGAGATGTGCCCCAGAGGTAGTGGTGACAGCTTTGCGGATGGAGCTGGAGCTGAAGCTAGAGATCTTGGTGATGGTGATGGTGACAGTTGGTGGTGACGGAGCTGGAGATGGGGGTGGTGGGTGTTGGGGGGAGTGGATTGGGCACCGGGATGCCCACCACAGCAGCCACCAGGATCTGCCTTGCTGGTGGGGGTGCTCTGGGTTGGAAATGAGGCTCTCCCCAGATCAGCACCCTGTCCCTCCCGCCCACAGGTGGGGAGCACTGGAAGGTGGACGGACCGATGGATGGATGGATGGACAGACAGAAGGAAGATTCAGGCGGGTGACGACTGGTGCCCCAGTCCCCTGGGGGCTGGGGACAGGATCGCGCCTTCTGTCAGCACCCACAGTCCTGAGGTCCGGAGCAGCTCCTCCTCACCTGGCTGCCATCCGCTCACCCCCCTTGTCGCTGATGCAAACAGTGCCAGGAGGTAAGGGAGGCCCAGGAAGTCCGGGGTGTGGGGACGGGGGGGGGGGGGGGCCTGGGAGGCTGATGAGTGGGAGGGGCCACTGGGAGTGGCCCCGCCTCCAGGCAGGCAGAGGCTCTTTCTGGGAAAGCAAGCCTTCGCACCTGCTGGCTGACCTGCAGCTGCGTTGGGAAGCACTGCCTGCGGCCCCCCTCCCTCCTCCCAGGGCGGCCCAGAGGTGCCGCAGGCTCTGTTCTCCGTCCTCTGTGCCCCTCCCCTAGCGCTGCCCATTTGGCTGCTCTGTCTCCCCCCGGGGGACACCCCAGCCCTGCTGGCTCCCCCTGGACAGACCCTCCAGGCTCCCACCGCCTCCCCAGGCCCCGCTTCCCACGTGGGCTTGTCCACAGAGAGCAGCAGATCTAGTGCGTTTTGTGCCCTGGGATGACTTGTTCCAGAACCTTCCATTGCTGGCAGCACTCTTCCCAGCCCCAGCTCACAGTGACCTCCTGAAACCAGAGCTGTGCCTGGGGCCCTGTTGTGGCCACCCTCCCCTCGGCCACCCCCCTGCCCCGGGAGGTGACAGCGCAGCCCCTCCTGACAGGCAAAGCCTGGGCCTGGCCGCCCTCTGCCTGCCAGCGTCGGGGCTGGAGGTGTGGGTCTGAGGAGGGCGCCCAGGCCCTGCCCAGAGCTGCCCCCAAACTGGGGCTCAGTTTCCCCCTGTGGGAGCAGGCCGGGTGACGGAGACCCCTCCGGGGCCAGCAGTCTGTGACTGCGCACTTCTCCAGGTGTGGGGAGCAGCAGGCTCCCCCAGCACTTCTTCAGGCCCTAAAAATAACCAGGAGGGGCAGGCCTCTGGGAACGGTGGGTGGGTGGGTGAACGTGCCAGTCACTGCCCGGAGCGGAACCGGCTCCAAATAAGGCCTGGGCAGGCCTGGAAGCGAGACGCGCTGGGGGAGAGGAGGAACCAGCACCTCCCGCTCCTCCCTCAGCCTCCCAGGGGCAGCAGAGCCGCCCCTCCCCGCGTGTCCTGCCCCCAGGGGGGCCTGGGCCTGGGGCAGGGCGGAGCCTGGGAAGTCCCGCTCAGGTCAGGCGCCCAGGGCCCCCGGGGGACAGCAGGGCCTGGACAAAGAGCCCCTGCGGCCCCAGAATGATGGGACCTAAGGTTCACTAGTCTAGAAACTTGTGTGAGCACGAGGCATCTTGGATAAGTTCAGACCCTTCCCCAGACCCCGGGGACGTGGGGGCAGGGCCTGCTCAGGAGAGTAGGGTGGGCTGCCTGCGTGCCCTCTCCTGCACCCCAAGCCTGGCCTCCCAGCGAGCAGGGACCCCCACTGGGGGTGGGGCCAGCCATCCGGGAAGGCGGAGGAGGTGTTGCTGGGCTCCATATGGCTCTGGGAACACCGTCTGCACCCCAGGAAGGGGGTCGGGAGGCGGGAGGCAGCGCCGTTCCCTCCCTCCTCTCCATCACCCGCACCTCCTTGAAAGGCAGATGGTGGGTGGGGGTGGCCTGGAAGCAGGGGTTCTGGGACAGCTTGGGCTGCCTGTGACCTCCAGGGACCCTGTGCCCTCGCTGGCTTCCTCTTCCACCAGCCTGAGCCCTGGATCTGCCCTCCCAGACCATTTCCTGGCCCAGGACCCCTGTCCTCAGAGGGGGAGCAGCTGGCAGGCTGTGGGATGGGGGAGGGTGTGGCCTGCGACGCCAGGTCAGGAAAGAGGAAGGGTGGGCGGAGCTGGGGCCGACTTCACTGGCCGGGAGGCAGACCGGCCTGGCTGTGTCGCTCTGAGAGCTGGCAAAGAACCAGAGCTGGGATGTGCTCCCCGAAGCCCCCGCCCCCCAGGCTTCCTGGAGGAGGGGACTGGGCTGAGCCCGGAGGTGGGCACTGGGCTGAGCCCGGAGGTGGGCACCCAGGTGGGCTGCCTGGGTGCAAGCTGTTGGCGTGCGTGCCCAGCTGGAGCAGAGGAGACGGCACAGGTAGGGTGCCTGTGGGGCGGCCTCCCTGCTGGCGGAGGAGGGGGCTCTGCTCTCAGCCCCACCCCGAGGAAATGCAGGCAGTTCTGGGGCCCAGAGAGGGCCCTGGCCCACCCTCGGTCACCAGCAAGTCTGCAAGAGGGAGATGTGGGGCCAGTCCTAGAGACCCCCAGTCGCAGCCCCACCCCGTGGCAGCGGGTGCTCTGCTGGCCCCGCCCCTCCTGGCAAGTCACTGTGTCTGGCCTCAGGCTTGGTTGGGGGTCCAGTCCCCCTCAGGACAGGCATCCACGTGGCTCCACAGACCACCGACCCCTGCCTCCAGGTGTGGGCAGGGGACGTGGTCCACACTGGAGGAGGGGACAGAGGGCAGGGTGGAGGCGAGGCTGGCGTCCAGGCCGGGGTGTGGATGTGTGGGCCACGGGCGGCAGGTCACTCTGGACACCAAGGCCGCAGCCCGGTCCCGTCGGCCCCGTTGGGCTCAGTGGTCTCCGGGTGCCGCCCTCCTGCGTGTGCCAGGCTCGCAGTGACGGTGCCGGCAGGCATGAGGCTCCCAGAGCTGGTGAGGGGCAGGGGGTGGCGATGGCGGGCACCCACAACCAGCTCCCGGCGCCCCGACAGGGCAGCTGCTAGCACTGCCACCCCCTCTTGGAGGGAGGAACTGAGGCTCAGAGAGGTGGGTGACTTGCAGAGAGTCTCCGAGAGGAGACAGGGTTGGGCTTTGAACCCAGGCGTTCAGGCCGAGGCTGCTGCGGACTGGACAGTCACCGCATGGGCCCAGAGGGCTTGTTAGGGTTGGGAGCCATCAGTAAAAATAGTCATTCCCACTTCTGTGCTGGAGACAAGGAGACACCCCGTATGGACTGTCTGGGCCTGGGCTACCCTCAGGGCCGGCCGCTGTCAAGTTCGCCCGCGCCCAGGCCAGGCCCTGACACCGGTCTCCGCCCCTGGTCCTCCTGGAGGGGCGGGCTCTCCCGCTCCCTCCCCCGGGGTCCCGCCCTTCCCCCACAGGGCAGGCCGGCCTTCCTCTTTCTTGCGGAGTCGCTCAAATATCGGGGACCCCGCTGCCCGCGGGGCGGCGGGTGCCCTCTCACTGCTTCTCCCGCGGCCCTCGCCGCAGCCAGCACAGCCCTCGCCTGGATTGTGCCTTCTCTCGTCTTCTGGTTCAAGCTGCGCTCGGCCGTGAAGACGCACTTCCGGCTTTGACGCAGTGGGTCTGTCGTCTCTCCCATTCATTCCCGCACATCTCCTTCCTTCTCGGGCGGGGCGGCGGCGGGGGGGGGGGGCGATGTAGACAAAATCAGCGCTTAAGCTGCGCGCTGAGTGCGCCGCCTCTCCGGCCTCCGCACCCCTCTGGGGCGCCGCTGCAGCGCCGGGCGGGCGTTTCCGCGTGTGTTGTCGTCGTGGTCACTCCGTGTTCATGGTTTTTACATTTCTATATGACAGCTTTCTTGGACTACATGCCATTTTGTATGTTTTAGAAGTTGTCCCGGGTGTCCAGCCCACGGCCCGTGCACCGCATGCAGCCCAGGCCCGACGCAAAACTGCAAACCCACTTAGAACTTTTTTTTTTTTTGCTCATCGGTTTTCCTTGGTGTTTGTGTATTTACTCTGCCGCCCGAGACAACCCTTCTTCTTCCAGTGTGGCCCAGAGACGTGGAACTTTGAAACCGACCTTCTCTGGGCCCCCGTCCGAGGACGGTGTGGTCACAGGGTGAGTCTGGGGCGAAACTCGCTCGGCCGCTTCGTACGGAGCAAATTTTAAACCTGTTCCATGCGTCTTCCCGTCCCCGAGCACACAGCCACCCGAAGGCTAGCGGACCAAGCGTGTTGGTGGCCGCACTGGAACCCTCTGTGTCTCCGATTACCTTGCGCCATCGCTGAAGAGGGCACGATACAATTCTCCAGGGTGGTAGCACATGTCCTCTTTGTGACTCTATCTCCCTGTGCCTCCACGCCTCCTCACACGGGGGACACGAGCTCGGAATCACTCCACCTCCCGATCCAGCTCTTTCGCGTGTGAGGCGACCCTCTCTCTCTATAGCGGATCTTAGGTCTGGACCGAGTCTGTCTTGTTTGATATCAAGCTAAACCCCGAACCAGCCCCAGTGAAACAGCACTTCCGTGGGCCTCTCTCCAGGCTCCAGGTGCGTCTCGGGTAAGGTGGACAGCGGGGCGTCCCGACTGCAGGTGGAGAACCTCGGGTTTCAGTTGCGCGTCGGCCTCGGGGACAGCCGTGACGGGCGGCACTCACTAACAGCCTGGGCCTTGCCTCTGTCTCACCTTGAGCCTCCCATTCATCCTGTTTCTACGGCAGCTTTAAAAATCCTTTCTTAATCTTTTACAGCAATTACATTTTTTTAAATACTCATTTTTAGTCCACTCTTATCTGTTGATCTTAAACCAACAGACAGCTGGATATTTCTCCAGCAAAATGGGTTTATCTGGAATCATCAGAGAATTGCAGTTTGAGGCACATGGTCCCACGGGGACTGAGGACCGTCCAGGGGACGGAGGTGAGGCCACTCCTCCAGGGACAGGCCACGGGGGTGCTGCAGAGAGAGGCCACTGGAGAAACTGGGGGTGGTGGGCAGAGGGGCCTATCCAGCCCCGGCTCCAACGTGCCCTTCCCCACGAGGCTGCCACTGGCGGTAGCAGCTGGGCCTCCAAGGTGGCCCATCACACACGCTCCCTGTGGCTGTCCAGGTGCATCTGAGCTTCTCCCGAGACAGCCTGTGGCGGCCAGCGAGGGGGAGAACCGCATCCCCAGCCTCATCTTCACACCTTCATTTGATTCACGTGGTGATTAGCACACGCCCGAGCCTTCGGAGCAGCCACAGGGAGCCAGGGGGCTGGGGCCAAAGCTGAGGGCCCTCGCCAGGGCCTGGGGCCGGAGGGTGAGGTCTATTCGGGAAAGGCCTGGGCACGGGGTGGGGCAGAGGAGGACGAGGACAGACCCCTGAGGGTCTCAGGGCCACATTCCAGATTTGGGACAAGAGATTTGGGACAGTTGTGGGGATGTGCATCTAGAAAATTCCACTCAGGATGGGGGGGGCACAGAAGGGAGGGCGCAGGAGGGGAGGCTGAGGGCCTGTGCAGGGACCAGTTTGTGTCGGTCTGGCAAATGTGGCTGAGCTCTGTACGGAAAGCCTACAGAAGGGATGTGGTGGGCAGGAGCCAGACCCTCACACCGGGTTTTCCCGTGGGAATCAGGCCTAGCGAGTGCACGCAGACTGTTACGGCTCGCTCTCGCTATAACTCCCAGGCCTGGTCTGAAGCAGTAGATGTGTATTGTCTGTCTTCAAGGTAGTTTCCAAAGCCTGTGTGAATTTTCCCAAGGACGGAGCTAATCAGCTCCCCGCCTTTCCCTTCTGCATTCGTTATTTTCGCTTCCTTGATTGCACCTAAAATGTAGACAACATTCTGTGCAGTAGATAATAAACCCTTCTCTGATGTAAGAGCCGAGAAAAACAATAAAAGCCTGTCCAGGCCAGGGTCGGGCGCTCTCCCCTTGAGGGAGCGGCCGCAGGACTCGTATCTTAAGAGGGCACCGCGCCGCCCCTCTCTCCCCGCAGGACCACCGTGGCCTGTGTGCTTGTTCGTGTCTCCCGTCACGGCGCGCGGACTCTGGGCCGAGTCTGCCACAGGCCTGGACCACTGGCTGCGAGACATTCTAGAGCTGGGGAGGAGGGACCACAGGATCTGGGGGACAGGGCAAGGTGGGGTGGGCGTCAAGGCCAGAGCCCAGTTACAGTAAAGGTCAAGAGCAGAGAGCCTTCCAGGCTCCTGAGGGAGGGTCCGGGTCAGGGTGAGCCCAGGCTATTTATTTATTTTTACAGAGAGGGGAAGAGAAGGAGAAAGAGAGAATCAACGTGTAGGTTGCCTTTTGCACGCAGCCCAGGCATGTGCCCTGACTGGGAATTGAACTCACGACCGTTGGTTCACAGTCCGGCGCCCAGTCCACTGAGCCACACCAGCCTGGGCACTCTGTCACATTTAATAGAGACTTACACGATACAACAAAGCAGCTGGCACAGCTGGGAGCCGGGACTCACTGGGGCACCAGCTGGGACAGTTCGATGACGTCTTCCAAGAAGTCCTGGTAGAACTTGCGGCTGACGGAGTCCTGCTCCTCCTTGAGGGTCTCGAACTCTGCAGCAGAGACCCGAGAGTCGGCGGGGAAGGGGCAGGAAGGGCTGGAGGGAGGGGGCAGGCCCCGCGCTCACGTGTCAGGAGGACCTCCACGTCGTCCTTCCTCAAGCAGCAGGACAGGTTGACGAAGTAGTCCTGCAGGATGCCCCCTGCCGGGAGGGAGGTGGGGGAAGCGCGCGAGGTCAGCAGGAACAGGAGGCCAGAGCCCGGCTGATGGAGCCACGCGTCCACCCTGCGGGCGGCCCACCGGGGCGCGGGTGGGGCCAGGGGGCACGCGCGGGGGCGAGGCCACGGGCCTGCTCCTACCGATGAACTTCATGGCCGCCAGCCTCAGGTTCCTGTGGGGGCTGCTCAGGTAAGCGCTCGCCTGCATGAGGAACTGGTGGCACTTGCCAAAGTTGCTCTCCACCTGGGGAGGGGGACGGCAGTCGGTGGCAGCCTGCAGCCCCCCGGCTCTGGCCTCGGTGGCCTGACTCGGTCCGAGGCCCCCGCTCAGCCCAGCAGAACCCAGGCCGGACGGGAGGAAAGCCCTGACCCGGGTCTGGGCCCAGGGCCCAGCAGCTGGGCCCCGGCAGGGGTGAGGCGGGAGGGCTCTGCAGGACGGGTCCTTTCTTCTACCCCCGTCTCGGGTGGCAGCCGGGGCGGCGCGATCCAGGACTTTCTATGTGTCAGCCGCAACGCACGCACTCACACTGTCCCAAACGCCCTCCAAACCTCCAACACCAGGCCCCCATTCCGCCCACAGCTTCAGCACCAGGGCCAGGGCTACCCTGTCCCCTGTACTGCAGGGAGCAGGCTCACTCTTTGTCCTGGGCACGCACCTGAGCGCAGGTCCAGGGGGCGGGCTGCAGCTGTCAGAGAGGGGAGGGCCCGCCCCAGACAGGGCCAGCCTGGGGCCAGCATCAGCCGCACTGGGGGGGGGGGATGGGGGCCGCCTCTGCCTCGATCCCGCTGCTTTCCTGTGGCTGCGGCTGTGTCTGTTGGGCCTTTTCAGGATTTTTTATTCTCATAACTTCTTTATTTAAACATTAAAAATTAATTATAGTTGACATACGATATTATATTAGTTTCAGGTATACAATACAGTGATTAGACTTTTATATGACTTGCAAAGTGATCACCCTGATAAGCACATGATTTTTTTAAGTTTTTTTTATTGATCATGCTATTACAGTTTTCCCCATTTTTCCTCCCCTCCACCCTGCACCCCGCAACCCTCCAGCTTCCCACCCCCAGTTTATATCCACGGGTTGTACATGTAAGTTCTTGAGTCCTCTGTTTCCTATACCATTTTTATCTCTCCCCGTCTATTTAATGCCTCCCAATTATGCTGCTTCTTCCCTGTGCCTTTCCCCCCTATTCCTCCCTCTCCCCTTCCCACTAAACTCCCTCCACGTGATCTCCATTTCTCTGATTCTGTTCCTGTTCTGGTTGTTTGCTTAGTTGTTGTTGTTTTTCTTTTCTTTTAGGTTCCTTTGATAGTTGTGAGTTTGTTGTCATTTTACTGTTCATATTTTTTATCTTCTTTTTCTTAGATAAGTCCCTTTAACATTTCATATAATAAGGGTTTGGTGACATGAACTCCTTTGACTTGACCTTATCTGGGAAGCACTTTATCTGCCCTTCCATTCTAAATGAAAGCTTTGCTGGATAGAGTCATCTTGGATGTAGGTCCTTGCCTTTCATGACTTGGAATACTTCCTTCCAGCCCCTTCTTGCCTGCAAGGTTTTTTCTTAGAAATCAGCTGATAGGCTAATGGGAACTCCTTTGTAGGTAACTGTCTCCTTTTCTCTTGCTGCTTCTAGGATCCTCTCCTTCTCTTTAATCTTCTGTAACTTAACAATGATGTGCCTTGGTGTGTTCCTCTTTGGGTCCAACTTCTTTGGGACTCTCTGGGCTTCCAGAAGTCTATTTCCTTCACCAGATTGGGGAAGTTCTCCTTCATTATTCATTCAGATAAGTTTTCGATTTCTTGCTGCTGCTCTTCTCCTCCTGGCACCCCTATGATTCGGATGTTGGAACGTTTCAGGTGTTCCAGAGGTTCAAAGGTCTCCATTTTTTTTGAATTCTTATTTCTTCTGTTCCAGTTGGATGTTTATTTTTTTTTAATTGTTGGATGTTTATTTCTTTTGTTCCAAATCGTTGCTTTGAGTCCTGGTGTCCCTCCTGGCACTGTTGGTTCCCTGAATATTTTGCTTTATTTCACTTTGGGTATCTTTCATTTGTTCCTTCATTTTTTGACCCAGCTGGATCAGTCCTGTGAGCATTTTGATTACCAGGGCTTTGAACTCTCCATCAGATAGGTTGCTCTCTCCTCATCGCTTAGCTCTCCTTCTGAGGTTTTGCTCTGTCCTTTTTTGGGCCCTATTTCTTTGATCTGGGCCCCCCTCCCCCGTGAAGTTGTAAGGGGGCGGGGCCTTAGGTATTCAGCCGGGAAGGGCAACCCTCCTCGCGGTGCTGCCCGGGGGGAGGGGCCAGAGAGGGAACAGTGCAGCTCTCCTGCTCGGCTCTGGCCCCGAGTGAGACCGGGAGTTTCTCCCACCGCGGCGACCGCCGTCGGCCACAGCCAGCGCCGACTCCGCGTCTCAGCTTCCCCTTAAGTCAGCCCGGGGGAGGGGCTTATTTCCTGCAGTCTCGACTCCGCGCGGACTTCTCCGCCGCTGAGCGAGGTGCAGCCCTGCTCCCGCCGGGCACCGCCGCAGCCCTTGGGCGGTGGCTCCTCTGCGTCGCGGGACGGTGTGTCGCATTTCACGTGCTGTGGCGGCTTGCACATGTGTCCTTCCTGCCGCTCCCGTGCGCTCCAGAGTCCTCTCGGCTTCCCGTGGGCCTGCCCCCGGTCCCTCCGACGCCGCAGCAGGGCCCTCCTCGCAGCAACCTTCCCTGCTGCCGGCACGGAGCCGGTCTGTCTCCTGCTGGAGGCCGATCCACAAGGTCACAGTCAGGGGCGTGGGCAAGGTCAGTGCCCACTGAAGCACCATCATCCACGTGGTGACGCCACCAGGACACTGTCACCGCATTCCATCTCCGTGGGCAGGGAGCTCAAAGGGTCCCACCTCCCAATCCGGATCCCACCTCTGCAGGCCCAGCTTCTAGGGAGGCGTTTCTTCAACAGACCCCAAACCATAAACCATGGAAAAGTAACGTATTTGGCTACATTAATACCCCAAACTTCTGCACAGCCAAAGACACTGCTGGCAAAGGAAAAGGACAAGTCACAAACGGGGCAAAAATAACCACAACACAAAACGCTGGCCAGGGACCCACACACCCAGAGTGCACCGGGACTCTCTCCTAATGCACACAGTTCTATGCTGACAGCAAGGGACCCACAGCGTCCGGGGAGGGTCTGAGCAGGCACCCTGACCCCCAGGAAGGCAGGCCCCGCGTGGAGATCACTTCTCGTGGTTCCTTAAAAGCCAGACTTGGGCACTCGGGCTCCTGCACCTTTGAGAATGCCTCCCCACCTCTCAAGGAACATCTGCAGGCCCCCAGCCTCCACAAGGGTCCCCAAGACCTCAGACACCCCCCACTGAGCTCCACATGGGCCAGGTGTGCCGGCCAAGGCCCCAGCAGGAGCCCCGCCGGTAGGACAGCGGGTCAGTTTGCTCTTCCCCTCTCAGGGCCGAAATCAGCGGGCCCCCAGGAAGCAGAGCTGCGGTGTGTCTTGCTCTCCCGACCCCGTGCGCTCCACCTTGACACGCATCTCCTCGGCAGGGATGCGGGCCCAGCGACATCTGCGGGGTCAAGGTCCGGCCACCTGGGTTCCGGGAGCTGAAGGGCCCTCCCCATGTCTGCACTGGGGCACCAGGGGGCACCCGGCCTCCAAAGACAAGCCCAGCTGCCAAGCAGGGCTCCCCAGCCCAGGTGTGCGGCCGGGGTGGTCTCCCACACAGCCTACCTGGGAGGTCCTGAGCCCGCCGCTGGGGGACCACACCGCCCCCAGAGGTGCAGAGCACCCCTCAGTCAACACCCGCAGGGCCCAGGCTCACTGAGGGGCCTGCGTCGCCCCGCCCCCCATCTGGGTGCCCCCCGTGGGCGCCGGGGTGAGCCGATTCCCAGAGGACCCTGACCGCGCCCAGCCTGTGCCCACCACCCCGCACCCGCCCCTCCTCTGGGAGGGTGCTGACCTCTTACCATGCACATAAAAATGTCGCTTTCCGCTCCCAGGCCCTGGCCCCACGCCAACTTGCTGAACAGCTGCTTCCGAAACTCCCAGTTGAGCAAGATGGCGCAGCGCAGAAAGGTGAACTTGGCCTTCTGCGGTTGCCGAGAGAGACAGGTCACCACTGCCCCCCCACCCCCATCACCACTGCCCTCCCAGGAAGGCTTCCTGGACGGGGTGTTGCGGCAAATCAGAGGCCCCTCACAAATGCATGGCCTCGGAGGCCGGGGCCTGGGAAGTCACTGGCAGCAACAGTGCCTCCCACAAACCTCCGTGGGAGTCAAACTGGGGCCTCTCTCTGGGGCAGGTGCCCTGGACCAGGCACGGGGTGCACCCCCGCCCCAGACGCCAGGCGCCCGAGGCTGATTTTATGTGGGTGGGGGGAGGCTCACAGGGTCCTGGATGGTGGGGGAGGACGTGGAGGCAGGTGGAGCCAAGAAAACCGAGACCCTAGACGGATGTCTCCTGTTCTCCACCTGTTTGCTGGCAAGGCCAGGCCCGGCCCTCCCCCCGGGGTGGCAGCCTCCCCCTGGCCTCCACTCACGCAGGCTGAGTCCTCCTGAGCCGCCTGAGTGACCCACAGGCAGGCGGGCCCCCCTCACCCGTCCCCCTGGCCCCCCACTCACCAGGACCACTTCGGGGCAGGAGTCGGCCAGATGGAAGAGCAGTGGCACCAGGGACTGGAAGGCGTGGCTCTTGAGCTCCTGCTGACACTTCCTGCCACCGCTGTAGATGACATCTCCGTACAGGAAGATGGCTCCCCCTCGCACGTCCTCCTGCCCCTGCCCGGGGTGGACAGGCCTCCCCTCAGCCTCGCGGCCCCACACAGCCGCACCCGCACTGGCCGCCGCGGGCCCCGCCGGCTGCCACCCCTCCCCCCACTTTCCATCGTGGCCCTCACGTCCACCCCTGCTCTGCGGGGGCCAGCCGACGTCACCCGTCTTCCTCACCAACCCCACCGCCGGCTATGCCAGGCCAGCCAGGGCGGCTTCTCTCCTGCTTGGCCCTGCCCCCCTCCCACCCCCTCCCATGCTGCAGCCTTCTGCGGATCGGCCCCTTCTCCCTCTCTCCTCCGCGATTTCTCTGGGCGCCTCGGGCAGACGGCAACCACGGCTCCACTCCCGGGCGGGCTCAGACCCTGGTGCCAGATCCGTCCCTTTCTAGCTCCGGGGCCCCTGGCAAGGCTCCTTCAGTGGGCGACTGTTTCGCCTTTTGCAAATAGGGGCCGACAGCACTGCCTTGGTGCCTGGGCTGCGGCGCAGATTGGGTGTGGCTGCCCTACAACCCCGGCCCCGCCTCCTCAGCCCTCGGGACCCCTTTGCGGAGGGCGGCGCCGTCTGCCCCTGCCTGGCCCCACCGCCCTCTTCCTCACCTCCAGGAGCCCGCATCGCTCTCCCTCCCGCCACACCCCAACCGGGGCTCACCAACCCCGCGGGCTCCCAGCAACCCTCAGTGACCCGGCAGTCCCTGGGGTCCGTCTCGCAGCCCGCCTGCCTGCCCTGGTTTAAGCCTGTCCTCCCGTGCCTCAACTGATCTACTCTGAACCCGAGGTCATTTACACAGCCCCCGGCTTGCCGCCACCCTCCCATTTCCCACGTGGCTGCCCCGGGGGCCTTTCTGAAGACAAACTGCCGCCTGCCCAGGTGAGGCGTGCACGGTTTTCCGTGCATGCCCACAGCCCTCGCGGAATCTTCCACCAGGGGACCTCGTTCCCACCCCTCACACCCCGGACTCTGCCACCTAGAAGCTTGACCCACAACCCAGCGGGGCCCGGGGGGGCCAGAGGGCGGGGCAAGGGGCGAGGCAGCTGCTTCGGCTGCTCTGATTGGTGGGCTGGGGCGAGGAGCTGCGCAGGCGCCTGGGGTGTCTCACGTCCTCGAAGAGCGGCCTCAGGAGCTGTGCGAGCCTGAGGCTGGAGGTGCCGACGCCCTGCGCGCCCAGGCGGTGCAGGATGTCGCCCACGATCTCCATCAGGCCCACGAGGTCCGGGCACTGGGGCGTCAGGAAGCTGTCCAGCAGCCCGGCCAGCCGTTTCCGGAGCAGGACCACCTGTGGGCAGATGCACCTGCTTCCTCCCAAGTGCCCACCTGCCGCCTCCCCTTCCTGCCCAGCAGGGGACCTCCGTCCCAGCCCTCGGCCACATCGTCATGGGAGGCCCCGGCCGGAGGAAGAAGGACGTCCCATCCAGCGGGGTCTGAGTCCTCCTGTTCTGGGCGGTAGGTGAACCGCGGCAGGTATGCTGTCGGGGGAGGGATTCCTACCCGGGGAGGAGGCCGAAGTCGCTAACCTCAGAGCTCCCTCCAGCTCTGACACTTCGGGATCCCCCAAACACTTGGGCCCCCGGGCCTGGCCTTCCCATCCACCCCTTCCAGTCCCACCACCTGTCACGGAGGCTTCTTTCATGTGCCCTTCCTCCCAGAAACCCTGCCGGGCCGGGAGTGGACAGGTCCCCCCTCACCTTCTTGGGGTGCAGCAGGGTGCTGCTGAGGCCCTCCAGGCTCATGGCCCTCACCAGCTGGTTGGGGTTGCTCAGGCCCAGGCTCAGGAAGTCGTCCATGGTTTTCCGGGACAGGTACTGGGTGAGCTCCTGGCTGTTGAGAAACTGAGGGGGTGGGCACGGTCAGCCCACCAGGCAGCTACGGCTGCAGGGGCACTTGGCCTGGAGCACAGGGGCAGGCAGGGGGCGAGACACAGGAAGACCGTCCAGATGGAGGGGGCCAACACGGGGGGCGCACATCAGGAGGCCTGTGTGTCAGAGGGTGGGAGTGCAAGTCCCGCCCCCCGACCTGCTTCCTGGGGGTCGGAGGGCACGGGGGAGGGGCAGGGGGCTGACCTCCGCGATGATGAGGATGGCCACGATGTTGTCTCGTTCCTTGGTGCTCTTCAGGGAGATGACGGCCTGCCCCAAGATGGCCTTGACCTCGCAGTCATAGTGGGCCATGGCCCTGTGGGATGGCAGAGGCCGACGCCGGAGCCCTCAGGGCCCCATGCTCGGCCAGGGGGACCCTCCTCTGCCCACTGACCTAGCTCACTCAGGGAGATGGACCAGGAGACTAAGTCTGCAGTGCGGGTGGGCCCCCATCAGGGGTGCATCCTGGGGCCAGGCCCTGCCCAGATGGGCGCTTACCTGGCCAAGAGGGTCACCCCCTCTGTGTAGGTTTCCAGATGCTCAAAGAGCTTCCAGCCCCTCAGCAGCTGGAGGTAGGCAAACACCTCCCAGTAGTTGGTGGTCCAGAAGAGCCCCTTCAGGGCCTCCAGGCACGTCCTAGGGGCACAGGGGCATTTCGAGGAGGTGAGGCAGAGTGAGGGGCGCAGCTCTCAGCGGGGGCAGGAGGTGGCCCCCGCTTCCCCTCCCACCTGGGCCTGGCGAGCTGTCTCCTTCTCAGCTCCCCTCTCTCGGCACCCTCACTCCTGCAGCTGTAGGCTGCTCACCCCCGCTCCCCACCCCGATGGCAGGCGCCCAGGGGAAGCCAGGCTCATCCCTGCCCCCCCAGCACATAGCCCAGGACCCGGTGCCCACTGGGGTCCCGAGGGGCCGGGCACCGAGGCCGGTCCTGCATCTCACCTGCAGGGGCCGAGGGGCTTCGCCTCCAGGCTGTCCTCCTCGAAGTCGGCGAGGCCGTCCGCCACGCCCAGCTCAAACAGGTAGCGCAGCTGCGTGAGCAGGCCCAGGAGGATCCCCGCGAAGGCCCAGCGCACTGTGGCCTTGTACTCTTGGACGTAGAGGAGTTCGTAAATGGTGCCCAGGGCCTGCAGCGGGCGACAGAGCGGGGCCTGGCAGGGCGTCACCCACGGTCCCCGCACAGGGCCTGGCACCAGTGAGCAGAGGAGCCGGGAGCAGCAGCCACAGGGCCACCCTGTCCCCAGGCTCCTCGGCTACGCCTAGCGGGGCCAGGAGAGTCCCGGTGGCTCTCTCCCCACCCTGGGACTCAGCATCAAGAGCCCTTGGCTCCTCGCGGTGAGACCCCCGGCCAGGTGGCCCTGGCACCGTACAGGGACGGGGTGCGGACGTGGGCGGTGGGGGCTGCGCACCAGCAGGGACACGAGCTCCACTTGCGCCGACTGCTTGACGGGCTGGGCTGGCCGCAGCTGCAGCTTCGTGTAGAGGAGGGTGATGACCTTGCGGGCCAGCTGGCTCTTGGTGGCCAGCGCCTTCCACAGGGGCGCCACCTGCCTGAAGAAGCAGAGAGTCCACCCCCCTAGCCGGCTGCCGTACTGGGCGGAGAGGCTGTGGGAAGACCCCCAGGAGAGCAGGATGTTAAAGGGAGGTGGCCGGGCTCCCCGGGAGTGGGGAGTGCCTCCAGTGGGGGATCTAGGGGGCTGTTGACGGGCAGGGCCCAGCCGCTGCTCCCAGTTCTGAGTGCAGGCTGGCCTCCGTGGACAGGGGCCTCGTTCCCACTCACACCCCCTCGCCATGTGACCCCGAGCAAATCTGTCCTTCCCAGGCTGTGTCCTCCCGAGGAAAGTGGGTTCGTCCGTAGCCGGGCTCACCCCTGGGCGGCCTGAGGGGTGCTCCCAGGCCTGCAAAGGCGAGAACCCTGTGGCCCCAGGACCAGCGATGCTCCTGAGATGCTGCCAGAGGCCCTGCGGTCCCCACACCTCTTGCACTTAATGGCGCGCGCACGCCGCTCAGCCTGGTTAGGATGCGCTCCGACTCAGCAGGGCTGGCCGCCGAGATTGCGCATGCCCCGTGCTGTGGCTGGTTCTCAGTCTCTGCCCAGAGACCTCGGCTTGGAGACCCACAGCCCAGAGGGGTGGCTGGGACCGTGTGTGCCTCGGCCCTGGGGCGGCTGGTGGGAGCCGTTTAAGGGCCGATTGGTGTCTTCCTGTCCCTCAGCTGACCTCAGGCCCCTCCACAGGTTGGCGTCTGGGGCTCCCTGCATCTGAGGGACACTGCCATGCTTCTGGAGCCACCCGCTCAGTCCCCTCAGCCCCCTCAGCCCGGACACCGTCAGGGACCTCTGGTTCTGGAGCCTAGGAGGTGAGTGCAGCTGGGCTGAAGCTTGTATGCATTCTGTCCTGCCAGGAGCAGTCTGTCCAGGCAGTGAGCGCGGACAGCGGGGTGGACCGTGAGGGCCGGGTGTCTACCTTTGGGTCCTGCATGCAGGTGACCTACCTCTCGGAGGGGTGGCACAGGGACAGCATCACCTCGACCATCTCCTGGGGGTGCCGGTCCCCCAGCACCGTCACCACCTTCATCGAGGTCTGCAGGATGTCCTTGAAGATGATGCCGGGCAGCTCCTGGAACAGGCCCTGCAGGATCTCGGCCACCTGCGCGGGTGGGGGCGGCGGGCAGCGCCTAGAGCAGCACCTCCGGAGGGGCCGGGCCCGCCTCCTCCCCACGGGCATTGGTGTCGCCAGGCCCCCGTGTGATCCCCACCGCGCGAAAACACGCCTGGACATGCACAGGGCCCCGCGGGGCCCGGGGTGTCAGGGTGGAACATCGCGTCCCTGTGGGCCCGGGGCTGGGCTGGCCAGGCAAGGCCGAGGACGGCCGAATTCCGGTGGGGCCGGTTTCTCTGTTTTCTCCTGGACAAGGCTGTGATGAGGCAGGGCCCTGGGGCATCTCTGAGGCCCAGCCCGAGGGCAGGGAAGGCCGTCCACTGGGTCCCCAGGGAGTGGGGCGCGTGCTCACACACGCACCCGGGCAGCCCTGGATGTGGCCATCCCGCCCCCCTCCTCCCGAGCCTCTGTAGCGGGGCCGGGGAGGGCCGGGCCCGCCGGGCCGTGGCACCCGGTGCCCACCTGCCCCGGCTCGATGCTGTGGCTCTCCAAGACCATCAGGAGCAGGTGAGAGGCCAGGTCGCAGGACAGGTGGTCGTGGCTACAGAGCCCGTGCAGGAGCGTGAGGATGAGCTCCGTGTGCTGGGCCACAGTCAGGGTCTCATCCAAGTCCTGCACCGAAAGGCCTCCCCGGTCAGCAGCCACCCGGATCCTCCCGCATGTGGGCTCGGAGGCGGGGCCGGGAGGCTCGGCTCCACCCAAAGGCAGAGCGAAGGCCAGGTGCACGGCCTCGCGGGAAGCCCCGTGCCCAGCTCGCCTCAGCGGCCCCGGGCCACTGCCCCGCAGCTGCCAGTGCACCTGCCGCAGGCTCACAGCTGCCCCTTCTCTGGAGAATTGCTCCTGGGGTGGTGGCAGCAAGAAGCTTTCCCCACATCCAGCCTGCAGCCCGCAGCCCGTGACCAGCTTGGGCACAGAAGCCCAGCCCCGGCCGGCCTCCAGCTGGGATCGGCTGCCCGTTGTGCCCGGCACCGCCCACCGTCAAGCCGAGACCGCGCCCTGCTCACTCCTCGCCTGCCTGCTTCCCTGTCCCTCCTCCGAGAGGACACCCTTGTCCTCAATCGGCTGCACGGGAGTTCCCGTCTCAGGCTCTGTTTCTAGGGGACCCGCCCAAGACAGCAGGCTGGTAAACCCAGCCCCCTGGGAAGGACTTCTGGGGCACGCACACCTGCTCCGAGAGATCACCGCTGCTGTCACAGCCCGTCCGGAGAGCTGACGGCGTCAGCCTGGGAGGCCCTTGCTTAGTGAATGGGGAAACGGAGGCACAGAGAGGTTGACTCTCCTACCCAAGGCCACCCAGCCAGTTAGGTGAAGAGCGTGGACTCAAACGCCAGCCCTCAACTCCCATCCAACCTGAGGGGAGGGCTGAGCTGGAGAAGACCACACAGGGGCGACGGGCCTTCCGCGGGCCGGGACTGAGGGGAGGCGCCAAGACCAGGACAGCCCTGGCAAAGCGAGACAAGTGACCACGCAGTAGGGAGCCACAAAGGAGAGGCCGGGAGGAGAGAGGGAGGTTCCGAAGATGCCAGCGAGGCGTTGGAGTCTGCCGGTCCCAGTGCGCCCAGTCACAGCTCAGAGCTGGGGTACGAGGGCTGCAAGGGGACAGAGACTTTCCCTGGGAAGGGCATCAGGTCCCGGCTCTCCCCAGCCTGCTCTTTTGCGTGACCCACGTGGGCCTCCGTGGGCCCAGCTGTGGGGTGGGCCAGGTAAAGCCCAAGCTCCCGGCAGGTATGGGGGTTTACGCGGGCACCCTGCTCTTACAAGCCCACCTTCACCATGTGGTAGAACTTCGTCTCTGGTTCTCTGTAGGATCTTGCTTCAAAATTCTTCATTTTGTTCAAATATACGAGCTCTGCTTTGTTGTCTGTCGTGGGACACTTGGTCAGGCGGCCTGTGCAGCCTGGGCAGTGGCACCCTCCCCCGCAGACCGCCGCCAGGCCCAGAGGGGCCAAGGAGCCCGGCCCGCTGCCCAGGAAGGCGTGGGGGCGCCCGCCTCTGCCAGGTCCCCCGTTCCCGCCCTGCCCACGGCTCACCCTTCTGCTGGATCAGAAGCTGCAGTAGGAGGCAGACGGACTGGCAGGAGTGGCTCTGGGTGGCCTCGTCGGGGTCACGCCACAGCAGCATCAGCAGGCCCATCTGGTGGCCCAGCGCGGAGGGCATGGCCTTTTCCTGCGAGGGTGGGCGGGAGCGAAGCCGAGCTGGCCTCTTGGTGGCATGGCCACTGTCCCTCCAACTTCTCAACTCTCCTGCCGTGTTCCCGAGCGTGGTGCCTCTGGCCCAGCTCCCGGGGAGCCCCTCACCTGTCCGGATCATGATACTGCTTGCAGCGTGGGTCTACATTTCTCATCCAATGTGAACATTCTCGGCAGTTTTATCGTCAGCTACTTCTTTCTCTCCTAACCCTGTCACCTCTCCTTCGGGGACCCGGGTGACACCCCACAGCGCTCCGCGAGTCATGGGGCCTTTGCTTTTCCTCCAGCCTTTCTTTTGCCTCCCGCTGCGGTCCCCAGAGAGCCTATCTGCCGCGGGCCGGCCGCAGCAGAGTCCAGGGGGTCCCGATAGGTGGGTAAGGCGTCGGCGCGTGGAGATCAGGCAACTACACAGCTCAGAGGCAGGTGAAGCACTGATTCGTTTATTGCAAGTACAAGTGGAAATTTATATTTTCCTTTTTGGCAAGGATTAACATTTGCAGGTGCATTGCCTGATCAGTTAAGCA
>CM052544.1:123415986-123517119 GCA_028533065.1 Trachops cirrhosus
CTTTGACTTCACAATGACTGTTTCTAAGATGTTTCTCTGTGTCCTATAAACTTTGACTTCACAATGACTGTTTCTACATGCTTAATAGCTAACCAGCTTTTCTTATTTCTATGGCTGTCTAATTGATATATATTCCTATTCAAGGTAAAGGAGGGGCTGTTACTCTAACGACTTTTAGACATTCAGGGACTTGTTGAACAGAGACGCATGGGTCTGATTATATCCTGCTTATGTCAGGTGTTGGTTAACTCTAAGAGTGGTGGTCATTTTCAAGAGGTCCCAGATGATTAAGACAGTAAAAATACAGAATCCAGAAAAGAGAAAGAACAAAATCAAACATAGATCCCAAGTGATGACGCATCTTCTAGGCCAGGATATGCTTCCTTGAAGACATATCCCCCATGTCCGGACCTTGTCAGACAACATGGTTGGCCGTACTGGAACTGGACGTGGCACCTATCGTCCCGTCTTCAAGTTCACGGACACTTCCCTCCGCAGCGTTGGTGTTCAGTGAGGCTAGCACGGCGAGTTGTCCACCTCAGATTGTGCGTTTACAACCGTTAGAACCTCCATTTGGCTCTTTCCTCTGTAATTCCCTTTTATCTGTTGCTGCGTCCTGTCTCCTTCTGTTACTGTGGTCCCGCCCTCCTTTAGGTCCTTGAGCCTATTTGTAATGGCCGTCCACCAGTTTTGCCTCCTCTTTCCGTCACCTTGCCCGTTTCTGGGTCTCCGTGTATCCACCGGCCTCCCTCCGCCCCTTCGCCACGCCGGGTACTGGACTCTGCGAGCGTCCTGTTGAATTTCGTCCCTCGGGCAGTTCGTTGATTCCTTGGGGGCTCGGGCTGAAGCTTTCTACCAGGGCGCATCGAGAGCAGTTTTGTGGGCGTGCGTTTTTATTTCTCCTGAGCAAGCACTGGGAGCGGAGCTGCATGGTCCCAGGGTTGGGAGGGGCTGACGGGGGGGGGGGGGAACCGCTGAGAACCGTCCTAAGTCGCCTCCCCGTTCTGCACGCGCGGCCGCACGGGTGACGTCGCGGGCGGCCCCACGCCGCTGCCCCCCCTCGGCACGGCCGGTCCTTTCCGTCCGAGCCTCCCGGCACCCGCTGTGGCGTCACCTTGAACCTCCTTACGACAGATCACGGCGGACACGTCCATTGTCCTGTGCTTTGCGAAATGCCTGTTTCACTTTTGCCTGTTTTAAAAGTGGGGTTGTCTTTTTTTCAATCTTTTGGTCACGCTGTGGAAATTCGCTTGTCCTCCTGGACACACTCTCCGTTGGACACAGGCAGACACGGTCCCCCATGTGCATCGACTCTCAGCTCCCGTGACAGTGTGTCGTGGCACGCGGGCACTCCCAGTCTTGATGGAGTCCATGCTGCCTCTATTTCATGCCTACGTATTGCCTTCTACATTCCGTCTAGGGAATCTTTGCCTGCGCCAGGTTTGTGGGGAAATTCTGTTTTCTTCTAGAAACTGTATGGTCTTGACTTTCGCCTTTAGTTCTGTGACCCATCCTGAGTGGTTTCTGTTTGAGGCGTGAGACGGGGGTTGAGGTCCCCTCCCCCGACTTCAGGCCTCGGCGTGTTTCAGCCCTTTGGCGGAAACTGCTTTCCTTTCCCAGTTCAAGAGCATTGCTGCACCCTGGCGGGTGTGGCTCAGCGGTTGAGCACAGGCCTGTGGCCAAAGGGTCGCTGGTTCGATTCCCGGTCAGGACACGTGCCTGGGTCGTGAGCCAGGTCCCCAGTAGGGGGCGTGCAAGAGACAACCACCCATTGGTGTTTCTGTCCCTCTCTTTCTCCCTCCCTCCCTCCTCTCTAGAAATAAATAAATGAAGTCTTTGAAAAAGAAAAAGCTTTGCTGCCCTCCCTGGAGACGGAGTGCCGTACGAGTGGGACCCTGGTTTCTGACCCTTCTGTCCTCTCCTTTCCTGTCGGTCTGTCAGCCTGTCTCCACCCCGACGTCACACAGTCTGCTCCCGCCAAGCCGGCCAAGCAGCCCTTCCCTGGCTCCTTCCCCACGAAGGTGTTGGCTGCCCTGGTCCCCTGCACACAAGACGTCCACCTCGGGCCTCGGCGGGATGCTTTTCTCCCTCCCTCCCTCCCTCCCTTGGAGTCCTGTCCACAGGCAGCCTTGCCCCGCAGGCCTCCCCGGCCCTCCCTGCGTGAGTCGTGCCCCACCCCCAGGCCGGGGCCTCGTCTGCCACACCTGCCTGGTGGTCTCGGTGCTCAGGAAGAACTGCCTGCAGCTGGGAAGCCAGCCCCGCGTGGAGGCACGGCATCAGGGGGCTCCCTGCCCCGCCCCTTCCCGGCCCTCCTGCCAGGGGCGGGCTTCTCCAGATGCAGGAGACTCACCGTGAACTTCATGTAGTCCACCACGCACTTCAGGAGCAGGGCGATGGACTGCACTGCCCGCCTGCGCTCGTGGCTCTGACCCGACGTCAGCCAGGGTTCCATGTGCTGGGACGGAGAGAGGGGGGCCCGAGGGGGCTGTCAGCCCTCCGACCCACCCTCACGCCCCGCTCAGATTTGGCCCTGGGCATGGCTGCTTGGGCGCGAGAGGCTGCAGCTGGTCCTGACCCACGGACATTTCACCCTCCCGGCCCCATCCATCAGCTCAGCTCCCTCGGGGGAGGCTGGGTCCGGGGCCTGTGGCAGCCTCCAGGATGCTCAGAATGCCCTGGGTGGGGGAGCTCTGGGGACAAGTGTGGTCTATCGGGATGCTGGGTGTGTCGGCTGTGGGGGTGGGTGCAGCAGAGGGACATGGGGACACCTGCGGGGGAGAGCATCTCCAGGCTGTGCGGGAGCCCTCGGACCATTCCTGAGACACTTCCTGTCGCCCAGGGCGCTGGAAGGTGAGGCCAGTGAGCGCCCCGCTCACAGGGTCCCCGGCTCTTTTGAAACACCCAGCAGAGCCCCTCCCAGAGGTGAGGGTCCCCAGGGCACTGGGCTCAGGGGCCGGGCACGCCTGCTGACGTGGGGCCCACGCCGAGCACTCCCTGCGGAGCCCGCGGCCAGCACCTGCGCGGCCCGGGGAGCCACACACAGCCCCAGCCGCACCTGCAGGAGGAAGCAGATCTCGTCCATGCTCTTGTTCTCGGAGACGAAGCTCTGCAGGAGCAGGCCGAGCGCCTGCATGGACTTTTGGTACAGCACCTGCGGGGCGACAGCTCCGGGGCTCGGCCTGCCGCCCGCGGCCGCCCTCTGCAGCCAGCACCCTCGCTCCTCCCTCACCAGGTCCCCGGGGACCTGTCCCGGGGAGGGCGTGGCCACTCCTTCCTGCAGGGCCCTGGGTGGCTGACCATAACGTCCACGCCGGGCCCGGCCCGTTATCGGGGCGGGGCGGGCTTCTCAGACCTGTGTCTGTCCCACCACCTCGGCGTCCCCAGCACACCACCCCCCCACGGCCCGTGTCCCTTGTTTGCCCTGAGCCCCTCCATCCCTCACGATGTGGTTCCCTTCTCTCCTCGCCACCCTCCTGGCTCTTCCTGGAGACACTTTTTGCAGGCGCCCCAGGCATTCGGGACTCTGGCCCAAGCCACGCACAGACCTGCTGCCCCGCACTCGCCGTGGCGGTGGACGGCAGAGGGACACCGCGCTGGGCACGAGGACCCACTCGGCCACCACGGCACGGACATGCGTGTGAACCGTCTGGGGCTGCGGACTTCGGGTGTGGCCGCGGCGTGCGCTCGGCGTGTGCTGGGCGCACGGGCGCACCCTGACCGCTCCCCTGCAGGGCGGCACCGCCACCTGCCCGCGGCGGCCTCAGGACCGGTGGCCTCCCGAGTTCAGAGGGGATGGTGCGTGTGCCACGGACGCAGCGAGAACGGCGGACGCACTTGGCACGCTTTCCGTGACAATGCTCCAGCCGCAGCGTCACTCTCTTCCCCGGTGGCTGTTTGTGAGCGCGAGCAATGCGGCCCGCCCGTGGGGCCGGGACCCCACCCGTGGGCAGCCCAGGCCCATTTCCTCGGACAAGGGTGGACTGAGATTGGAAACGGACACGACCCCCAATGACCCGCAGACCAAGGAAAGCGCCGGGACTGAGGTACAAAGTACGTCGGATGAGTGACAAGGAGAACGCGGCGTCTCAACCCTGACCGTCTCTGGAGATGCGGCAACAGCATTTGGCCAAGTCCAACGTCTGTCCTGACAGACAGTCTGACAAACCGGAGACGCAAAGGGGCTTTCCCGGCCTGAAGGAGAGCGTCCGCAGGGCGCGGCTGCGGACCAGGCTGCCCTCGTCTGCACGGCGGGCACGGCGAGGACCTCTGCCCGGGCCTCGCGGGCTGGCACGGCGCCCGGGCAGGGCTCCAGCGAGTGCGGGGAGGCAGGGGCGAGAGGGAAAGCCTCCAGACCGGGCGGGAGGGGGAAACTGCCTTTATCCGCAGCAGCCGAGGTCAGATCCACAGAACTACAGAACACCCCAACAAGCGGAGTACGCCCGCCAGGGCGGCAGGAAGGTACAAGCTCGAGGTACGAACACCGGCTGCCAAGGGATGGGAGTGGAAGCGGTGAACGTCACCGGCAACGCCGTGGAGACACAGGGAAGAACCCGGCAGAGGGTGAGCGGAGCTCGCGCCCGGACAAGTGGAGGCGTTGCTGAGGGGAACCAAGACGCCTGTTTAACTGGGGGGGTGCGGAGTTCAGAGACCACACCTCAGTATCCAGACGTCACCGATCCCCAGACCGACCTACAGAGTCGGGCGATCCCAGCCGACACCCCAGGGAGCCGCCGAGTGGGGGCTGAGCCGCTGGCCCTGCGGTTCCTGCGGGAATGCCGGCAGGGCCGAGGACGCAGGCGCGACTCCCCGAGGGCGGAACGCAGCAGCCGGAGGGCTGGCGCCGGCTCGCTCAGCGCAGGACACTGACGCTAGGACACTTCTGGGAAACGTCCGGGGGAGTCGGTGCGACCTGGGTGACGAGCGCGACCCTTCTCTCCCCTCACTCGCACGCTGACCGACGGGCCGGCACCCCGGAAGACAGGGTGGCCCCGGGGAGAGGGCAGTCACCGTGACGTCTGCGGTCGGCCTCTGGGGCGGTAAGCAGCTCCTCGGCGTCTCCGTGGGCGGCAGCCGGTACAGGCTCTGCAGGCAGGTCTGCAGGATCCTGGACTTGAGCGCGGGCTTGAGGCTGGGCCTCAGGCTGCTGGAAGAAACGCAGAGAGGGGTCTGGGCCTCTCGCGCAGCCCGCCGCCCCAGGGACGGAAGGCCAGGGGGAAGCAGGTTCCAGCGGGGAGAGGCGCACTCGACCTGAAGTGTGGGCGCCGGCCTGGGCTCCCAGAAGGCCGCAGCCTCGGGCCGGGTGTGGGTGGGGAACACAGAGCCCCCTCGGGCTGCGAGGGGCCCCCCCACTCCTTTACTCTCTTCTCTTGGGTTCCTTGACATTTATCTGTGAGACAGTTGGGGTTATTCTGGGGTCAGTGTCAGCTGGGGTCCGAAGGATCAGTGTTCGGGCTGTGAAAAGGGCCGGGGCCCAGCCTGTGACCGGGGCCGGGGCTCAGAGTGTGACCGGCGTCGGGGCTCAGAGTGTGACCAGTGTTGGGGCTCAGAGTGTGACCTGGGTCCGGGCCCAGCCTGTGACCAGGGTTGGGGTCGGGGCCCAGCCTGTGACCGGGGTGGGGACTCAGAGTGTGACCAGAGTCAGGGCTCAGAGTGTGCCCTGGATCCAGACCCAGCCTGTGACCTGGGTCCGGGCTCAGAGTGTGACCGGCGTTGGGGCCCAGAGTGTGACCGGGGTCCAGACCCAGCCTGTGACCTGGGTCCGGGCTCAGAGTGTGACCAGGGTCAGGGTCGGGGTCGGGGCCCAGCCTGTGACCAGGGTGGGGACTCAGAGTGTGACCAGGGTCGGGGCTCAGAGTGTGACCAGGGTCAGGGTTGGGGTCGGGGCCCGGCCTGTGCCGATGTTAACGACCTGTCTTGGACAAGAAGCGAGGTCCGCCCGGGCCGATGCAGCCCTGGCTCCAGCCTGCCCGGCGCTGTTCAGGGCCGGGGCCAGCCCGCCCGCTCCGGTCCTGACTCACGTCCCCTCACCTCCTCACTCACTGACCCTCACCCCCCGCGAAGGACCTGCCTGTCTCTTTTCCTGGGCCCTGCGGGGAGTTACCTGAGCCCCGTGATGACCAGTATGATCTTCTGCCGGTAGAGGGTGGCCAGGACGTTGGGCTCCTTCTGAAGGATGCACTGGGCGGGCGGAGTGGGAGCGGCGTGGGGGTGCGGCCTGGCCCAGCCCCTCGGCCTCCCGGTCCCTGGGCATCCCGCAGACCCCGGCTGGGCAGGCCGGGCCCGGCTCACTCACCAGGAGACAGTGGATCAGCTCTGGGATCTGAGTGAACTTGTAGCTCTGGGCACTTTTCTCCCACTGGAGGGCGTTTGTGAGCATGATGGCGGCCGAGAGGAAGCTGGTCTTGAGGGCGCTGTCCTGTCCGTGCACAGATGGACAAACGGGCACAGTCAGGAGGAGCCGCCGCACAGCGGGCACCCACCCTGGCTGGCACAGGCGTGCGGGCGCCGGGGCGGGGCTCACGCAGCTGCCGCACGAGAAGTGGTGCACCATCCTGGAGGCGATGTTGTCCACCCAGGGCAGGATGCGCGCCCCGGCCTGCGCGGCCATCTGCCCGTAGCACAGCAGGAAGGTGCTGCTGACCCGTCTCCGGTGCCTGCTGGAGTCCGGCGGCCGCCACGGCTGCTGCTGTGTGGGCAGGAGGGCAGTGGGGAGCGGCCTGTGGGGGCCGCCGGGCCCCGCCCGGGAGGGTGTCAGCCCCACGCCCGGCTGCGGCCCCTTCTGCACCAAGCGCTCTGCTCCCCAGCCCTCCAGCTGGGCCTCTGAGCGGCTCCGAGGGTCACGCCATCCTGCCAGTGCGGCATCGGGGACGGGGGCTGGCTACCGAGACGGAGCCGTGAAGTTCTCACCCAGGGCAGGTGCCCAGGTAGGGAAACTGGCCCGAGCCACACGCACAGGTCAGCGTCTGGGCGGGCCCCGGGCGACCGTGCGCCCGGGCTGGGGGCCCTGGGGAACGAGGCCCACGTCTGCGTGGCCACGGCCAGAACGGGGAAGGGGCCAGCCCCGCATGCCAACCCCTCAGCGAGGAGCCGGCCAGGGTTACCCCTCGTTTCCAGGGAGCAAACTGAGGGTCAGAGCAGGCAAGCGACACGCTCCAGGCCGCCAGCCCCTCTGGGCCCCCACTCGCCCCTCCTACCTGGCTGTCTTGGGACCCCAGGAACGTGCCGTGGGCCAGGTGCTCCAGCACGGCCCACACCACCTCCATGTGCGAGGCGGCCGCGATGCCGATGGCCAGCGCGATGCCCTGCGGGCCAGAGTCCCCGTGAGCTGTTCAGGGCCACCCCCAACACACCCCGAACCCTGCAAAGCCAGGGCGGCCATAGTGCAGGCTGGTCCCTAGGTCTCTGCGGGTTAGCACCTGAAGGGGGAGCCTGTTTATGACAAAGTGCAGGGAGCTGATGAGAGGGTCCCACAGAGTCAGGGCGTGGGGTCAGGGGGTGCCATGGCCAAGAAGCAGAGAGGCCCGCTGCTCCCGTGAGGCTGTGTGAGCCCGGGGGGCTGGGGCGCGGCGCCATGACGCACCGCCCGCTGGCTGGAGGACCGGTGGGACAGCTCGAGGAGGCCGGCCACGTGCTTCCTCACCAGGTCCACGCTGGGGAACTCTCGGAGGATCAGCCCGCAGCAGCGGAAGAAGAAGGTCTGGAGGTGGGATGGAGCAGCTGTCGGGCCCACAGGACACGGGAAGGGGGCCGTGTCACCGCTGGGTGGCTGGGGAGTGGACTCGGGGCCCCCACCCAGGCCCACTGTCTGTGAGGCCGAGGCGTGTGGGGGACGCCAACCCTGCGTGGCTTCCCCGCTGGTCCTGGGGCTCCAAGACTGGTGGCCCCTGCAAGGTGGTGCCCAGACCCCAGTCCAGGGCCTCAGGCCCCCTCGAGTCCTCCAGCCCTCGGGGCTGAGCCCACCTTGCTCCCGTGGCCCCCCGGGCACAGCGACCACCTGAGTGCTGCCGGAGGCCTGGCCTGCCCGAGCCCTCCGGTCACACCAGACTGCTTGTCCGGCCCCCTCGGGCCCCCAGGGCAGCGCTGTGACCCTCTGCACCCCCACACACCCCACGTGGGAACAGGAGGCCAACTCAGGACCCTCTGCAATGCCCCTTTCTTTCCTCTCCATGAGAGGGCGCAGCTCCCACGCTGGACGGCGCAGCTGGAGCAGAGCGCATCCCCCAGTCACATCACCGAGGCCGCCGTCTCGGGGTCTCCCGTGCTAGGGGCAGAGCCTGAGAGGCCAGGCACAGCTGTCCTGGCCACTGTCACAGACACGTCCCTGGGGCCCGACACAGGCCCAGCGGCCGGTGGCCAGTGCTCAGGACACCTGGGCTGAGTGCGTGGACGGGGGAGCTGGCGCCCCCGAGGCTGCCGTCCCTACGCCATCCCCACTGGGCCCGGCCCGTCTGGTCAGGTCTGGGTGCCAGAGCAGCCACGGAAGGAGCAGAGCCTCCTCGTGGCCTCCTCGTGGTCTGTGCCCAGAGAGCTTCGTCAATCACTGGGGCGGGGCGGGGCCCGAGCAGCTGCAGCCTCCCAGGCTCTCCACCGCAGCACAGGCAGCCCCCACCCCAGGTACTGACCTTCTCCAAAGGCTGCTCGAGGTCCAGGTTCAGGGACGCCAGGAGCCCCTGGATGCTGGCGTCTGGCGCCTCCTCCTTCGTGATGGGCTGTGGGCAGGCGGAGCATGTGCTGCTGCAGCCCAGGGCTCCCCAGGCTGGCGGGGCAGAGCCCCAGTGCACAGGGCGTGCAGGACCCCCAGGGCCCACTCCCCTTGTCATTCCGGCCACGCCCACCTCTGCTTGAACCCGGGGCGGCCCCTACTTGCAGGACAGAGGCTGAATCCCTCAACCTGGTGGGGGAGCCCTTGGCCCCCGGCCCCGGGGCATCTCCTGAGAGCGCTTCCACCCTTTCCTGCTGCCGCCTCAGGGCCTTTGCACCAGACTGTCCCCACCGGTGGGGTAGCCCTGCCTCCCCATGCCCAGTCGGTGGTGGGCTGGGTTTCCGGCCCCACCTGTGAGCACGCGTGCTCTGCTGGGGTGTCTCCCCTTGGCCTGCCCATCAGCCTGGACGCTCAGAGAACCCGGAGCAGGGGTGTGGGGAGAGGGGCCAGGACAGCCCCTGCCCCACCCAGGAACTCAACCCCTTCACATGGCGCAGATGACGGGGATGACTCTCGGGGAGGCACCGGGGAGGAGCCGGGCCAGCCCCCACACTGGCTGGAGAGCAATCTCAGGGAGTCCCTCGAAGGTGGAAGCTTCCAGGGCACAGTGATGGGCGGGGCGGGGCGGGGAGAGTCTGGCTCCGTGTGGCACCCAGGCCCACGCCGGGCCGACGTGCACTGACCGTGGGGTGTCAGCTCCGCAGGGCGGGCTCTGTGTGCCCCCAGCCCCCCGATCACGCACACCGGGAGGTCGGGGGCCCAGGGGCTGCAGAGACTGCTGGGAGCCCCCGGTGAGCCCTGGGGCAGCGGAGGCCGGTGGGCTGAGCCCCTCCGTGGCGGGCTCGAGGGTCCCCAGGGTCCCACCTGGTTCTGCTCCTGGATGCACTGGCAGACGGCCTCCAGCACCAGGTTCTTCTCAAGGACCGACATGGCCCGGATTTTGCCGACCAGCGTGGACTCCCAGGGGGGGCCGCCACTCGGAGGCTGGCCCATCATCAGGCTGCCCAGGAGGTCTGCGGGGCAGAGAGGCAGAGAGGCGGGGCCTGCCCTGCGGCCCATGCCAGGGGCACCCAGGAGAAGCCCCGGGCCTCCCAGCTCCTGGTCCCTCCGGGCCCCTAATCCACACTGACCCAACTGCTCTCCTTACGAAGCATTTGCAGGGGAAGCAGTGCAAAAGCAGCCAGGAGCCTGCCAATGCACAGGGCGGACGCCTCGCTGGGTCTGGACACAGTCCAGCGGCGCGGTGGCTGGCCAGAGCGGCGTCTCCAGACCGCGCTCAGAGCCCAGTCGGGAAAGGCAGGGCGAAGCCTGGGCCGCAGAGAGTGCTGCCGAAGCAGTGGCCGGTCACCGGAGACCAAAGGTCCCCCTGGGCCCCGACCCCGCCTCCTCCGAGCTGCGGTGCAGCACCCAGCCGGCGGGGGGCTCTGCTCTCCGGGGACCGGGCACAGCACAGAGGTGGCACCAGAGAAGATGCGTTGGGTTAGCAGCGCAGACTTGGGGCGCGGGAGCCGGCTGGGAGCTTTATGAGAACGGTGAGGACTGGTTTCCCAGTGTCTGACGCTTTCACAGCAATAATGGATAATGCTCTGATCAGGAAAAAAGGCTGTGCGGCCAGCCTCCATTGAGCCAGGTCCCGGCAGGGGCCCCTCCCTGTCACCCTGCCGCCCCGCCCTGTCCAGCCCCTCCCCTTGGGCCTGTGTGCGTCTTAAAGGGGAGCCTGCCCTGTGCGTCCCAGCGTGTCCCACACCTGGGCCAGGACAGCCCCCAGCGGACACCCACAGCTGGGCCACAGCGAGGGCAGGGCCCAGCCAGGCATGAGGGGTCTTGTCAGACCACCTCGCTGGCGACACTGACCGGCCTGTTACCAGCTGGGGCTGCTCCCCCCGCCCCCCTCCTCTCCCTCAGCAAAAACGGAGAACCCACTGTGCGCCAGGCACGGAACCTCACAGGCTGTGCTGTTCATGCCCTCGAGGGGGGCTGTGCCCCCAGAGCAGGGCGGGCCCCAGGTGGCTGTGGCCCCGAGTCCTCAGTGGGGGGCAGGGCTGGCCGTGACGCTCGCTGTGCTGAAGGGGACCCGGGCAGCAACCGGGCCCACCTTGCGAGGCTGCCGAGGACGGCTCTCTCCTTCTCTCTCTGACTGCAGCCCTTCCAGAAGTTTCCGCCTCTCACGGGCCCACACAGGGTCAGGGAAGACCCCAGAGGGGAGTCTGGGAACAGCTGCCCCGCTGCCTGGGCAGACTTAAGCCCCGCCTCCCGCGCACCCAGGGACACGGAGGCCCCGGAGAGGAGCCTGCTCAGAGCGGGGACCAGGGCGGCCCAGGACGGCTCGGGGGGCCGCGCGGAGGCCCGCCAGGCGTGCTCACCGGAGTCCGGCTCCTCCTCCACCTCCTCCTGGGTCTCCCCCTCCTCCTGGGCGGGGCAGGCAGGGACAGTGGAAGCCATCCCAGGCGCGACACCTCCTGGGACAGGGCCAGGGCTGCGTCACTGGCTGCTCAGACACGGCCAGAGCACAGCAGGCCCCCCCTCTGTCACACACCCCAAACCTCCCCAAGCCCCACGGTCGGTCAATCAGTCGCAGCTCCAAGGACTCCCTGTGGGGCCTGGGGAGGGAGGGGGGGAGGGGAGGAGGTTCCGGATGAGCTGACGGTCAAGGTCCCCAGTTGCTGCCCATCCTCCCAGTCCCCTTGGCCCCAGCCTGTCCCCCTGACCCCGGGCTCCCACCCCAGAAGCTCTGCGATTCTGTGTCCAGGGTCACGTGGCAACAGCCACACTGTCCTCCCCCTGCTGGTTCCCCCACAGCTCAGGCAGGGCCCCGTGAGGGGCAGCCATGAGAGACCTGAGCACCAGCCTCGGAGCAGGTGAGGCCTCCTCCACCTGGGGGGGGCCCCCGGCCTGTCCACCTGCCCACAGGACGGAGCGGCGTGGCTGGGCTTCCAGGTACCTCCAGGTGCCTGCAGAGGTGCCTCCTCAGGGTCCCTGGCGCCGCAGAGCCATCGTATCCCTTTGACCCCTCCCGCTCCCTGCCCCCCGAAACCCAATGCCCAGTGACTCCCCAGAGCTGCCCTCTGGGCCTGCCCCAGTGCCCCCTCTCTTCCCTCCAGCAGCCGGTCCCTTCAGGGTCACGCCGCCATGAGACAGCGCTGCCCACCCCTCTCTCCCCCTGACACACCCCCCCACCCCGGCCTGAGCTGCTCATTCCCTCACTCGGCTGCACCCCCGGCTCCTTCCTCGGTCCTGTCACCCACCCAGCAACCCCAGTCTTGAGACTCTCGGTGGCACTTCTCTGACAGCGTCCCCACAGCTGCAGAGGCGCTCGCCCCTACAAAGACCCTCTCAACCGGCACTCTGGCTATTTTGGCATCAGCCGGGGGGTGTGGGTGTGTTTGGAGAAGAGTTTTCTCTGAAGGTTGAACCCCCTTCTGTAAACTGGTCCCCAGAACCCTTTGCATGGAGGAAGCAAAGGTCATTGTCATCCATTCTAAGCCAGGGGTGGGGCCAGGCTGGTGGAAAAGACTGTGGGAGCAAGCCAAGGGGGGCTTCCTGGAGGAGGTGAGGTAAGACCCCAGGGAACCCAAAGTCAGAGGAGGGGACAGAGAACCCCAGGAGGTGACATTAGGGTGGCCCCATGGAGGACAGTCTGCCCAGGGGAGGCCAGGAGCGGCTGGGGGAGCAGCTGGGCGGGGGGAGAGCATGGGCTCTGTCCCCACAGCACGCTGTCCCCGCATGCTCAGTCCCTCCCCTGCTGTCACCTTCCTCATCTGCCACCTCCACCAGGTGAGCACGCACCCTCCCGGCCACAGCCCAGAGGACCCAGCAGCCTGGTCCACTGCCCCCCACCCCCCAGGGCCACAGGGCTCTCCGGTTCCTCCAGCCCACCCCGCCACCGCCCAGCAGCCACACTTGACAAGCTGCCCCTTTGCCTGGAGCACCCCTCCCCCGCTGCCCCCGCACTCCTGCACTCCTCACCCCTACCTGCGGGCCCTCGCTCGGCCCTCCCCATCCCCATCCACCCCTGCCCGGGGCTCCCTTTACTACGCCCCAGTGTCGGCGGGTGCCTGCGCTCCGTCCCCTGGGCTGTGAGCTCCAGCAGGGAAGAGGGACCCCTAACGATGGGCCAGGGGCCTGGAGAAAACCCGGGTGTGCCCTGAGCCAGCTCAGAAAGGGGCCCCCGCCACACAGAGGAGCCCCTGGAAAGATCTGGAGGAGGGCATAAAGATGCCAGCCCCAAGCCGGGGACACTGGGCCGGACCCCGGGGAGCACCCTGGCCGGCTGAGAGTCCCACTTCCAGAAGTTCGATCCGTGGGACAGGTGCGGACTGCACTAAACATCCACGGAGACTCTTCACGGCTTTAATAGCCGGGCATGTCCAAACAATAGGGAAGAACGGGCAAAAATCCTGTTTTTCGGAGACTAGTTAATGATGCGGAAATTGCCCAGGATCCCGCAGGTACTGAAAAGTCACGTGATTCTAGTTTAAAGTTACGGCTTGTCTCCAGGTGTGGGAACATTCTCCCTGCACCCTTTCTGAGCGCCCAGCCTGTCTGCAGTGAGCGTGGGCCACTCCTGGTGGGGGGTTGGGGGCGCTTATGTAAAAGCAAACAAGCTATGAGGCTGAGAGGTGAGAGAAACGCGGGTCAGCGAGCATTACCTTAGGCTCGGGGTGGGGGCGGGGGAGGGGCCCTGCCCAGCTCCCAGTCCAGAGGGCCTGGTGGCCTTGGGGACCTTCGGAGAAGAAGGAAGGAGTCAGGCCTCAGGGCCTGGAGCCTACGGGGGTGTGGGGCTCTGGCTCAGCGGGCAGGGAGCGGGGCTGGGGACACCTGCCCCTGGCCTGTGGGCAAACCTGAGGGCGTCCTTTCGACCTCTGAGGTCAGGGAGGCAGGCCCGGCCCAAGGTCACTCAGCAGCTCTGCAGGGAGGTTGGGTCCCGCTGGCCCTGGACAGCAAAGAATTTATTCTCCGAGCCCCTCCGATGAAGAGCCACCGCCAGCAGGGGCTTGGAGGGCGTGATGGGCTCCCGGGGCTGGGAGCTGAGCGGTGGCCCCATGACCCAGCCTGGCTCCCGCCCGCCCCAGTATGCCGTGGCCTCGGGCAGCCTGGGGAGCAGGCGGGCAGGCCAGAAGCCGGGGAGGGCCAGGCGGAGGGCAGGGCACCGCGCTGGCTCGGGGCACAGCCCTCAGCCCAGGCCCAGTGGTGGGCAGTTGGCGGGAGGCACCCCCTAGTGCTGGGCCGGGGGCAGGGGGACATACCTCCTGAGAGACCCTCTTCGAGTGAGTCCGGTCGCCCAGGCGCCCTGGGCACTTGGGCGCTGAGAAGGCGCGTCCAGAGACCCCGGGCTGCCTGGCAGGCCTTGTCCTCCGCAGTCGCCCAGCGCGGAATTCCATCCTCCAACCGACAGGCCGGCAGTTAGGGGCTCCCTGCCCCGGGGGCCAGATGGTCCCCAACGGGGGTCCGCCTTGGCTCTGGCAGCGCCCCAAAGGCGGGTCCTGCTGCCGCCCAGGGCTGCCCACGCCGGGCGGTCACCTCTGACTCCAGTGTTCAGTCACCACGTGGTGACAGTGGCTGGGCCTTACCTGTTGTCGCCGCTGGCTGGTCTAGGACGTCCACCCCGAGGACGGACCGCAGCATCGCCCCCTCCTGCGGGGCCCCAGCGAGTCCCTCCAGCAGCCCCACCATGAGACTGGAGCCTCGCAGAAAAACA
The DNA here is from genome assembly GCA_028533065.1 of Trachops cirrhosus. NCBI lineage: Eukaryota > Metazoa > Chordata > Mammalia > Chiroptera > Phyllostomidae > Trachops > Trachops cirrhosus. The sequence goes on from CM052544.1 coordinate 123,430,386, forward strand.
GGTGGGGGGGGCGTGGGCGGCAGGTAGGGAAAAGAGCACCGCCCACCTGGGTCCCTCCCCCGCCCACCGCAGCCCCGCAGGCGCCCCTCGCCAGCCCCTGGACCCTGTGGGGACACGGCACAGCCTCTCCGAAGGTTTCCCCGGTGCAGCCACGACGGGCGCCCAGCCTCTTCCTCTGCCTGCATGGCCGTGGCATCTTCTGTGCCAACCCTGCCCCGACCATCAGCGCCCCCACCCCCAGGACACCCCGGGCTTCGCCCCCTGGTGCGCGGAGAGGCTCCACAAGTGTTTTTCGAATGAGCCAGCGAGGGCGTGGGCGGCTGGTGCCGGTCACCTCCCGCCTGCGAGGAGGCTCGGGGTCTAAGGCAGGTCTGGCTCCAGGGGCCGGACTTGCAGGGCAGGCCCCTCTCAGCCCCCCTGGGGGCCCAGGCTCGGTGGGGAGACCCCTAAGAATGACAGGCCAGCTTGTCACGCTGCCGCCAGGGAGTTGCCGGGTCCCTCCTCCCTGTGATGATGGAGAGAAGTGGCTCCTGGGGGGGGCGGGGCAGGGGGCAGAATGGGAGCTGCCCTTCGAGGCAGCTGCCCTGGGCCACGGCCGAGGGGCCGGCAGCCGCGTTGCCTGGCCGACCCAGCGGGCAAGCCAGCGGCTGGGCCTGGGTCACTCGTGGGTCTGCTCCGTGAGAGCCCACGCTGCTCCGACCACGTGGGCAGGGCAGGGGCTGCGAGTGCAGCGAGGACTCGGCTTCCAGGGCTCGCCCTGCCTGGGGACAGCCCTCTCATCCCGCTGCCTCTTTAAGAGGAAGTCCCAGCCTCCGGGCTGTGTCCCCAGGAGGCCGACCAGGACACAGGCCCAGTCATCCTGTGGGAGGGACACCTCTGGGGACAAGCGTGGAATTGGCCTCAGGCGTTGGAAGCCACCACCGTCAGGATCGGGTGGCCTGGGTGACAGGCCTGCTCTGTGGCCATCGCTGCCTGCGGACGCAGGGCTCTGAGCCGGCACCTGCGAGGTGACCGGAGCCGTCTCGGACGCTGGGTGGAGCCTGTCCCAGCCCTTGGGGCCCCAGGGCTGCAGAGCCCCTGAGGGCGGCCACGGTCAGCAAGCCCCCCCCTGCCCCGCACCCGGAAAAGGAGGCCCATCGCGGGGGCAAGGCAGGGAGCGCCAGACACCGGAAATGAAGAGTGTGGCTAGTGGCCACAGTAAAGGAACAGAGATGAACTTGATTTTGATCACATATGCTACTTAACCTAATGCATGCAAAATCGGACCCAGTGCAGGAAGAATGCCAGCCTTGTGTGGGGGGGTCAGGGGTCAGGACGGTCTCTTGTTGGGTGTGCGGAGCAGGGCGGGGGGAGGAGACGGGGCTGCCGGGTGAGAGGGAGGCCGGGCAAGCCTGGTAGGGGGAGCCCGGGGCTCCCTCCGGCTCCTCAGAGCCCCCCAGCCCGCCGGCCTACACCCTGGCTGGGAGGTGCAAGGGGGCCTCCGGCCTCCCCTCCCAGGGGTCCCCTTTCCTCCCACCCGCACCACTTGTTGGGGCTCCAGGCTCGGAGCTCTGGGCTGGGCAGACTCGGAAGACAAGCAGGCTGCTGTCCACTGGCGCCTGCCCTCCTCCCCACATGGTTCCTGGACAGGGCGACCAGGCTGATGCCGACGGGGGCGGGGTGGTGACAGCCCAGGAGGGAGTGACCGTGAAGAGAGGGGAGGTGGCGGTGGCCCGGCTCTGCCCCTGGTGGGGGTGCTGGAACGTGCTTTCTGTGGTCGCCATCGCGAAGCCCCAGAGCCCCCGCTGGTCCTGCCGCCCGGACACGTGTCCTGCACAGACACACAGGTGCCCCTGCGACGTGCCCATCTGGGGTGCTGTGGGTGCCTCAGCCTGGTTCCCATAGCAACACCTAGATGGTGGGGGAAGGGAGAAGACTGAAAATGCAAGAGGCACTGAAAGAGACCAACAAGTTCAAAAACAAGCATCCAAGGAGAAATAAAGTAGAGGGAAGGCGTGGCCCGGGCTGAAGGGGCCACACAGTGGCTGGTGCCCACGGCAGAAGGGCACTGCCGGCTGAGACAGGCCCCTGCAGGGTTACTGAGTCCACTGTCGGGGTGCTCAGGCCAGCATGCAGGAGGAGGGTCCCAAGGAGCCAGGTGCCAGATTGGGGGCCTTCTCCTGTTCTTGGGGTGGGGAGACTTACAGGGATGGACGCACAGCTGCGATGTAGGCAATGTGTCCAGGCTGACTGACTTGCTAGGGCTCACTTGGGTAAGAGCAAAATCACGGGGGACTTCCTGGAGGAGGCAGCCCACCAAACAACTGGAAGGCTGGGCTGAGGGGAGCCAAAGGAGGCTGGGGAGCAGGGGGCCAGACAACCTCAGGAGGCAGATTGGAGGGGAGGTGCGGTGGTCTGGGGGCTGGGAACTGGAGTCCTGGGCAGGTCCTGGGTGGGTCCTGCCCCAGACCCTCAGGCATGTTTCCTGTCCGCCCTGACTGAGAAGCCTCATTCGTGCCCCCACTCCCTTGACTGCCTCCAACAGATGACCGTGTGAGAAACCCAGCCCACAGTGCAGGCCCCCACGCCCCCTCATCCCCTTGTCCCTGGTGGGGAAGCCCCATGGCAACCAGCTCCCAAGCCGTGCTGACCAGAGCAGCCTGCAGCTAGGATGTCCTTGCAGTGCCCACAACCGGCCCTCCCGAGGGAGGACTGGGCCCTGGCAGAGGTGGGGGCCCGAGGGGGACCACAGGCTCCGGCTTCTCCCAGGGACCAGAGAAAAGCAGTCTCTGCTCCCAGGCCAAGTAAGTCAGAGTGGTCTCAGACTGGGGGGAGTTCGTTGCATGGCTGACTCTAGTGGCCCCCCAGCCAGGCCCCAACTCGAGGGCTGTGCAGGCCTGCGAGGGGCCCGGCCTGAACCCCCAGCCTCTCTCCCGTGCCCAGGCCTCTCGGGCTGGGAGGCGGCAGGACTTCTGCGAGGCTCTGCTGGCCTTTGCGCAGTGGACAGGCGGAGCCCCCCGGCAGTGCGAGCAGAGAGGAGGTTCTGTGGGGTCCCCCTCTCCCGGCTTCCCCTGAGTGTGAAGAGACAGGCCGACATTTTCCGTCTGAACCAAGCACCAGGGCCAAACAGAGACGAGATAATTCCAGGGATAACAGAGGCTAAAAATAGCCCTTCACACTCTACTCCTGGCACAGAAGACGCCAGACAAGCCAGCAGCAGGAGCGGGAAGCCCAGGGCCCCCCAAGGAGGCGCCCGGGGGAGGAGGGGATGCCGGGCGGGCATGGGGGGCTGTGTCCTCGGGAGCGGCAGGCAGGTGCCAGGACGGGGAGGGGAGAGGAGGGTCCGAGGAGGACACCCGAGGGTGGCATGTGGGAAACGTCGGGGAGGGGAGGACAGGAGCGGGGCTGCGGAGGCTGCGTGGGAAGCTGGGTTGACGGGCCGCTCTCCGTGGAAAGGGGTGGAGGTGGGAGGGTCCTGGGCAGCGCTGTGGCTCCCGGTGGGACTCCCGGAGGCAGCTAAGGGGGGAGCCGGGCGGGCCTCAGAGGTCCCTCCCTGGTCTGAGCGTCTCTCCAGAGCCTTTGGTTGCCCTCGGGGCCAGGGGCTCCCTCCCTCTGCAGGCAGCTGCCATCCTTGGGGAACAGCCTCAGAGCAAGACCTGCCTCCCCTGGGCACCCTAGGCGTGCTCTGTGTGGGCTGCGACTCAGAGGCAGGTCGGCGGCCAGCTTGGGGCCCAGTCCAGGACGTGGGAAGGGACTTGGGGAGGGACACGTGGCAGCCCCGGCTCCTTCCGGCCGTGAGGTCACTGAGGTCGCCGAGGTGGGACCTGTGCTTGAGGTCTGAGGTCCTGGGCTCCGGCAAGGAGGCAGGTCAGAGGGCAGGTCAGAGGGCAGGTCAGAGGGCAGGTCAGAGGGAGGAAGGCGGGGGACCGAGGTGGGATTCCGGGAGGACAGTGCCTGGCAGGAGGAGGCTGAGAGGGAGAGAGACAGCAGGACAGACAGGGCTGGTGTGGCTCAGTGGGCTGCTCATCGTCCCGCAGACTGAAAGGTCGCCAGTTCAATTCCGGGTTGGGGCACGTACATAGGTTTTGGGTTCAGTTCCCAACTGGGGGCACGTACAGGAGGCAAGTGATCGATGTTTCTCTCCCTCCCTTCCCCTCTCTCTGAAAATAAATAAATTCTTATTTTTTTTAAAGCGGAGACAGAAGGGTAGGTGGCGTAGGAGGAGGCGCCAAGGGGGCCCCCAGACCGAGGGCTGGGGTTGCTGCCCACCACGGCGGCGGGGAGGATGGGGTGTGGGGACAGCACCTGGACCTCGGGAGTCTGACATTCCAGGAAAGGACAAATGTGTGTGAGAGGGGGCCAGGGCACTGGCCAAGGCCCTGGGGGGCGTCTGGGGCCGGGACAACTGGGCTCTGAGTGGTGAGCTGACAGAAAAGGTGCCCGGGCCCGGCGGTGCGGGCCGGGAGGAAGGCCTGCTCCCCGGCGGGGGCCGCCCCGACCCCGAGTGAGGCCTTTAGGGGTGCCCTGTGCAGTTACACAGCAACAGACCTCCTCTAGCCGGCCTGCCCTGGGGAGGGGGCTGGGGGGGCAGTCAGGCCTCTCCTGGGGCCCGCTCTGCTGGAACCGGAGGCAGCACCAGGTGGACGTGGGGTGTGGAGAAGGAGCAGGACTGGCCCGAGGTCCGTGGGGGGCTCCAGGTCCCGCCCTCAGGCCACGCGGTCTCCGGGGGTGGCTGGAGTGTCTGGCATTGGGGTGGGGCTCGGAGAGGCTGACAGAGGGGGCGGGCTGGCCAGGCAGAGCAACGCCCGTTCAGGGCCACATAAGGCCGGACAGGCCAGAGATGACCGGTGGGACCCCTGGGCCGAGCCGAGGAAGGGACACGTGCCACCTGACCCCTGCCCGCAGGCTCAACCTGAGGCCGAAAGAGACGGGAAGGAGACCGTCCACGTCCCCCTCCCCAGGCCTCAGTTTCCCCACTCTGCTCCGAGGCTCCCTCTCCGACGGCAGTGGTGCCGAGGGCCAGAGGGCCCCTGCGGCTGCAGCCCCACATCAGGCGGCGCTGGGCGGCCTGGGGGGGCAGGGAGAGGGGACGGAGCGCGGCGGGGACACTGCTGACTCAGCCTTGTCTGAGGGGCGGCTGCCTGGGGTGGGCTCTTCCACAAAGCGCCCTCCCTGCCCCCCACCCCCTCATCCCCAGTGCCTGCAGGAATCCCCCCCACTCTGACCCCCAGCTCCTTCCCCGCTCTGCTGAGGGAGCGGGCAGAGGAGGAGAGACAGAGACAGACAGACACGCAGACACACAGACACACAGACAGAGAACAGAGGCACAAAGACAGGCAGCCTGCAGAAGCACAGGAAGTGCCGGAACAGCCCGCCCCCCCCCCTCACGGGGAGGCGCTGCTGGGGTGGGCGGAGGAGGGGGCACCTGCCGCCCGCAGCCTGGTGCGGCGGAGCACAATTCTCGGAGAACAGCCCCGCCGCAGCACCCCCATGGTGCCCGCCTCCCGTTCCCTCGACTTCCTGTCCCCTTTCTCAGAGCTGTCCTCCTGTAAAACAAAGGAAAGGGAAGAGTAGGGGGGCGGTGGCCCTTTCCCCTCGGACAGAGGGTGACAGAAATGCTTGGCTGCAGGTGCTCCCCTCTCGGGTGCCAGCAGACTCTGGCTCTGGCCCTGTGTCCAGGCCCTTGGAAGGGCAGCCCTGCCCAGCCTGGGCGGCACCCCGCGGCCACCTCCCCTTCCCCCCAGCTAGCCCAGCGCGCCCCACCCCGAGCGGAGCAGCAGGACCTGAGCCGGGCTGGGATGGCACTTGGCCAGGGCGCTGTCCCTGGGCGTTGCGTCACACCCCCATCTAGCTGTCTCGAGGCCCTGTGTGGACGGAGGCAACCGCCGAGGTGGCCACGCTGGGCCGGGCTCTGTCCGTCCGCTGAAGGGCTGTCCCAGCAGAGCGGGCCCTGGCCTGGGAGGGGAGGGTGCCGCCGGCCGGTGGCCGGGCCAGCCCCGCGACGTCGTGCCGGCCCCTCATCACAGACCTCTCCGCACCTGTCTCCCACCCGTCCTGCTCGTGAGACACTGGTGGGTGGGAACACACCCTCTCCAGGCTCCCTCTCCCTCCCCCTGGGGACCCGGCGCGCCCCTCACTCCTGAGTTTTCGAGCCCACGCACGGGCTGTCAGTGAGGGTCCCCCATTTTGAGGATGAGGAAGCTGAGGCTTAGAGAGACCAAATGCATGATCCTGCAGCTGGAACCGTCCAGGGACCCCTCCCCGCAGGGACTTGCCTTGCCTGTCCCCAGGTCTCCAGGGCCTGAGAAGCCCTCCTGGGCCGTAGGCGTCTGTGGCGCTGGGCCCCTACAGGGCAGGCCCCCTACTGGGCAGGCCCCCCACAAGCAGAGGGGGTGGCCTCAGCCTCATCCAGCCCCACTGGCCTGCGGCCTGTATGGGATTGGGGGGTAGCGCTGCCCAGACCCGCTTCTCTAGGAGAGCCCCTAAGTTCCCTGCAGCCTGAGCGGCCGGGACCCGGCCCAGCTGCCCTGGGGGGCAATGGGCTGTGCTCCCCAGGGCCCCCGGGGCCCCCCAGTCCGAGCTCAGGGGCCCGCCGAGCCCAGCTGCATCCTCCTGCGGTTCCACCCAGCACGCCCGCGGTCACAGACGAGGCACACCGTCCTCCAGTTCTTGGCGTTTTATTAACAAAATCTTACAAAAGGGTCTGTCTTCAGGGAGGGGCCCCAGCCTGACCGGGCCCTCCAGGATTGGTCTGTGCGGGGCAGGGGACCCAGGGCCCCCCGCAGCCTGAGAGGATGGGTTATGGCTCATGTGTAAAAATAAAATTTGGGGGGCTGGCAGGGGTACAGAGTGAAGGAGCCGGCAGTCACCTGCAGATGTTGTCCCCAGATCTGGGAGCCTCCGGTGGGCAGGCAGAATGGGGCCCCCCAAACAGGCCCTGCTCTGCAGCACCAGGATGCTTGTGCCGGGAGGGGCGGTCAGCGCCTGGGCAGCGGCGGCTGGCAGAGAGCCAGCGGGAGCCCCAGGAGCGAGGCTTTGGGTGTCCTGGGGCTGGCCCTGTGGCCTCGGGGCCCGGGCTCTCGGGAAGCTCTGGCGGGGGAGGAGGCCGCACAGTGTGCGGGGCTGCTGGGCCGGAGCAAGGCGGGCCCCGGGGTGTCGGACCATGACTCCAGCCACAGGGGTCCTGGGGGCGGGCGAGCTGGCGGCCCTTGGGGCGGGCAGAGCGGCGGGCCCTGGCCTTCGGGCTGGGCGTCTTCGGCGCTGGCTCTCCCGGGCCCCTCCTCTGCAGCACCCCCTCTCCGGCCTCGGACCTCTCCTCCGGTGCAGGCAGCTGGTGGGAGGAGAGAGCAGCGGGCAGGGCCAGGCACAGCAGCGGGGCTCTGGGCGAGCCTTGGGACCTGGAAGGAAGACACGGGGTGGTCAGGGACAGGGCAGGCGGCCGGGGGCGCGGACAGGAAGGGCAGAATGGGGCTGCTCCCTGGGGCCAGAGCCCCGGGGACCCTGGTGGGCTGCCCCCAAGCTCGCCCAGAGGCCTGGGGCAGGGGCAGGGCCTGGGCCTGGGCCTGGGGAGGACAGCTGAGGGTCAGGGTCTCGGTGCGGGGGTTGGGGCTCCATTACCTGTTGTCACTCTCCTGGCTCCGGAGACACCGGCTGCTGCCTCAGCCGATTTGAGGACTCAGTCCTCTGGGGACCCCCTGCCTGACGTGGCTGAGTCACCCGCTGAGCTGGCGTGAGTCACGGACACTGCCGGGGGAGAGAGAGAAGGGCGCTGTGAGAGCTGGCTCAGCAGCCTCCCCCAGCCCGCCTCCCACCCGGCCCCTCTCCCTGGCCCCGTGGTCTCTGCTCCTTCCCGCCTCTCCACGGTGCCGCCTCCACCCCAGCCCCTGCGGCTAACTTGCTGGGGTGCCTCTGGGGTGCCTCTGGGGTGTGGGCTGGCCTGGAACACTTGGCCCTGGGCCCTCGCAGCTCTATGGCGACCCCTAGTGGTAGTGCCCTGATGCAGGGGCTCACCTGAGTGGCCAGGAGACCAGGAGGCCAGGTCTGCTGCTGCTGCTGCTGCTGAGGCTGCGCCTGAGCTTCGGGTGTCCTCTGGGACACGGAACCACTGTGCTGTCCGAGGCGGGCTGGCCGGCCTGCGTGGCGACTGCCAGGAGGGGGCGCCGGCGCGGAGCTGAGGTCCCGCAGCACTAGGCACCGGGCGTGCTTTCGCTTCTGCTCTGGGGTGTCCCCCGAGCGCGGTGCCTGCTGGCCCGAGCCACTGGGGCTCGTGGTCCCTGAGGGCCCAGAGGGCCCAGGTGCGGAGCGGGATGAGGAGGCGGACACCGCTGTCATGGCCTGAGAGTGTGTGTGTGTATTGGGTGGGGGTGGGGGTTGGTGGCCCAGGCAGGCCCAGGCCCTGGAAAGCAGACGGAGGGAGGGGGACGGGGCAGGGTCCTGCAGGGGACGGGGGCTCCTTCACTGTGTGGGGGACGCTGTCCAGAACTGGGTGGCATGTGCTGTGTGAATCAGGCTGGGAGGCTGGTGGGAACGTCCACCAGGACGGGGACCAGGGCTTCCCCTGCGGGGGTCGGCCCAGCTCAAAAGTTCTGATTGGCAAAGGCCACAGGCAGAGTGTGGCGGGCAGGCAGGGGCCGGGAGGCCCTCTACTCGGGCTGGGTCCGGTCGCTGGCCACAGACTCGTTGGTGAGGGCCGGCGTGAGCGCCTCGTTCTCAGCCTCGGCCTCGGCCTCGTCCTCGGCGGGCGGGTGGGGGCTGGCGGGCTCGGCCGCCTGCTCCAGGCCGCCCTGCACCTCCAGGCCCCTCTGGATGAGCTGGTCCAGCGTCTTGGGCAGCGGGTGGCGCAGGAAGCGCTTGAGCTTGGGCTGCAGCGTGCCCACCACGTACTGGATGATCTCCTCCTCGTCGGCGTCCACGTAGAGCGTCTGGTACAGGTCCCGCTTGCGCCACAGGAACTGGTCCAGCGGCTCGCCCTGCTTCTGCGGCAGGTCCAGCTCGCGCTGCAGGGCCTCGCGGGACAGCGTGCCCTCGCTGTACTGCAGGAACTCCTTCTTGAACTCCACCCAGTTCCGCACCGAGCCCTGCTTGAACTCCCACCACTTCTTGGCCGGCCCGTTCATGTGGTTCTGGATCTGCGACAGCCAGTACTCCTCGGAGCCGCCCACCTGTCGCAGGTACTCCTCCAGGTGGGTGAGGAACTCGTGCGGGTCCTCGAAGATCTGCGTGTCCACGCCGGGGCTGGGCTGGCCGTCCTCGCCGGGCCCCCAGGGCGGGTACTGCTGGGCCTCCTCCGGCTCCTGCCCCGGCAGCTCGCCGGCAGCCGGCGGCGGGGTGATGGCGTAGGGGCTGACCGTGTAGTCGTAGCCGTCGGCCTCCTGGGAGCAGCCCTCAGGACCCCCGACGCCCACGGAGACGGTGTGGCGGGCCGCGTCGCTGCCCACCTGGTACTTGCTGCCCATGGCCTCCAGGCGGTCGGCCCACCTCTCCAGCCGGTAGAAGATCTCCCGCCACACGTGCATCTCACGCTTGACCCAGCGCTCCAGGTGGGCGATGGTCTCCTGGCAGCGGCACAGGCAGGCCTTGATGGACTTCTTCCAGCGCTGGGAGTCGCTGGTGGGCACGTAGCCGTCCAGGTTGCTCTCCAGCTTGCCCACCGACCTGTGCAGCCCCTTCAGCTCGCGCTCCACCTGCTTGGACACCTCCGCCAGCAGGTGCCGGTGGGTCCTGCGCACGTGCTCCAGCATCTCAGTCCGGCACTTCCCGATCTGCAGGATCACGTTGGGCTTGGCCACCGGCCCGCCGCGAGGCCCGGGGTAGGCATGAAGGCCGCCGCTGGTCCTGTGGTCCAGCTCCATTTGCGCGCAGGTGCTGGGACAAGAGGGAGGCGGCGGGCTGCAAAGTCCTCTTGGGCCGGTGGGGCTTCCGGGTCCGGCGTGCGCGGGTGCAGGCGCGCCGGCAGCAGCGAGTCTGGCGGGGCGGCGGAGGCTGAGTCGCTCTGGATCTGGTGCCGCGGCGGCGGCGGCAGAGGCTCAGGAAGGCAGAGGCTCGGGAAGGCGGCAGCGCAGGAAGGCGGTGCGGGAGCAGCGGCGCCGAGCTCTGCAGCCCGCCGCCGCGCGCCGGCTCTTTATGCTGCCAAGCGAGGCCGTGGGCGGCCCCCGCGCTGAGTCCCGGCTCCCATTGGCCCGCGCGCCCACCCTGCGAGCCCGCCTCCGCGCCCACTCGAGCTTGGCACGGAGGTAGGACCCACCCCCTGCACACACGCTGGCCCCGGGTGACTAATCCGCTGGCTCCACCGCCCCCTCCCCGAGGTCACTCAGCCTGCAAAGTCTGCGGGATGCTCTGGGGACCAGCGACCACCCCCCAGCGGCGCTGGGCGGGGAGGTGCAGCTGTGTGCCTAGAGAGGCCGCCCCCGACCCAAGGGTAAGCAGGAAGCCCCTCCCCCAAGGCCTCAGGGTCGGCCTCCTCCTGTCATATTTCTCTCTTTACTGGGGGGGAGGTAAGGGGGGGGGCTGTGCGTGCTCTCCTGGGTCCTCACTGCTCCCGACCCTGACGGGGAGCCCACCCTGTCCAGCAGCAGACAACCAGCCACAGGTTAGCCCTGACAGCCGCCAGGACACCAGGCCCTCCATCCCTTGAGCCGAAGGTTTCAGGGAGGCCTCTGGCCTGAGGCACAGGCTCACTCCCGAATGTCAGGTGTGAGTCCCAAGTGTGGCCCTGAGCCTCTGCCCGGCCCCGCCCTGGGCCGGCCCTTCCGGCTGTGTGTGTGTGAGGGACGGGCCCGGGTCCTGGCTCCGCCGGCCCCAAGCACTGGGGTGGACGTGCCGGCCTCTACCACCGCTGCCGGGACTGCCCCATGCAGGGCTTCAGCGAGGCCCGGGACTCCTCCACTTAGTGCCCCAGGGGAGTCTGGAAGCTTCTCCCCGGGGCGGGGTGGGGAGGAGGCGGAGGGGTCCTTCGGGGGGCTGGGCCCTGAGCCCCCCAGGCCACTGGGGGCACCTGGTCAGAAGCTGCAGACTTGTGGAGGTGGGCGGAGGGGGGAGGGAGGGAGGCGGGCGGTGCGGGAGCCTCTGCAGTGGCAGCGAGGCTGAGGCGAGAAGACACCACCATATAAGGAGTAGGGCTCCGGAAGCTGAGATTCCCCTCCGCCTCCCTGGCAACCGTGGCGGGAAGGACGTCCTTCCCGGGTTACCCCAGGAGGATGGGCCTGGGTCCCCGTGCTCTGATGCTACCGGGCGCAGGTAACAAACACCACTGCCCCCGGCCAGAGGCGGCCAGTCACGGCCAGTGCCGGTCAAGACGCCCGGCTGGCTGCCCCTTCCCCTCTCCCTCCTCACACACACACACACACTGCACACTCATGTCCCAGTCACAGCTCCCCACACTCGCGCCCCCCACAGGCACACTCATTCCCGACACACGCACCCCCCACACACATGCGCACCCCACGGCCCTCACACACCCCACTTGCTCTGGCTCACTCCATGACACACAGCTCAGGTGCCCACACTCTGGGGTCCCCGTGCTCCCCGGCCCCTCCCCCGCTCCCGAAGCCCCCTCCCCGCCCAGAGCCAATCTGTCTCCTCCTTTTCTCCGAGCTTCCGCCCCTGCAGTGGACGGGAAAGTCTTTCTGGCACCAACTCTCCAAAAATCGCTCTCCTGGCATTTCTAATTAAAGGCGAGTGGGTGGGCAGCAGGGGTGGGGGTGCATGGTGCAGGGAGGGGGAGGCGGCAGGGAAGCTTCCAGAGCAGGAATCCCGGAGTCTCCGGCCGGGCGTTCCCGAGACGGGGAGGCTGCAGGCCTGCGTGAGAGTCGCCTGCAGGGTGTACGTGACCAGGAGCCTGGCCCCGTGTCTGAGGTGAGCTCGGCCCCTGCCTGAGGGCCCTTGTCGGGGTGGGGGGTGCCAGGAACCTCACTCACCGCCCGTGTGCACACGCACTCTCGTGTGCCCTGGAAGTGCCAGAGCCGGCACCTGAGTGAACAGGAGCCACCCCTCGCACCCCCACAGTTTGCAAAGCCCCTGAGGCCCCTGAGGATGGCACTCAGGCTCGGGTCCCCTGACCAGCTGGGTGCCGGGCCAGGGTCCGGCTCTGCTGTCCTTGGGCCCACAGTGGTCTCCAGCCTCCACCCTCCCCACCCAAGGCAGCTGTGGTCCGGCAGAGCTTCCAGGGAGAAGGGGAGCCCGGCCAGGGCCTGGGGGGCCGGGGAGGGCTTGACCAGGCAGGGAGAAGCTGTGGGGCTCAGAGGGGCTGGGGGAGGGGTGAGTAAAGGCAAGAGATCGGAAGGCAGGGGTGATGCTTCCCCTTGGTGGGGGGGGTGACCAAGACAGGGTGTCAAGGTTGGGCCGGGCTTGACCCAGGCCCTGGGTGTGCCCCTCCCACGGCCAGGACGGCCGGAGTCCAGGGGAAGGGGAGATGCTGGGGCCAGCCCGGCAGGACTGCACAGAGACCGAGCTCTCGGGGCCGCAGGCACAGGTCGAAACAGGCTGCAGCTCTGCTTGCTCGGGAACACGTAATCGCTGCCCAATTATCGCCCCAGAAGCCCTCGAAAACCTCCGCACTGGAGCCCCGGCTCCATTCTATCCCCCGGGGCGGGGGTGTGCCCCTGCCCTGCCCTCTCAGCCTCCTTCTCCCACCCCCAGCCTCGCCCGGGCTGGACGCTCAGGGTGGGGAGGGCAGGGGAGAGGGGGCTTGGGGACCCCACCCTCAGAGCTCAGCCGGTGTGCTGCTCCCGGGGCCTGGCACCTTCGGAGGCCTTACCTGCCCTAGAAGGAGGGGGAGGGCAGGCCTGGCCACCATGGGGGTGTCTGCCCCAGCTGGAATCCAGGCAGCCCCCGTTCAAGCCCCTCTGGGGTTCTGACTTCTGCCCCTGGGGCTCCAGGTGCTAATCTCAAAATGGATCTCCCTCAAATCCAAAGCCTCAGGGAGCCCCCCACACGGAACCCTGTGCCTCTCAGACCCCCTTCCAGCCTCCCGACAGCGCCCGCCTACCAAGTGCCTCCCCACAGCCCCACACCTGCCCACGGGGGACCCCTCAGTGTCAGCTCCCGGCCCCCGACACTGTGTGGGCGGTCAGCACCTGGGTGTGAGGGGCACGGGTGGGGGTGGGGGCGAGCTCCAGGCTACCTCACGCCCCCACCCCCACACATGACACACGCACACATGTGCTTGTGCATGCCCTCACACCTATGTGCACAGGCACACACACACAAACACGTACAGAGATGCCTTTGCAAGCGTGGTGTGTGTGCGCATGCACACACATGCACACACCTGTGCAGATCATTGTGCGCACACATGCACATGTGTACACAGGTGTACGTGCACGCATGTATACACACCTGTGCAAATCATTGTGCGCACATACATGTGTGTGTGCACACGTGTGTGCACGTGCATACAGGCACACACGTGTGCACGCACACACACTCCACCTGGGCCAACAGCTGCGACCCAGCCCCATCCTTGTGGAGGAAAAGCAGGCGGCTGGGCACCAGGCGGGGTGTCTGCCCACCACTCTCCCCTGCCTCTTCCTGCCTGGCCTTGGCTTGTGGTCCGGGTGCCTATCCTTCAAGGGACCGCTGCTCAGCCTGCCACCCTGTGGGGCCATCCGAGTCACATGGCCTCATCGCATTGCCGCCACGGACCAGGCTGGCCCTGTGCCTGCCACAGGGAGTCCGCAGCAGGCCGGGCTCCTGGACCGGCCCTTCCTGGCGGACAGCCTGTCTCCACTCCGGCCCAGGGGTCCCCCAGCAGCAGGGCCTGTGACACCGGCCTCCCCGCTCCCGGCTGAGCCCCCACCCCGGGCCGCACGGGGCAGGGCGTCTGTGGGCTCGCAGCTGAAGGCTGCAGCCTGGGCGGGCCGCGCCCAGAGCGGGCCTTCGGCGGGGTCACGAACAGAGGGAGGGAGGCCCGGCCCTTGTCCGTCCATTTCTGGTCAGAGACTTGGGGCCCACCCCAGCCTCACTTTCCCCCGGGGAAACGGGGTGACAGGGCTGGGGTCCCCGAGGCCGAGGGCCCCTTCTCTTGCCCCGCCTGTTCCCAGTCCAAGCCTCCCGACACAATGTCACTCTGGGACCTGGCAGGCGGACGTGGTGGGCCCCCGCCTGTGGGCTCGCCGCCACTGCCCTGCTCTGTCTGCCTCCAAGGCAGTGCCGGGGCGGAGGCGTGGGCGAGCAGCTGGCAGACGGCCTGCTATCGGAGCCAGGCAGCCGGGAGGGCACCTGCTGGCCCTGCCCCAGCCTGCAGGCCCCCCCCCACGCCAGGGTGCTGCAGGGGGCGAGGGCACCGGACACCTCGGCTCAGAGCTGAGACTGGGGGGGGAGGGTGAAGACCTAGGAGGAAAGACGGGCTGAGGTGGGGAAGATGGAGGCGCAGAGACGCCAGCAAAGGGAGACAAGGATGCGAGTGGCATGCTGTCATTTGTCACGGAGACTTCCGACCTCACAGAATTTCGGGGAGTGGCAGCCGGCGGGGGCCCCGGGCCACACCGGACTGGTGTCCCCTCTGCAGCAGGGCAGGGTGGGGCAGGGTGGGCAGGGGTCTCGGAGGCCCCTCGGTGCAGGGCCTACGCTGACTGCGGGTCGAGGGGCCTGAGACAGGAGGGGACCAGGGCCAGGGCTGGGCGCGGCCTGCGTCTTGGGGAGGCCTCGTGGAGCCGGGGAACGTTTTCTTTCCGATCCCCCACTTCTCCGGTTTGGCTGGGTGCGCGCTGCATCCTGTCCCCGGAACAGGCGGCCTGTTCCTTCCCAGCCCAGCACAGCAGAGCCCCCCACCCCCCCTTCCTGCCTCAGCACCTTCCGGCTCAGCCTCCGAGGAAATTTGGTATTTTTCCGATGATCCTGGCACGGCGGTGCCGGAGCCAGATTCTCCTTGCGCCCAGCAGGCGTCCCCCGAACCCAGGACCAGGAGGCTGAGTCCAGGAGCGAAAGGCCTGGGGGGCGGGTCCCCCAGCCTCACCACCTCCCAGCCATTATGGTGGAGGAGACTGAGGCTGAGAGGGGGCCAGGGACTCGTCCAGGCCTCGCCTCAAGGAAGCCAGAGCCAGGGTGGGAGGGTGAGGGGCGTGGGGAGAGGCCCGCCAGGCCCCCGAGCGAGCCACCTGGCCCTGTCCATTCTCAGCCTCCTCACGGGTCCAGCACACGACCGTCTGCGCCCTGCTCAGCCGTACGGTGGGTCAGTCATTCAATTAACAAACAGCTCCCAGGCCCAACCTGGCAGGCACTGCGACAGGCGGGGTGCAGGGAGGTGCAGATCGCCCCATAAAATGGACACCGTCGCCACCCCACGGAGGTGACCCCCCACGGCCACCCCATGGAGGGCGCCCGGCAGTGTGGCGGCAGCAGGTCCAGCCCCCGCGCGGACCCTCAATCTCGGCACAGCGCCGCCCGCAGCTTCCGGGGGTCAGGCTGGTCCCCGCTGGCCCAAGTCCACGCTGGGTCCCGGGCAGGGGAGAGACCACTGCCACAGCACGGCGGGGGCCCACCAAGGTGTGGGCGGGGCGTGGGGGACACGAGACAGGCGCTGGGGGGTGAGCACAGCTCCAAGGGGGGTCTGGCTCCAAAACGTGCCCTCAGGTCCGCAGCTGCCTCCGGCCGAGTCTGAGGGTCCGCCGACCACCGTACAGGTGGCGCCTGCCTCCCCTCCTGCTTCTCCTCGAGGTGCCGAGTCCCCTCTTGTCATTGCCCACACGCGAGGGGCAGGCCGCACTAACGGTGGCTGAGGTCCTTCTCAGCCCAGGTGGCTTGGGGGCCGACGGCGTCGGAGCGTGAGGAGCAGGCTGCACCTGAGGACGTCTCTGGGGGGGTCCTCCCCCGGAAATGCCCCGTCCGCGCCCCCACCCGCCACCCTGCCCTGCCCTGTGTTAAAGCCCAAGCGTGACACCGCATGTGGCTTCAAGGGCCGTCCGGAGCTGAGTCCAGCGTCCCAGGGCAGGGCAAGAGTCGTCTGGGAGCCTCGTCCTCCCTGGAACCTGCCTGCTCCTGGGCGCACGTGTGTGAGTGTGAGTGTGATTGTGCGTGTGTGTGAGTGTGCACGGTGTCTTCCTGAACTCTGTCCAGCTGAGGTGTGCCAGGCCCGGAGCTGAGCGAGACCCACCTGGGTCCTGCCCCGAGGGGACTCCTTCCGTTCACAAACGCCCCAACTCCCCCTCAGCGTGCTGGGGCCAGCAGCCCAGGGGGCCCTGATGGGCGGGGACAGCTGAAGGGCGAGCAGGGGTGAGCTGGGTGCAGGGTGCGGCAGGGTGGGGATGGGGGCGGCTGGGTTCTGTCCGTCTCCCGTGGCAGAGCCTGGAGGGGAGGGGGCAGTGGGAAGGGGTCCGGAGGCCCCCCCACAGGAGGGGGTTCGTGGCCTGGAGGGAGGACAGCGGGCTGCAGGTGCAGGCAGGTGGGGCGATGCTCAGGCCAGTGCCCACCCCCACCTAGGACCCCGGGCGGCAGGCAGGGGGAGGGACCACTGAGGGCTGTTCAGGGCTCAGGGTCGAGGGCGTCACGCAGAGGCCCTTGCAGTCAGGCCTGGGAAGAGGTGAGGGCCACCCAGCAGCCTCCTGGGGGCTTGCAGCCTCAGATGCCCCCTCCTCTCTGCCCCGCTGGGCCCCACCCAGGCCAGGGCGCCAGCCCCTCAGCCAGGGTCGGGGCTCGCTGCCAGCTGGCCCTGGACAGACACCCCGGAACCGGAGATTTGGGACACAGCGCCAGGGAGGAGGTGGCGTCTTCCTGCTGTCCCTGCACCTCCGGTGAAATCTCTCTGCAGCACAGCAGCCGCTTCCGGAGCCATAAATGGAGAGAGGCTGAGAATAGCTGGATGTGACGCGCCAGGAGCTTCCCCACGCAGGCAGCGCCCCGCCCGTGGGGGGCCCGCCCAGAGGGGCCCTGCCCAGCACCCCTGCCGCCGGAAACGGTGGCGAGCGGCTTGGCCAGAGGCCCGGGACCCCTGCCCCGGCTGCTGGCCTGCGGCCTGAACTTGGCACAGTGCCACCCACCCCCCGTCCTCTGCTCCCAGAGCGCTGCACCCAGAGGGTCCGCCGTGCCGCCTGGGGACAGTCCTCCCAGAGCCAAGCAGCCCTGCCCAGCGGCCCCCTGCCCCCGCCAAGTCCCCAGCACTGCAGGAGCGTGGGCACAGTGCGGAGCCAACAAAACAGGGACAGTGGGGGCTTCGTGTGCACCTACTGGGTGCCAGGAGTGGGGGCACCAGTCCGAGCGAGGGCGCGTAGCCCCAGGGGCTCCGGGGGGTGTGCTGAGAAGGGTGTCCTCCGTTCCCGGCCCCTCCAGGCTTTCAGCTGGGCCGCCAGTCTGACTGCCCGCCACCGCCTTCCCGCCCTTGGGGCTGGGCCTGAGTGACCAGCCCTTCTCCGCCGCTGCCCCCCCAGCTGCCACGGGCCACCCAATCCAGCTGCAGCCTCTTTCCTGGGCTCCTGGCCTGCCTGTCCCATGACCACCGGCCCCGACACCCTGCCCAGCAGCCCCAGTGACATCCCGCCCAGCCCCTGGTTCAGGGCCCGGGCACCTCCCTGTCTGCGGGCTCTCTGGCTCAGGGCGTAAGGCCCCATGACCCTTGGCCCCCGGGGGCCCAGCCGCCCTGCCACAGCCCCTGGCCGCCTGGGTCTCAGCCCAGGTCCCCGCAGCCGGGCCGCGGAGCCTCCGCGCCCAGGCCGGCAGCACGTCTCCCGGGAACTGGCCAGTGAGGGGCGGCTGAGCCGCGGTTTGCATCCCGACCCCTGGCCCCAAGGCCAGTCCTGGCCCTACTGCGCACAGCCGCCGCCGTCGTCCGGCCCAGCCCGGCCGCTCCAGACCCGGAGTCTCGGCTCCGTCAGCTGCCGGGGGGCCGCTGCTCGGAGGCTCGGGGCGGCTGACCAGCCCCGGGGCAGGCTGTGCGGACACGTGAGTGGCATGTTTGTTCCCAGACCGCGTCCCTCCTGCGTTCCCGGTCCAGGATCCTTGTCTGGGGCAGGTGCCCCACCAGAGGAGCTGGGGATGGCGGCGACCCCTGGAAGTGACCGCTGGGGTGCGGGTCCCGCCGGAGCTCAGAGGTGAGGCCCTGGCTTCTCGGACACTCGCCTGCCCTACTGTGCGCCAGCCCTGTGCCTCCTCCTGGGTTGGGGACACCTGTCTGCCCCCGACAGGCCAGCGTGGACTGTGGGGTCTGGGTGGCGTGACAGCTCAGGCCGGTGGGCTTCTCCCACCACCCCTGCACGTGGCCCAGCCTTCCCCTGTCCCTGCCTCCCTCTCCCCAGCCAAGTCTCCAGGGGGCTGCTGGCCACTGGACAGCAGAGGCAACCCCGACCCCTGAGGGTCAAGAATTGTCTGAGGTCACAGAGGAGCAGGGTGCAGAGCCCAGGCCGTGATGAGTGTCTGGGGTCTCCCCGCGTGGATTCTTCCGGACTCGTGTTCACGCCTCCCAGGCAAACAGACTGGAGACCTGGCCGAGTGGTGGCACAACCTCAGGGGAGGCCTCTAGGGCAGGGTGGGGGCATGTGGGCAGGGGTCTGAGGGCTCAGGCTGGGTCAGGCCCCGGAGAAGGGAAGGGCAGAGGCCGGCGCTGCCCACTGGCTCTGGGAGGTGGGCTGGGCGGACCCTCCAGCCAGAGCTGGCAAACCCAAGCCCTCGTCCTGGCCCTGGCCAGGGCTGTCCTGTAGGCAGGTGTGTCCCGGAGGTGAGGGTGCTCTGGGACCCCTGGGGTCTTGGATGAAGGTGGGGTGGGCCCACAGCTCCCCCCACTGCAGCCCTGTCCCTCAGACGCACAGCCACCCCTGCCCTCTGCTCTCCCTCTGGCCTCGGTCAGTCCCTGACCGCCCAGGAGCCTCCAAGGCCCCGGCGACACCTACCGGCCACGTGCCGGACCCTGCTCCCCGCCCCGCCCCCCAGGTGTCTCTGTGCCTTGTCTCTGCCCTGTCCGATCTCTGGTTCTTGGCCTGGGGCCCACGGGGCTGACCCCTCTGCCCACCCAGCCCCAGACGGTGCTCACTGTGGTTCCATCCTCACCGCCCCCAGGAAGCCAGGGAGGCCAGGCTGTGCTGGGGTGGGGCTGGCGCTGGGGTCAGGGTGAGGGTGCAGCGCCCCGCGGGCTGCCCACTCCCACAAACACACCCCGTCTGAGCTGAGAAACGTCCCCCAGACCCACTCCGATAAGGGCTGGCCCCTGCCTGGACGCCCCTCCCCTCCTCCCCAAAACCTCCTAGACTGAGCCCCGGGGCCCTCACACTTGGTCCCTGTGCCCCTGGGGGGAGGGGAGGTGGAGGGCACTGGGGTCCAGGGAGGCAGGAACCAGATCCCCCTCCACTGGCGGCGTCTCCACCCTCTGCACTGATGGTGCGCCCCTTGGCCGTCTCAGAATCCTCAGGCTGTGCCCAGGGCCCCCCGTGTGGGGCTTAGGGTCTTGGCTCCCTCAGACAGGAGATGCGCCATGATGGGGTCAGGGCAGGGCCCAAGGATCCAGGGGGCCTCAGGGAAGAGGCCAGACACCCCCGACCCTGCCCCGGCCCTGGGCCCTCAGGTCCCCACGCCCGAGGCTGAGACAGTTCCGCTGCCACCCGCCCACCCAGGACCTGTGGGGGGCCCCCCAGGGGGCTGAGGCGGGCGAGTCACCAGACACCAGAGCACCTTCACCACCTGAGCGACTTGCAGTGGTGGCGGCAGCAGCTTGGAGAGCCGCCCACCCCCTGGACGACACCTCAGCGCCGGCCAGGGAGCCGAGCAGACGCGGCCCTCGGTCCACAGCCCCCCCGCCGCACACTGAGGCCACAGCCCCGGGCCCTGCGGACGCAGCCTCATTCTGAACACGAAGGAAAGGCCACGCCAGGAGCCCGAGGGAGCCTGGCGTCTCCGCTGGTGAGCGGGCCGGGGGCTGGGGGGTGCAGGAGGCGGGCCCTGGACAGGGGTGTCCGGCAGGCCTGCAGCTTCCCTGCCCCTGTGTGGGGAGCCGAGGGTCCCTAACCCGTTCCGCCCGTGGTTCCCGCTCTGGCCTGAATTCCAAGTGCCCCTGGAGCAAGCTGTGACTGCAGCCCCACCCTCCCAACCAGAGACCACCTGTCAGCTTTGAAGGCGTCACTTGGCCACCCGGCCCTCGGGGGGCAGGGTCCACCCAGGTGGCCCCTGTCCCCTCGATCAGCCCCTCGGGGGAGCTCCGAGGAGTGCAGGTGGGCTGACCCAGTGGGCAGGACTACCCCCTGTCCTCAAGTCTCTAGAAGATTCCACCTCATTGGAACCGTCAGGCACCATGGCAGCCGGCAAGCAGCTCCCAGACCCCAGGGCTGGGCGGTGGGGGACGGGGCGGGTGGGGGGCTCCATGTCACCGAGTAGGAGGAGCCTGGCTTCCTGCCAAGACAGTTCTGTCACTGAAAAGGAAGCTTCTGTCCCTGGGAGGACCGTGGGGTGGGGGGAGTCTGAGGAAATCAGAGACACTTGCTGAAGGGCCTGTTTTGTGCTCCCACATCCTGCCTTCCACCCTCTCAACGTGACACCACTGAGCAGCAGTGAGGACCTGCCACCGCGGCCGTGGAGTGGCCACGGTGACAATGGCGCCGGCCTGAGAGGCGGCGGCAGGGGCTGAAGCCACAGGCCCGGCGTGAGGGTGCTGGAGAAGCAGCTGCCGTGACGGAGATCACCCCCAGGTGTGGGAGCGCCGGCCCGGGACTGGGGCCCCTGTGGAGATCGGGCAGGCCGGCCCAAGGGCAGGCGGCCCTGGGGGACAATTGGGGGCGCTGTGGGCCACACCTACCCCCGAGCCACTCCCACCACCTCCTGCCCACCCAGGCTGGCTCCAGGTCCCTAGAGCCAGGACGCCCTCCGACTCCCAGAGATGCCCCTTCCCCTGTGCTCGCTGGGATGCCTGTCACGCCAGGTCTTCTTGTCCGTCCTCGAAGCCGTTCCCGCCTGGCTGCCCCGGGGGCAGAGACCCTCAGTGGAGCCGCCTGGAGAACATGGAAGTGGCCACCATGGTCCCCTCCCCCAGGCGGTGTGGGGTCCTGTGCCCCCACCTCTGTCCAGGCATGGCAGCAGCTGGCCCCCCACCCCAGCTGCTCTGATCGCCTCCTGCCAGCAGCGCTCTGTGGGGGACCCAGGACGGCTAGGCTGAGCCGAGGCACCAAAGTCACTGCACCCCTGGCTGGGCCCCTCCGGGGGTGTGGACGGTGGCTGCCAGGGCCGGCACCCTCCCCCTGTGAGCTTCCCCAGGACCGGGGGCTCTCCTGCTAATCACAGAGGATCTGGCTCTGGTCTGAGGGCCCTGCCCCCCGGCCCATGCCATGCACACAGTCACGGCCCGGGGCCTGGCGTGGCTCAGGGAGGCTCAGGGACCTGTGCTGGGGGTGGGGCCGGGCCCAGCGCTCCCCTCCCTCCCCCCTCCTCCGCCCCCTGCCCTCCCTCCCTTAGCACGGGCTGCCCAGAGTGACAGAAGTGACTGCCAGGCGGTCACCGGCACACTACTCATTACTGTCACTCACCACTCCCGGGAGCCTCTGACTCACCTCCCAGCTACCTGCCGAGCCTCCTCTGCAGCGGAAAGAGGCCTTTGTGTCTCCACGCGAAGCGCGTCACGGCTGGCACCCGGCCCTGACGCACCTGCCCAGCGGCCCCCCCTCCAGGCTCCGGGACAAGAACACAGGCGAGGAGGGGACTGAAGAAGGGCCCCCGCTGTTCCCTCAGCGCCTGTCCCCGGAACAATGAGCACCAGCCCCGCACAGGCGCCTGTCCCCTGGACAGCCTGGGGGGCCCGTCCGGGAGACAGAGGCTTTGGGAGGCGGGCCCACTCACCCTCCTCACCCCAGCAGCATCCTCACGATGCCCCTGATGGGAGCCACGGCCCAACGGGTCCCGTTTTCCCAAGTGACTAAAAACCGTCCTTTCACCCTGTGTGTGTGTGTGTGTTTTAACCATCTGTTTTTTCAAGACAAGGGTGAACGAGGCCCCCACGGCCTGGGCTGAGGCCGGCAGGCTGGCCCCGGGCCTGGGGCCTCGAACGGGGCCCAGGAGGCCCTTGGTGCCTGCAGCACTCAGTGACACAGGACACCCGTCACCAGCAGGTGGCCGTGGGCACACTAGCAACAAGCCACTGGCCTGCAGTGCAGACGGCCCGGGGCCTCTGCGGTGGGGTGGCCAGGGAGGCGCCTGAGGAGGGGACCTCGATATGTGTGGTGAAAGGGACGAGGAGGGAGGGTGGTGGGGTCTGAGGTGGACCCAGCCCCGATGGCTTCCCGCAGTCTGGGGGCTGCACGCCAGGCTCCCCCCAAGAGGCCAGGGCCGGCTCCAGCGGGGTATGTCCAGCCTGAGTGCGCCATGGCCTGGGCAGGGGGTCCGGCGATGGCTGGCCCCCAGCAGGCGCTCGGGAAAATCTGGCCAATGGCGGAGCTGAGCCCTGGCCTCCTCCCCACCTTCCTGGCCCTTCCTCCTTGAATTTCCCAGGCAGCTGGTCTGCCGGGGCCGCTGGAGGGGAGTGGGGAGGTGGGTGCACACAGGCCAGGGGCATTGCCCCTTCTGTCCCTCCTGCTGGTGCTGGTCTCCGGGGGGCCCCACTGTCCTCTGAGGCTCTGCTGTCCTCAGCACTGTCCCCAGCCCTGTCCCCATGTCCCGAACACTCAGCCCTGGGGTTTCACGATTTTTTGTGTGTGTAGTCAATCACCCATAACATAAAATTCACTACATTCCCCACCTCAAGTGGACAGCTCAGTGGCACTGACCACATGCACAGTGTCATTGTCATCCCCGTCTGATTCCAGAACTTGTCTTCACTCCAGACAGGACTCTGAGCCAGCGTCCCACCCCCAGCCCTGCAGCGAAGCCCAACCGGCCTTGGGCAGGGCCACAGCCCCATCACAGCCACACACCTGTCCCCAGCACTGGCACAGAACCCCAGCTCGGCGCCTGCAGGCAGCCCTGTCCTCGGCTCTGTGTCAGACGGACACGAGCCGTGAACACGGACCGCAGGGGCCTCGGCGGGTGCAGGTTGGAGGGGATTCTGCGAACTCTCTGGGTTCGGTGTCCAGATGGCTGTTGCGCTGACTCGGTGGTTTAGCTGCGGGATGGGGTGCGGTGTGTATTTCGAATTTCTGTCCTCGGAGATCGGGGTCCACAGCCCCCCTGCTCGGCCAGCTCCCCCTGGTGGCAAGACCCTGGGGGAGTGGGCCCCACAGACGGACAGGACATGCTGTGGGGCTCCCAGGGTGAGGGTGCAGGGGTCTCTTCCTTCTCAGGGGTAAAATGAGCTCAGGCGGGTCCTGCAGTGTGAGGCCCCGCCCAGGGCCGGCAGTGGGGTGGGGCCCAGCCTGTCTCCTTTGCAGGGGCAGGCCACGGCCTCCCAGCCCCTGGTCCTCCCTCCACAAGCGGCCACAGCCCTGATCTGGCGCCCTGCCGGCCCCACTCCCCCGCCCCACGATGCTGTAAGTGGCTGTTTAATTAAACGATGAGTTGCAATGAGAGCCAGTGGCCTGTTTTAGAGCCACAGATGAGAGATTTTCACTGTCCTCATTAGAGCGCTGGCGACAGGCTGGCTGTTACTACAACTCGTGGCCCCACAGGTGGGTGACTGACTCAGAGGGGAGGATGGAGCGAAGCCTGGCGGGGGGGCCCGGCCTGGTCCCACCACAGGCTCAGGCTGAGACCCCAGGACAGGACAGGAGCCAGAGAGGGGGAAGGGAGGGAGGGGGCGGTGGAACAGTCAGGAAGGGCCCCCACCTCTGGGAGAAGCCCCCGGGGCAGAGCCCACTGGCCGCACCAGATGCTGCGGCCCGTCTGCTGACCTCCGTCCACACTCACGCCAGGCTACTGTGAGGCCGTGGGGGGGGGGCACCCCCACCCCCCGTGCTGGCCAGTCCCAGCCCAGACACCCCCAGACCCAGGAGGGTGCCTGACAGAGCTCTCTTCCTCGGGGCCCAAGCGTCCTCTGCTGCCGGACCAGCACAGCCCCCAGCACCCCCTCCAGGGTCTCCAGCCACCATCTGGCTGGCAGGTGACCAAGAGGCCCGGTCCCACACTTCCCGGTGTCGCATCCAGTCCAGTGGGCCCAACCTAAGACTGTTTGGGAAGAGTCTGAGGCTGCAACATCCCTGAACCCCCGAGGCATGGGGCAGCAGTGGGCAGAGCAACGGGGGGGATGGACACTCAGAGGCTGCAGCGCTCTCCACAAGAAGCCCAGGAGGGAGGCCAGGAGGACAGACGCACTGCCCGGAGCCTGCGCCTGCACCCCGAGAACCTCCCTCCGCCTGGGAGCCCCAGCGTCGAGCCCTTCACCCTGAAGCACCCCAGCAGCAGCAGCTGTAGCTGGCCCAGAAGGCAGCCCCAAGGACAGACACCGCTCAGCCGGTCCACCAACAGCATTTATTGATCAGCCTCAACACGCCAGGACAGGAGCGGTTCATGAGGGCGTGACACGTGCCCCGGCCTGGGGTCGGGGCAGAGGGGGACCCCGCCTGCCGGCCCCCCCCAGCTCCACCCGCTCAGCCAAGTCCAGCGGGAGAAGAGCCGCCGGGCGAATCCGCCCCCGCTGTAGCTAGTGCGGGCCGTTTTGCCGACTCCACTTCTAACCTCCCGCCACACCTCAAGCTGCGATTCAGTGGGGCAGGGGCGCGAGTTGGAAGTGACACAAGATGACACAGCAGTGCGGGGTGGCGGGGGATGAGGAAGGGGGGTCCTGCCCAGCGTGCGAGGGAAGCGCTGACAGCAGGGGGCGGCGAGGACGCTCAGGCCTCGCGCTCCTGTCCCATCTTCACACCTGCACTCGGGCAAGACGCCCAAGACGCTCGGCCACAGCCACCCGCGTCCGGAAAGCTGTGAAACGCTCGTGTTCCCTCGGCTCTCACAGAGCCACGGTCTCCCGGAGGGACGGACAGCAAACAGTGACAACGGTGGGTCCCTCCAGCTGCCTCGGCACCACTTCAGGAAGGGGGTGGAGTTCCAGGGCAGAGCCCGGAAGAGACGCAGAGAAGCCCCACCCCCCGTCACGTGCGCAGCGGGGCGGGCAGTGCTGCCGGCCCTCCGGGGCTGCAGGTCCGGAGCGCCACCCGAGAAGCCGTTCGGCCGTGAGACGCAGGAGGAGCCGCCTCACCTACAGCCGGAACGCCAACTGCCCCAGGTCTCACCCGGGCGTGAACAGCCTGAACCAAAGTTCGGCTACTGCAAGGGGCCAGGGCAGCGTGCCTCCCTGTCCCTGGTGTGTGTGGTGTGTGTGCACGCCCGGGACCCATTTCTGAAGCCTTCATCAGGCTGCCTTGCGTGAAGGCCATTGGAATGCGGAATTCTGGGGACCCGGGGGCTCGGGGCTCTGCACGCGGAGCCGAGACGCTGGGGCCAGCACGGGCCCGAGGTCCTCCGTCGGGCGACCGGCAGTCCGGCCCCACACTCCCGCCGGCTTTAGGCGAAGCGGTTCAACCAGGCCAGCGTGCAGCCCGCATCCCGGTCCGAACCCAAGGGCAGAGGGGGTGCTGGAAACGTGGAGAGACTCTCAGGAAAGTTTCATGCGGTGATCGCGCCAAAAGTGGGGACCCGCACCCAGGCTGGTGACAGGCTGCCCGTGCAGACACAAGCAGGGACTCCGCTGACTTGAGGTCACACACTGAGTCCCCGCCCCCCGGGACCAGCCCTTGGGGCCCACCTAACACAGGCATAGCCACCAGACCAGGAGCCCGAACCCCATGGCGGGGAGAGGGGGCCCTGGGGCAGCCAGCCTGTCAGGTGGCAGCAGCTGCCATCAGCTGGCCGGAGTGCTGGGACGGAAAGGCATCTGTGTGCTGGGCCAGGGCGAGGTTCGGCCAGCCACCACCAGCCCACCGTCTGCCCGCCAGTCCTGGGCTCCGGCCGGGAGGCTCTAGGATGTTTCCGGTTGGGTGGCACTTCCAAAGCATCTCAAGTCACAGGGCAGGTAACAGGTAACCGGGGTGCGGGAGGCCGTGCGCGTCTCAGCACCCACTGCTCCGGGCAGCTCCCGCCAGCCGGCACCACGCAGCCACCCTGCTGGGCGCCATCAGTCCTCGCCCACAGTGGACGGGGCAGGGCCCATGGTGCCACAGCCCCCCCCACGCTCCTGGGGGGCTTCCAGCTTGACCGGGGCCCCGAGGGTGGGCCGCCGCCGCCACCCTTGCCGCTGCCGCAAGAACACGGCACGCAGCGTGCGCAGCTGCCCCAGCTCCTGCGCCGTGAAGCACGGCTGCCCCTCGGCAAAGCTGAGCACTGCGTCGAAGGCCGTGGCTGCCTGCGCCCAGGCGGCCTCCTCGCCCTCCCCGGGGGCGTCGGCCCGGCCCCTCTCCTCAGCCTGCTCCGGCTGTCCCTGGGCCGGCCACACCGCTCCGGCCCCCTGCCCTGGCCCGGCCCGCTCGGCGGCCACGCTCCCGGGGAGCCTGCTGCTGGGCCGGGACCGGGCCTCTCTCCCGAGCTCCGGGACGTGTGCGAAAGTCTGGTCGTGCGGCCTGGCCCCCGGGCACTCGGGCTCCTCCTCAGAGGACGAGCCTTCGGCCGGCGCGGCCGCGGGCCACAGCTTCCTCCAGGCCCGGCTGAAGACGGCGCCGGGCACGGCGTCCCAGGCACAGGCCACGCTGCAGAGGGCGTCACTCACGCTGTGGCGCGGGCGCGAGCCGTGCGGCGCGGCCGGGGGGCTGAGGAAATGCCGCAGGAAGCCCCGCCGGATGCCGCGGTCCATGGGCTGCAGCAGGGCGGCGGCGCCCGCGGGCAGGAAGATGGTGCAGACGTTCTCGGAGACCAGCTCGGGCTCCTGCGGGCGGGCGCGGGCACCGTCCAGCAGGAGGACGGCTTTGCTGCCGTCGGGCAGACCCAGGGCGCGGAAGTGCTCCCTCACCGAGGGGGCGAAGATGCGATGGAACCAGTCTGAGAAGACCGCCCTGTCTGCCCACGCGTGCCCGTGAGCCCGGTAGGCCACGGGCAGGTGCTGGACGCTTTTGGGAGCCCGGGGGCCGCCACACTTCCCGATCACCAAGGGCTTGATTCTGTGGGAGCCTGTGGCGTTGGCACACATGAGGACGGTCAGTCTGTCCCTGCTCTGCCTGCCCCCGGGCACCGGCCCGCCCTCGGGGCCGGGCCAGCACTGCCAGGAGAGGCCGGTCTCGTCGGCGTTGTACACCTGCTCCGGCGTCAGGCCGTGCTCCGCGGCCAGGCTCCGGAAGAACCCACAGAACTGCTCGGCCGCTTGGTGGTCGGCCGCCTGCTTTTCGCTGGATGCGTCCAGCTTCTTGATGCCATGTCTGGCCTTAAAGCGCCACAGCCAGCCGCCAGAAAACACGCAGGGCTCGGTGAGCTGCATCTGCTCATAGAAGTCCTTGGCCTTCTCGATGAGCATGGGGCCTGAGACGGGCACGCCCTCGGCGCGCCGGCCCAGGAACCACTCGTACAGCACGCGGTCCAGGTGCTCGAGCTTGGGCGTGTGCAGGGTGCGCCGCCGTTCCAGGGCCTTGTTGGAGTCGGAGCTGGCGAAGAAGCGCAGCAGCTGGGCCTTGTGGGCCTTGATGTCGTACAGCGTGGACATGCCCACGTTGTACTCCTGCATGAGCGCCTTCCTGCTCTCGCCCTTCTCCAGGCGGGCGCAGATGTCCATCTTCTCCTTCAGCGTCAGCACCACCCTCTTGCGCTTGGCCCCCGGGCCCCTCCCAGCAGCCTGCTTGGAGGCCATGTGGAGCAGGCGGCTGGACCCGCACGGGCGGGCGGGCGGGCGGACGGGGACACGCACCTGAGCTGGGGGCCTCCTGCCTCCCCTTCCCCTCCTCCCGCTCCCCCCACTCTCCCTCAGCTCCCCTCGGCCCACCCGTCCGCTGATCCTCCTCTGGGCCTCTCGCCTCAGCTGTCCCTAGTCTTCCACTCCTGGTGACGTGGCCGCTCCTGGACCTCTCTCGAGTCACACCCCCCCGACACTTCTCCACGCCGTCGAGACCTGCGGCCTTCTCTGCGGGACGGTGGCGGCTTCTCCCCTCAGCCACAGACCAGAGCGGCGGGGCCCCGGGAGCTGGCTCGGGCTGGCTGGCTGCACTGTCGGAGCCAGGGCGCCGCTCTCCGGGGCTCGAGGCGCTGCTTCACGCGCATCCTGAGTAGGAACTGCAAAGCAGAGGGAGACAGAGAGCAGTGTCACGGAGGGAGCGCGGCCCGGGCTGCCCGTAAGCGCGTCCTCGGAACTGCACGGGCCGGGGAGCTGCAGCGGAAACAAGCGATGGGACGTGACCGGCGCACGAGCAGCCCAGCACCTGACCCGCAGCCCGGGCTGCCTAGCTCTCTGCCCAGCCCCGGGCGTGCTGGGTACGCTGCCTCTGTCCAGCTTCTACCAAGCCACCCGAGCCGTCACCGCCCCTGCCAGCTGGACAATTCCATCCTACCACGAGCATCCCCCGAACCTCCCACAGCCCTCCCTGCACCACTGAGCAGGCCGCAGGGCGTAGCGGACACGTCCTTGCTGGCCCGGGGCAGCCCGAGAGTCAGGGCCCCTAAGACGCCGACACCCTCCAGCCGAGCCGCTGAGGACTGAGGAGCTGTGGCCCCGACACTGAGCGCCCAGCCGGGGTGCTGACGGCAGGGCGCCTGCTCGGACAGTCTCGTCCTCTCCCTCCCTCCACGGCCTGGCCTCGGGCCCTCACCCCCTCCCATGCAGAGGGAACCAGCCGCGCAGCAGCCTCCCAGCCACCCATCGCTACGCACCCCACCCCAGCGACAGGCGGGCAGGGCTCCCACCCGCCTCCCTTCCAAACCCTCGTTTTGGCTGCTGCTTCCAACTTCGAGCAGCTGGTGCGGCCAGAGGACCAGTCACATGTGGCGCACGAAAATGGGGCCCTTTGAGACCACAGCTCAAAAGTGAGAAGTTTCTTCAAATGTAGCAGGAGCCCCAAACACAAATCTGGGCCTGCCAGCAGCTGGCTCTGAGCATGCGCAGGCACCCTCGCAAACCACCTCGGTCTGCACAGCAGGGAAGGTGCCGCACAGGGGACGCTGCTTACGTCCCCTCCACCGGGGTGGCAGTGTGCCGCTGCACCAGGTAGCTCTGTGGGAAACTCGGGGAAGTAAAGGCACAGTCCACTTTTAGGGGGGTGTTTAATATGAAGCCAGCAGGACACGGGACCCCGGAGGAAGGGCTGGGACGGCCAGAAGGGGCGCCCCGGAGGCTCAGCACCAGGGATGTGCTCCTGATGGACGCTGCCTCGTGAGACGGTACCTCACGAGGCAGGTATGTGCGGGGCGACACAGGACAGCCGAAAACACGGTGATCCAGCTCACGAGGCAAATCCTCCTCTAAAGATGAAATTCAGATGCTACTTCTGAAGCCATTCCTTCCACCAAAAGGCGCCACAACACCGCAAGACAAAACACGGAGGGCCGAGCCTTAACACTTCGGGGAGGCACTGCCGCCCAGGCGGGTGGACACAGCCCGCCATGAACAGGTTAGGGTTAACCCAAAAAACGGAGGGAGGGCAAAAGGGGAGAGAGTTGGGGCAGTAGAGCTGGAGGGAGCCCGTCATGCACAAGTACACCTTGCCAGGCCTTAGAAGAGCCCGCCGGCGTTAGGGGAGGAGCGGGGGTCTGTGGGGACAGAGGGAGCTATCAGCGAGAAATGATCAAGAAGAAAGTTTTCTGGAGACCGAGGAAGAGATGGTCTTGGGGGCAAGAAGGATGGGGGGCGGGGCAGTAAGGGACCGAGACAGCGGGTACGCATCCTGCAGGGACGGCGCCTGGAGCTGGGAAGCGACCTCGAGGGTCCGGTGAGAATAAACCCGGGGTCCGTCTCCGCGGAGCAAGGGCGGAGGGTCCCGGGCAGGGCGCGCGCGCGCGGCGGGAGGCTGGTCTGGAAAGCGTTTCTATTCTGGGGCCAGGTCTGGGGCAAGGGCAAACCAAAAAGGAAAAACAGAAAGTCAAGTCTGCGGCGGTTTCTCCCCGGGAAGGGAGGTGCCTCGGTGACTGGTGGCTTCGGCAGGCGGGACCACGGGGTCGGGACCGGGCGCCACCGCCCGGCTGGGAGCGAAGGGTGCAGAGAAAGCTTGGGGCTGGCGGCTCGGCCCGGGTCCCTGCAGGGCGGCAGGCGGAGAGCTCGGCCCTGCACCCAGAGTGCGACGCCCCCCAGCGGCACTGCCCGCCCGAGGGGACCGAAGATCGCACAACACCCGCGCGTTCCCCAGGCCCGGCCCCACTCACCTGCGGGCCCAGAGCGGACACCGCCACCGGAAGTCGCGGCTCAGCCCTCGGCCGGGCCACGCCCTCCAACACTGATCACTTCCGGGACGTTCTATGCCTCCCGGAGCTCTCTTTTCTCAGTGTCATCGCGGGAGGGAGCGGGGTTGCGGGTTGGAGAAAGCGGGGAGGCCAGTAGTGGGCCCAGACGGTCTTGGCCCCGTGCATCTCGACTTGTCTGTCTCTAGCATGGGCGCGGGGCGGCTGGCGTCTCTGCTTTTGTGATGGGGGCGCCCTGTGTCGAAGCAGCTGGGACCCTGGCAGTCCGGGGCAGAGTGCTGCAGGAGGACCGCCTTTGCTGAGGAGTCTCTGAGCTCCCGCCCGCCCGTAGGGACGTCCAGCGCCCTTGCCGTTGTCGTCCCACCCAGCCCCCTACTTAGCAGGAGCCTCGCCCGTACCTAATTTTGGTGATTTCTGTGATGAGATTTGATAGGTCTGAGTTGCTGAGACTGAACTTGAGTTGATGCTGTAATGAGTTGAGACCTTGGGCGCCCTTTGAATTGGGGTGAATGTTTGGCACGTGGGACAAATGGGACCCTGGGAACCAGAGGGCAGACTGTGGTGAGCTGAACAATGCCCCCCAACCCCACTGTCCCGCATCCTAATCCCCAGAAGCTGTGAATGTGTCACCTCACGTGGCAACCGGAACTTCGCACATACTATTAAGTTAAGGCTCGGGACTGGGGGACAGTATCCCGATAATCGGGGAAGGCCCCAGGTCATCCCAGGATCACAAGAGGGCGGACGGAGGGCAAGTCAGAGAAGACAGTGTGACGACAGGAGCTGAGGGAGGGAAGCAGATGGGACAGCGGACAGGCGGTGCAGCCTGTGCTTCGTGGTGGAGGGAGGGGCCACCAGCCAAGCTTGCAGGCACCTCCGGAGGCTGGAAAATGCAATTTTCAGGGAGCAGGGTTGCCCTGGAGCCTCCAGGAGGAATGAGCCCAGCTGACACCTCGGTTTTTAGCTCATCTCTAACTTCGAGCCCCCAGAACTGCAAGTTCATAAATGTCTGTTGTTTGAACCCACCAAGTTCATGGCCATTTGGCGCAGCAGCAGCAGGGAACTAAGATGGCGTCCATCCCTCCCTCCTCCTTCCTTTCTGCCCCTGGCCCCCACCCCCTGGTCCTCCTTCCTCACTCTCTCCTGCTGACTCCTGACTGGCCAGGCTCAGGCCTCGGCTCTTTCCTGTGTGTCTACGCCCACTCCCTGGGCTGCCCCTCCATTCTCCTCCTGGCTTTACACACCAGCAGAGGCTGGCGGCTCCTCCACAGTTCACGTCTCCTGCCAGCGCCCCTGCCGCGAACTCTGACCCCTAGATTTCGTGCCCACCTCCAGGGAGCTTTCAAAAGACACCGCGGACGGCTTTCCTAAGCCTGAGCGCTCATCCTGCCACCCAGGCTTTCCACTCACTCGGAGGTTTCCTCACAGGGAGGTGGCAAAACCTCCGAGTCACCCTTGTCCTCTGTGTCCCTTACCCCCGACCCAGAACTGGGCTGGGCTCTGCACTCCACAGCCGTGCAATGGCTGTCCTGTCCTCACTCCTGTCCCCCTGTGTCTCGCAGTTGCCTCGTCCCTGGCCTTTGCTTCTGCCTTGAGCCCCCCTATCAGCCGGGGTCGCTGCGTGCCAATGCACCCCAAAACTTAGTGGCTTGGAACAGCACCTGCCTGGCTGCTCACAGTTCCGTGTGTCAGGGTTCAGGCATGCTACGGTTAGACGTGCTTGGCAGACAGGAAACAGGCATGAAGGGGACCTGGAGCCCAGGACCGTTCCTCAGCGGGTCTCCTGGGACATCGAGGGCGTCCCCAGGAAGGCCGGCTCCATCCCTGTGTGTGACAGTCAGTCTGCTGGTGCCCCGTGAACACGGGACCACATGCACTGACCCCCAAGATGCATGGGGCACCCCCAGCATCCCCCCATCCCTCTGGGACCCTCTGGCCTTGCCTAAAGGACTGGGTCCACTCAGGCAGAGAGGGAGGGGTCAGAAAGAGAGGAGGACAAGGAAGAGCACCCACTGGTGTCCTCTGGGATCCGCCACTGTTGTCCCTCGCCTGCAGCCCTTGGCCTGGAGGCGGCGCTAGACCGAGCCAAGCCCCTTCCCCAGGTTCTGGAGGCCTAGGGTGGGGACACCTCACCAGCTAGGCCCTGCGGGGAGGGCCTTTGGATGATGAGTTTCTCACAGCAAAGAAGGGGCTCAGGCCGAGGGAGCTCGGGAAGCCCGCACCCAGCTGGTGGAGCGGGACGTGGGTCAAGTACGGGCCGGTGCGGCAGCCCCAGGACGCTGCCGAGCTCTGGTGGCCGGGACCTCCCGGGGTGGGCGGGGCTCCCCGCAGAGCCCGCCCCCCAGGGCCTGGCCCCGCTGCTGGCAGGAGCCGGGAGGCCAGAGCTCTGTGCGCTGCCCTGGCCGGCTCCCCAGCTAGTTTGGGCCCCAGGGGACTGGGCAGGCGGCGGAGCGCCAAGAGAGACCAGGAAGATCTGGAGTCCCGGGAGGTGACCACAGAGCGGTGGGAAGGAGGGGCTCAGGGCGAGTCGCACGGAACCCACAGACCATCTCCCCGGGCACACTCCCGCCTGAGGCTGGCTCCCCGCCGGCCGTGAGCCCGGTGCCTGGGAAGCCTTGGCGTTTATCTGAGCCAAACTGACTGCCGGGAAGCAAAATCTCAATAGATTTAGAAAGTGCTCTGGAGAATGGCAGTTTTGCAGCTTATTTTCTACATGGGAATCAAAGGAGGAGATGTGAGCGGGGGTCACGAGGACTCTGTGGGTGACAGATGAGGGGGGCGGGCGAAAGCAAAGCGGGAGGGAAACCCTGGGATTGCATGGAGACTCAAGCGGAGAGCCGAGCGCTCGCTCCCCATTGGCGGGGACAGGGCAGCCAGCGTCTAACAGTGACAGCGCCCGGAGAGGTGGTATTCGGGGAACAAGATAACTAAGGAGCTCCGCAGTCTCCCGGCTCGGAGCGGTGGCTGTGCCCTGACCTTTGCCACTGGGGCCCGGGACCTTTGCCAACTGCCCTCCGGGATCCGCTCTGAGGAAGGTCTGTGTTCCGACAGTCCCCTGGGGTTCGGGTAAGGCCCTGCAGTTCGGCCAGACCCTGGGTCGATGATCCCCCGTCCTGGGGCGTCCTGGGCGCTGCAGGATGGTAAGCACATTCGGGCTGCACCGCCTGGAAGCCAGCAGCGCCCCCAGTGGAGACAACTGGAAGTGTCTCCAAGCACTGTCAAAAGGCCGCTGGGGCGCAGTCGCACCCCGTTTGAGAGCCGCTGCCTAGCGGTCCGGCTTCACAGCAAGGTAGCCCCACGGACGCACGCCCCTAGGCAGTGAGGGGGGCGTTCCGGGCCAGGGGCTGCGCAGATAAAGGCTCTGGGGGAGGCAGCATCTCTGACCTTCTTGCCCCTCCTCCTTGATTCACCCCTGAAAACAGGCGTGGGGCACGGTGGGGGCCACGAGGAGGTTGCTGCAAGGCTGAGCCCTGGGGAAATAGCTGCACCTCCCAGCTGCCCTGGGCAGTATGGGGAGGCCAAGGGCCAGGGGGGCCCCTCTTGGTTAGGCAGCTCCTGCCTTCTCCCCTTGAACCCTGGATCCAGGTGACACAGAAGTGTGGGCTGGCGGTGTGAGCTGGGGTGCACGGTGACCTGAGTACCGGCACGGCCCCCACCTGCAGCGTCCCCCCTGCAGCCCACACCTCAGTTCATGCTGATACGTCTGTGAGGAGACCGGCCACCCCACCGCCCCATGAACCCCAGGAGGGCAGACCGTGAACCCCAGGAGGGCAGCACTGCTCCTGCCGGAGGGGCTCCCCTGCCCCTTAAATGCAAGACTCAAGGGGTGGCTGGGTCTCAACATCGTGGTCTCCCCTCCCTGGCCGCTCTGAATGGCTGGAGGTGGAGCTGGGACCCGTCCTGGGGTGGCTGAGAAGTGGCTGAGGGTGGGGGGAGTGACCCCTGCGTAGGCCGGCCCTGCCTCCAGGAAGCGGAAACAAGGACAAAGGAAGTGGAGGGTGCAGCCTGGCGGGCGGCTGGAGGTTGGGATCTGCCCGGCCCTCTGGCACCCGCTGGCCGTGGAACTGACCAAGTTGGCCGTGGAGCCTCCCTCTTGCCAGGCAAAGCCTTGGAAAGCTGCCCAGAGGCCTCCTGCACCGCTGCCCACCTGTGACCATGAAGCTTGTCTTCCTTGCCCTGCTGCCCACTGGCTCAGCCCCACAGCCAGGTGAGACCCCGGCCGGCCACAGGGTGGGGCTGAAGGAGTGAGAATGGGGGCGAGGGACTGGAGAGAGGCCAGCGTGGGGCTGTGGCGTGGGGTGCCCAGGAAAGCTGCCCCTTCCCATGGAGGCTAAGACCCCGCCACCCAAGCACAGGGCCTGTGTGGGGTGGGCTGGAGCCCAGCTGTTGCTGGGCACGGTCTCAGAGCCACGGGCGGCACCCAGGAGCTCCTGCACAACCGCCCCTCCCCGCCACAGGGCTCCAGCAGCCTGCCAGGCCACTGGCAAACACTGACTCGAGAGCCCTGGGGGCCAGCCAGCTGGCCTGGCTGCTCTGGGCCTTCCCTCCCGCCCTTGCAGAGAAGAGGGACAGGCCAAGGAGTGTGTGCCACAGTCCACCGGGCTGAGTCCCAAGTGCAAGACACCTGTGAATCCACTGCTGAGTCATTTCCATCCGCTGCCTCCCCTCCCCGCTCCCCGGACGTTACTTGCTGCTGTTTGTAAAGAGGCAAAGGGTGGGAGTGCTTGGGAATAAGCTCGGGGTGGCCAGGGTCTTCGGGGGTGGGGATGCATGCGGGAGGGGAGGAGTAATGAGGCCACGGGCTGGCACTGAAAAAGTGATTGGGGTCAGACTGTGAGGCGCCCTAAATCCGCGGCATACACTTTAAGGGTGTCGCCATACGGAAGTGGGGAGCCCCGGGATGTTCGGGAGCAGAGGAAGGGTCCGCTTCCAGTAAAGTTTCCAGTTAGCCTTCCTGGAGACTGGCTGTGATCATTTCTCTTGAAAAGGCCGGCAGACAGGACTGGATAAGTGCTGGGCCCTGCTCAGATCAGGGGTTGAATCTCTGCGGCCAGTCGTAGCCTCCAAGGGTTCGGAGAGGCTCCCAGGCTTGCGCTGCGGGCGCGGTAGAGACCCTGCGGCGACCTCGGGCGCTACGGCGCCTGCAACGCGGAGCGCGACCGCCAGATGCCGCTGTGGCGCTCCTCCCGCCTCAGGAAGGCAGGGAGGCAGGAAGGCGACAGCGGCGGGTCGGAACCGACCACGGAGGCCACGGGGGAGCCCGCGGCGGGGGGCGGGGCTGAGGCCAACGATACTGGCGGCCTCAGGCGCGTTCTCCCCTCAGTCGGCTACGTGAGGTGGTTCGGTCCGGCCGTGCTGCTCTCGCCGGTTCCGGGGCTGGCGGCGCGGGCAGCAAAGGACCGCGCACCGGCAAGCACCGGCGTCTCGGGCTCCGTCGCGATGCTGGGGCTGCTCGTGCCGTTGCTGGGCCTAGCGCTCGCCTACTTTGCGCTGCTGGACGGGTGGTACCTGGTGCGTCTGCCGTGCGCTGTGCTGCATGCTCGCCTGCTGCAGCCGCGCGTCCGCGACCTGCTGGCGGAGCAGCGCTATGCGGGCCGCGTTCTCCCCTCGGACTTGGACCTGCTGCTGCACATGAACAACGCGCGCTACCTGCGGGAGGCTGATGTGGCGCGTACCGTGCACCTGGTCCGCAGCGGCGTGCTCGAAGCTCTGCGCGCGCTCGGGGGGCGCACCGTGCTGGCTGCTTCGTGCGCGCGCTACCGCCGCTCGCTGCGCTTGCTGGAGCCCTTCGAGGTGCGCACCCGCCTGCTGGGCTGGGATGACCGCGCCTTCTACCTGGAGGCGCGCTTCATCAGCCTGCGCGACGGCTTCGTGTGCGCGCTGCTGCGCTCCCGCCAGCACGTGCTGGGCACCTCTCCGGAGCGTATTGTACAGCACCTGTGCAAGCGCAAGGTGAGACACCCCACTCCCGTGCACAACCCCGCGGGACCCTGAGGGCTCCTAGTCCCTGCCCCCTCCCCTGGTGAAGGTCCAGTCCTTTCGACATACTGCCTTTCGGCAAACTGCCCAGCCCTTTCCTCTGGGCCCAGGGCCTCCTTCATGGATGCCGTTGTTCCTGGGGACTCCCAGGGTCCCCGAGTCAACTATTCATAACTGATCTGTGCTTGCTCCCTTCCTGCCACTTCTTAACCCAGCCCCTCAAGGCTCCATGCCCATCCGTCACCTTTTCCAGAGCAGGGAAGCCCAGAACAGCCCTCTCCCAACAGACTGAGTGCTGTGTGTCTTGGACTGTGGAACCACCTGCTCTGGTCCTTGGTTCTGAACCCAGTGTGTGTGTGGGGGGGGGCGGGTGCCAGTGATAGGAAGTTGCTGGGAGTTCTCAAGAGACTGAGACCCTCTTTCACATGGCTTAGAGCTGACAGGTTGGGTCACTGTCACCCGGATTTGGCGTTGGGGGCTGGGGGAGACTGAGCCCTGGAGAGCTGCAGGCCCTTCTGCTTTCTTGTCGGAGACAGAAGCCGAAGTGCTGCCTGGGACTCAAGGCCCCTCCCCAGGGCCCGCTTCTCCCAGCACAGCACAGTGGTTGCGGCAGCTCGGAACCAGGCCCTGGGGACAGCCCAGTGCCACCGCAGCAGTGATCGCAAGGGCAGGCTCCTGCTGCAGGCGCCTCCTGAAAACTAGCGTGGAGCCTCTGTCCAAGCCGGGGCCTGTCCTGACCACTGGGTGCCCTCAGGCAGGACGGGCGCTGCCCTCTCTGGGAAGACGAGGTACACAGACCCCCTCGTCTGGGGGAGGCCCGCCCTTCGCACATCAGAGGGGAGGACAGGCTCAGAGAGGGATGGGGCCGCTCAAGGCCACACACGGGCCCCCACGCAGCTCCCGGGTGTTTGGTTTCTGGGGAGCCCGGGATGCAACAGAAGGGGACAGAGATGCTCTGTGTGTCCCTTCATGTGCCAGGAGGCTGGGAGGGAGTGGCCATGGAGGCTGGACGTCGATGGGCTGAGAGCGGAGAGGAGAGGAGAGGCGAGGCGGCCTTCCTGCACGGGGGACTGCGGGGCAGTCGGGCGGGGCTGCAGGGTCCCTGGGGCTGGGTGAGGTCCATGTGAGTGGGGAGGGGCTGACAGCACGGCACGGCAGGGACGCCGCAGACACCCTGCCAGGGACAGGAGGGCCGAGGGGTGGGCAGGATTGCCCGGTTTCCATCGGAGCCCCGGAGAGTCCCACAGGGAGACTCAGGCTTAGTGTGGGGCAGGCTGAGCCCAGTGCCCGGGGTTCCTGCCTGCGGAAAGGGGACAGCTGGGCTGGGCGGGGCGTGCTCCCGAGAGCCAGGCTGGGACCTGGAGCAGAGCCGGAGCCTGGCCTTGCCCTGTCTGCAGGGAGGCAGGCGCAGCATCTCCGAGCCCCTCCACCCGGCCTCCTGGATGCGCTGAGATGGGCAGGCATTTGCCTGGGGGGCTGTGGCCTCATCCCGGACACCACCCCCCTGACCTGGCCCCGCACCTCACCTGACACCCCATCACTCAACCGTGGCCAAGTGCTCCCCCACCCCCGGCGCCCACTCTGTCTGGCTCTGGCTCCTCTGTGCTCCCCGGCTCCCATCACCCTCTCCAGCCAGCGGGCCTCGGAGGGCTCTCCCTGAGTTCTGGGGACATGGGGGGGATCCGGCGTGGATCTGCGGGGGACGTGGGCCTGAAAAAGGAACGCTAGCATGAGGGCGGTTTAAGCACGGAAGGCCCATGAGGATGGGGGTGCCCGGGAGCAGGGAGTCTGGGGACAGAGGCACAGAGGTGCGAAGGCAGCAGCCTGGCCGCGCCCCCTGCTCGTTGCCATGGCAGCCAGCCGGCGCCTCAGCCTCCTCCCTGCCGCAGGTGGAGCCTCCTGAGCTGCCGGAAGACCTGCGGCACTGGATCGCCTACAACGAGGCCAGCAGCCAGCTTCTCCGGGCCGAGAGCGGGCTCAGCGACGTTGTCAAGGACCAGTGACCGCCCCCCCACGCCCCCCCAGCCAGCCTCTGCCCGGGGCAGGTGCCTGCTCATCCCTGCCTGCCAGGGGGCAGAGAGTGCAGGTTGGGCTGGCGAGGACAGGCTCTCTCTCTGAGCTGGAGTGGCCTCGTGACCACCTAGCCCCCTTTCCCCGGCTTGGCCCCCTGCCCCTGCCCCATTAGTGACCCCCTCTGTGACCCACCCCACGCCGAGCATGGGATGGGATGACTTGGGTGCCCTGGCCCATCTCTGCCCTCTGGGTGGGGATGAGGTGGGAGGCCCGAGGCCCTTGGCAGGCTGGCTGTGGGGGGTGGCTGGGGAGCCAGGCTTTCAGGGGCTACTTGGAGCACAGGGACCGCCTGGAGCGCCCCGGTCACCTGCATCTCAGGGCGCTCCCTCTGGCCGCAGGCCGGGGTGGGGCAGGGTCCGCAGGACAGGTCAGAGGCCTGGGAGGCTGACTGAAGGGTGCTTAGTGGGGGCCTGGCCCTGGGGCCAGAGGGCACTGGGCTCCTGCAGGGGTGGTGAGCCTCCTGTAGCTGCGGGGCGACCGAGTCGGGACCTGCCACTCAGGACAGAACAAAGCAGGGCGTGGGATCCTGCCTAGGTGCCCTCGGCACCCGCCCTCCTCTGTCTGCATACCCACAGAGCCGTGCTGTGTGGCCCCCTTGGGCCCTGCCCTCTCTGGCCCTCCCGCCGGCTGCCCTTGCCTCGCATCCTGTCCTGCTGATGATTTGGGGGGCTGCCTCTCTAGATGGTCTGGGCCTAGATGAGAGGGGTCTTCTTGGCCTTGTTCCAGTGGCCCATCCTGGCAGCTGCTCTCGGGGCAGGGACGCTGGCCAAGGCCACCCGCTCCAGCCCGGCACCTCACCTGTCAGCCAGGAACGGGGGGCCTGGAAAGAGGCAGGAACTGGCTGAGAGCCTCTGAGGCCCCGAGCAGGGAAGCCCCAGCCCAGCTGGCTGGCGACACGGGCCCTGGGTGTGCAACCGACCGCTGCTCCCAGAACTGCCTCCTTGCAGCCTCATCCAGGAAGCCCTCCGCCAGCTAGAGCCCGGAGCACAGCGACGCCTGACACCATGCGCCCCCCCCCGCCCCCCACCCCCCGCTGCCTGCCTCAGCCGCCGCTGGAGAGCCACACTGTTTTACGTGCAGAAAGCCCACGATTAAAGGGCCTGAACTGTGAGCATGTGGGGGTGTCCTCATTCGGAAGCTCTGACCCCCCAGTGACGCCGTGGACACTCGCTGGGGCGTGTTCTGGTGTGGGGTGCTGTCCAGGCTTGGGGGCTCCTGTGAGCCCCGGGGCCACTGGCAAGGCAGGGCTTGTCCCCATTGCCTCAGCCCCCATCCAGCTCCTGGCCTTCGTGTCCCCAGCCCCGGGGCCTTGCAGTCCCATCTGGGGATGCCTGCGCCAGGCTTCCCGTGTGTTCCCGGGGTCAGGTCCCGGGGGGCTTGGGAAGTCATCCCCCAGACTCAGCCTGCGCCCCCAGGCTCCTGGTGGGGGTGAGGGGCCACAATGAGTAGGAGGGCTGCTCTGCAGACCCCTGGGAGAGGGCCGGGAAGTAGGACCCCCAGGAGGTGAGGCAGGTGAGTGGTGGGGGCGTGGGGCGGGGCCGGCAGCTGGAGACGGTCGGACTGGCAGCAGGCATTCAGCGGTGGAGGTGGCCCAGCCGTGGCCGGTGGCAGTTTGCAGCCGAGGCTGCCACCTCCGCAAGGACCGGAGCAGTGGCGCAGCCTTGTGGGCTGGGGCCGGCTGTGTGGGGCAGAGGGAGGGTTACGGGGAGACCAGAGGGAGGTGGTGTTTGCACGGGGAGACAGGAGTAGGCAGCCAGGAGGGGGCGCACAGCCGCCTCGGTGTGCACTAGACTGCTGAGTCCAACCCACAATCAGGCCCAGACTGCCCTCTGGGGACAAGGGGCCGTTGGGCAGGTGACGGGGAAGATGGTCTGGAGGGTTTGGTGCTGCCACAAGTCCAAGATGAATTGAGGGTCCCCTCCACACTGGAACCTGGGTTTCCAGACACCTAGGGAGTGGGGTGCAGGTGGTGGGTGCTCAGGAACTACCCCCGCCAGCTGCCTCCTCCCTGCTCCCTCTGTTACATGAGGCAGGGCCAGAGGGGTGCTCAGTGGGGTGCTTCGTGGAGCTGTCCAGGGTCCTGGGCCACTTCTGCCCGCCTAGATGGTCCCCCCGCGTGATCTGGTACCCACCCAGTCTCTCCACTGTCCATGGCCCAGCCCTAACACCCCATCTCTGAGCAGCCACCGAGCCCGTGGGGACCCACTTCCCAGTCAGGCCTTCGCAGCCCCAGAGGGCAGAGTCCCGCCTGGTCTGTGTGCCTGTCCCAGGCCCAGTGACTGTCCTCACTGCCACTGGGAGGCAGGCGGGGACAGTGATGTGGGTTGGGAGAGACAGCTGCGGAGGCTGGGCAGGCGGGGACACAGGCCTAATGGCCCCCGAGACGCAGGTGGAGACCCTCCCACCCCGGCAGGCAGCCCCAGCGCAGAAAGGAGACCAGGAGCCTGGTGCGGGTGGGCGGGCTTCTTCAAGGCATCGGGGCAGGGAGGGGCTCTAGAGCCGCAGGCTCAGGAGGGCGGGGAGGGCCAGGGCCAGGCCCGCTGGGCCGCCCGGGGCGGGCGCCCCGTTGCACAGCTCCGTGTTACAGCAGGACACGGGCCGCTTCAGGCCGATGCCGTCCACGTCCGAGGGCACGCACTTGCTGGCGCAGGACTTGGTCACGGTGGAGTCCCCCAGGAAGGGGTACACTGTGGGCAGGGGGCACCGGCATCAGGCTGGCCTCCGCGCCCCTGCAGGGCCCGCTGTGGGGTCACCGCCCATCTCGGTCCCTCCGTGACCCAGCCCCTTTCCTTCCCCCAACCCCGCTGGATGCCTGCTATGCGCCAGAGCACCAGGGACCGGCACGGGGATTCCTCACGGGAGGGGGCGGGGGAGAGGGCGCCATGATGACCCTGGGCGCAGCC
This sequence comes from Trachops cirrhosus, assembly GCA_028533065.1. Taxonomy (NCBI): domain Eukaryota; kingdom Metazoa; phylum Chordata; class Mammalia; order Chiroptera; family Phyllostomidae; genus Trachops; species Trachops cirrhosus. The sequence continues at coordinate 123,471,452 of CM052544.1, forward strand.
CTGCCCGCCCAGCGCCCACTGACCCAGCTCCAGGGAGTAGAGTGTGGTCTTGCACACGGTCTCGTTGGCACTGCAGGTGGCGATGGTGACACAGCTGGACACCCCTGTGGGCTCCGGGCAGCTGTAGCACTTCAGGGCCACCGCTGGGTGGGAGGTGACGAGGAGGGAGTCAGGCGGACCCCACCCCTCCCAAGCCCTCTGTCCTGGAGACCCAGGTTTGTGGGGCGCGACACCCTCCAGTGCCCAGGTGCCCGCCGGATGAAACCGTGGATGTCCCGGGGTGGTGCGTCCCCGAGGTGGGGACGAAGCGGCTTTGGAAGTGTCAGTGGGGGGGCAGTGGGCTGGCCGGGCGCACCTGCAGGGCCTGTCCCGACACGGGCGGAGACCCAGTGGGCAGGCCGCTGCTGCGGTGCCCCACCCCCACAGGGTGCCCGGCGGCCCAAGCAGCCCACCCACTCAGGGAGGCCAGGGGCTCCTCCACCCCCACCCCGGCCCCTGCCGGTGCCGCCCGGTCTCTGGCCGACCTCGGCTCCCCGCCCACCGGGCCGGCCGCTCCTTGTGTGGGTGGGCGAGGGGCCCTGAGGGGCTGGGGTGTCTCCCCAGCTGTTTTCTCAGGCCTTCACCCCTGCACACGTCTGTGCTCGCTTCCCTCTGCCTGTCCCCTGCCACCCCGACCCCCAGCAACTCCCTGGGGGCACCGGCCCTGGTGCACCACGGCCTCGTGGCACAGCCCCCGCCCGGCCTGCCCTCGGGCCCCTCCGCACTGCCCCGCCCCTCCCTGTCTTCCCTCTCCTCCTGCCAGCTGGACCCCACTACGCCTCAGCCCCCCCCTGCTTTCTTCCTCTCCGCGCCCCACCGGCTGTCCCCCGCCCACCGCCCCTCACCCCTCGCCCCTCACCACGCTCACTGCAGGAAGCCAGCAGCAGCGCCAGCAGCACGAGCTGCGTCCCCCGCATGGTCCGATCCCTGCGCTGCCCCTCCGCGCCCATCCTTGGCCTGCCCGACGGGTGGTGGACGCACAGCGGCCAGACTGTTCAGCCAAGCAGATTGTCTTGGTCTGGTTTCCCGTGGGTGGCAGGGCTGTGGAGAGCCTGCCCCACCCCCACCCACTGGGCCCCTCCCACCTCCACCTGCACTTCCCACTTTGCTCTGGGGGACTTCTCCACCCCCTTCCCATTCCGCCCCCTCCCTGCCCCTCCCCTGGCCCCCCTCTGAGCGTCTGGGAGTTCTCATTCCCTCAGAAACTTCCCCGGGGCCCTTCACTTCCCCCCCACACACAGCTGTGCCTGGAAGCCCACCCCCAGGCTGCCTGGGAGAGTGGCAGGGGTGCAGGCACGGCCGCCCCCCCATTCCTTCCTTGGGTCCCCACTTCCATCTCCAGGGCGGATTCCTGCTTCTGTGGCTCTGGGTCCCGGGGGCCGGCCCGCCTCCCCTCTCCTTTGTGGTGGCTGAAGGGGGCGGTTTGCAGTGACGGGGCAGGTGGCTGCCTGGACAACCGGTGTTCAGAGGCTTAAGGAGACAAAGGAAAGCACTGGGTCAACGGAAAGGCCCAGGAGGGGCGGGGAGGGGCCAGGGTCCACTTGGGGACGCTAATCCTGTCGGACTTGATCCCTAATGGGGCCGCCCCCATGCAGGGCTCCGTGGGCCCCGCTGCCGGTGTGGAAGTTGCTGGGGAGGCCCTTGGCCGAGGCTCCAGGAGGAGAGTGCGAATCTGAGTCCAGGGTCAGGAGCGGCTCCAGCCACTGCTTCCCCACCCCCCTAGGGTGGCTGCACAGCATCGTCCCCAAACTGTGCCTGCCTGCGACCCTGTCCCACGCCGCTTTGAGCCCCACAGACGCTGGAGCAAACCCCGGGGCGGGGTTGCGAATGCAGCCCGGGGCCGAGCGGAGTGGTCAAGGCCAGGGTCTCCCTGGGCTGGGCCCGCTCACACGGGGCCCCACCGCACCCTGCGAAGTTGCGGAACCCTGTCTCTCCCGGGACCCCCAGGACTTCCCTGGGGGTCAGGGATCAGCTCGTTTGGGATCTGCTCTTCTCCCAAGACTGGGAGGGCCCGTGCCTCGTGGCACTGGTGGGGCACCTCGGTTCCTCCGCTCCGCAGCTTGGGGGTCCCGGCCCTCGTGCTGCACCACGGTGTGGGACTGAGGCTCCTGGCGGCTGCTGACAGGCAGGTCGCTGAGGCTGCGGGGTGAGCAGGGGGCAGCCGGCCTGCCCGATTTCACACTTCCCCTTGCTGGCCGCAGTCGAGCTGACGCAGCTGAGCTAAGTGGATTAGACACTGGCCACACACACCCTGGGTTCCTCCTCCTCCTCCGGTGGCCCACTCCCTCGGACTCCTTTGTTGCAGCCCAGCCCAGCCCAGCCCAGGCTCACAGGGGCCCCTCCTGTGCTTTCACCCAGAGCACACCCCTGAGCTGACCCTTTCTGCAAAGTTCAACGGTCTGCTCGGGGGCGTGGGGAGATGTGGCCCAGCCAGGGCCCGGGCCGGCTCTGTCTGGGGGTTACCTGTGTGCTGAGAGCCCCCCACCCCACCTTCCCTCGCCTTCTCCACAGTGCTTGGGCTCGGTGTTCAGCTTGCGGTGGGGGCCAGGTCTCCACGAGTGACCAGGGTCAGGGCTCCTGGGCGTCAACGTAAAAGACATTTGATCCTGTGGAGAATTTCCGGTGTATTTATTTGAGCCAAACTGACTGCAATGGCTGGGAAGCAACATCTCAACGGACTGAGCAACGCTGCGGAGAATGGCAGCTTTGCACCTCATTTTCTATGTTTTCTCTTCTTTTACCACCTTATTTTCCACATCACAGTCCAAGGAGGAGACGAGGGTTACACGAAACCCACTGGTGACACAGTAGGGAGGCGGGCGAAAGTGGGGGGCGGGGGCCTGGGATTGGGTGAAAGGTGAGACACAGTTCTTTGATGTAGGTGGATGAAGGATAGTTAACAGTCAACAGTTAACATGACACCGCCCTGACTGGCGTGGCTCTGTGGGTTGGGCGCTGGCCTATAAACCGAAAGGTCACCGGTTCGATTCCTGGTCAGGGCACATGCCTGGGTTGCAGTCCAGGTGCCCTGTTGGGGGCAACCAATTGATGTTTCTCTCCCTCTTCCTCCCTTGCCCTCTCTCTAAATATAAATAAATAAAACCTTAAGTAAGAAACAGCGGAATAACAACGAGGGGATCTGTGGTCTCAGCCCTGGTGTGGCGGCTGCGCCCATCCTCCGGGCGTGCGGGCACAGATGCAGGGAGACAGCAGGCAGGTCCACCGAGGTCAAGAGCGAGGCAGAGACTGCCCTTTGTTAGGGAAACATGCCGGCGTGGGACACGACTGCCCGCCGGGAACTGCTTTCAGTTACTGCGCTTTAACTTCAGACGGCCCTGTGTGGTTACTTTCGGTCTCTGAGTGTGTCAGGCCGCCCCGCAGGCCCCCCTGAGCTGGTCAGGGTGATGTGTGGCCCCTTTTCTTCTTCCACATGTGAGTGACCGGTGTCAGGGCTCAGAGTGTGACCAGGGTCGGGGTTCAGCCCGTACTGCTCCGCCCGCCCGGCGGCGCCTCCTTCCTGCCCAGCCTGCCTGTGGGTGGTCTCCGGCAGCCTCTGGGGAACCCCAAGTACGGGCGAGGTGCCCGGCCTGCGCCCTGCTCACTGTCGCCCTCCGGGGGGCACCGGCCAGAAGGGGCCTTACGCCACTGTTTGCGCTCGCGAAGGCCTCCCTCCGAAGGCAGCCGCGGGACCCATTTCCTCCCAGTTAGACTGTGCCGCGCGGACGAGCCCCTGCGGACCAGCGGGCCCTGCGGAGGCTCACAGTTCGTGCTGAAACCGTGCCGCCTGGAGGGCCCGGTCTGCACACGCGTAACCACCAGGGGGAGCAGGCGTGCAGGGAGGGCCCGGGCGCCCCCGGCGCTGCGGGGCCCTTGCTTCCGTCCTCAGGGCTTCTGCCCGCACCGCCTTCCCCTGCGCCCGACCCCTCCGGTTTCCCGGAGCTGACCGCGGCAAAGACTACCTTGCGGACAGGAACTTCACGCGAGACCCACCGGCTCTTCAACGGGAGTCATTCGGGACAGTTGACCCCACAACTCAGAACCCTAAACCCTGATCCGGGTCCTTCACCAGTCTTTACCAAGCCCCGCAGTGGGAGACCGGCCTTCCACCGGGGAGCGCGGACTTTCTCGCTCCAGCTCCGGATGGCCAGGGTGGCCGGCCTTCGGGGCGACAGCCAGCTGATCGCGCCTTTGTTCTGCCGGCATCACGCAGCGAGTCAGCGCGGATGGCGGTCACCCCAAGCGAGGGTGCAGAGGTGCAGTCCGGGCAGCGCCCCGCCGGCGGGGGCACGACCCTCCGGGACTCCTCCCCTCCGACAGGCCCCACCCTGCCTCCTGCCAGCCCCCCACCCCCAGGACGCTCGCCCGATGCCCGAGGCTCTCTAACCACATCTGCTCTGGAGCAGAGTCGTAGTTCAGCCCCCTTGTCACTGACTGCGCTCCGTGTGGCTCCGCGGGGCCTGGAAACCAGACCTCGGGTGGCCCATCACCCTGCTCCCCGCCCTCCAGGCCCAAAATAGCCCCGTGTCAGCTCTCAGGCCCAAGCAAATATAGTCCTGCAGGCCTGCCCAGCCCCGCCTCTGCGTCAGCAGAGCCCCTGGGAGGCGGAGTGGGGCAGCTCCAGGGTTTGGCTGAGCAGGCAGGGACGGATCCCTCCCCAGACAGGGACCCAGCCTCCCGCGCTGGAGGGTCCTGCAGGCGGAGGACCCCACCCCCTGGTTAGGGTGCTCTGTTCCGGCATGAAACCTGGTTGTCCACGTGGTTTTATTTACTTACAAGTAAAGGAGATGCGCTTCACACCCAAAATCAGGCTCCCTAAGGGAGGCCTAGCCACGGCCTGTCCACTCTGTCTGGTTAATGACACAGGGGTTTCCTCTGTGCGTGGACTGCACTGCTCAGCTGCAGCCGGCGGGGAGCTCGTCTGCGAAACGCTGGGCTCCATCCCACACTGAGCAGGAACAGCATTCAGGAAGAACCCCAGAGCTCGAGACCCTCGTCCTACGTGACACCAAGTCTGGCACTCCTCCCTGGGACCACTGCGGGACAAAGGCCTCCCTCACCTGGCCCTCACATCTCAACCGCCCCCAGGGCTGCCCAGGAGGTGGGGCACATCCCCCGCTAGCCGGTGCTCCTTGGCTGACTGAGGACCCCCGCAAACAGCACACTTCCTGCTGGGTGGGGCAGAGGAGGACCAAACTCTCCCACCGAGGCCAGCCGCCCGCTCGAGGCCCAGTCCCACGTCAGCCTCTTGAAATGGAAAGGTCTCAGCCTGGGATGGAGACCCCTTCATAGCTCAGAGAGGTCAAGGGTCCCCTTGCAGACAGTCCTGGCTGTGGCTGAGGGAGTCTCAGCAGGGCAGAGGGCGGGCAGGGCGGGCAGGGTGAGAGGGTGGGGTGCCTCTCGGAGCTTTGTCCTCAAGTGGGTCCTGGGGGGAGGCAGGGCTTCAGAGCAGGCCCCAGAAGGTGGCCAGGAGTATGGGGGCCAGGGCCAGGGCCCCTGGGGCGGCCAGGCCGGCCCCATTGCAGAGGTCGTACTGGCAGCAGGCGGTGGTGGAGGCGTGCTTGGAGTAGCCGTCATACACGGTCTCGAAGCAGCTGGTCACGCAGGACTTGCTCACCTTCAGCCTCGTCGGTGTGTAGTCTGCAGAGAGCAGGGGGCTGGCTGGGACCGAGAGGGGCCACCACCTGCCCCAGGGTGGCCCAGCCCCAGCATGCAGGACCATTAGGGCAGCTCCCCCTCAGCTGGGGGCCCCCAGAAAGGGTCCTGGGGTAGGTGGGAGCCTCCCCTCGGCCTCCCCAGGAAGGCCCGTGAGGCCATCCCATCGACTCACAGGTGCGTGTGGTCATGCAGTAGCTGACCATGGACGGGCAGCGCATGGGGTTGAAGCAGTTCTCCCCGTTGTAGGTGCACACGTGGCAGTCCAGAGCCTGGGCTGGGTGTCCGGGAGGGGGTGAGGGGGTGCAGGGGTCACAGGACAGCGAGAGGCCTGTCCTGGGACCCGTCGGACCGCCTGGTCCCACCACCTTCCGCAGGGCAGAAGAGCGGAAGGAGAGGCGGTCAGTGCGAATTCTGGCCTCCTCCCCACTGTCAGCCCGCCTGCCCACAAACGGCTCATCCCTCCCTCCTCCATCCATCTCACCCAGAGGCAGGCCCACCAGGGCCACCAGGACTAGGGCGAGCAGGGGTGCCATGGTCGGAGGCTGGAGAGCGCAGCAGGCAGCAGCTGGTCCTTGCTTCGACGCAGGTGAGGCTGGGGCTGGGCACAGACCACCTGCCCTCCAGGAACCCCTGGTCTCCCAGTGGCACTGCAGCACTGTACAGAGGGGGACAAGGAGAGGGGCCTGGGCCGGGGTGCCAGCGGGCAAAGGAGCCACCCACTCTGCGGGCACCAGGGGAGGTGTCCTGGGGGAGGAGTCTCGAGAAGAGAAGGGAGCAGGGCTGGGACAGGCAACCGGAGAGCCCCGTGCCTGCGGCCCAGAGGAGCGGTGCAGACTGAGGGGCAGGCAGGGCAAGGGGAGGCTGGAGGGGTCCTGGGTGCCAGGCCAAAGCCCACACTTTACCCAGGGCCTGTTCATGCAGGGGTCCCACGGGATCCTGGCACGCAGCCCACTCCTGCCCAGGGCCCGTGGGTGGGTTGTTCCTCAGTGCTCCCCAGTCTCCTTTGCTCCGGGGCTGCCCCTGCATGGGGACCCCACTTCCTGCTACTTTTGGGGCCCAACAGGGGCCGCCTCTCCCAGAAGACCTCCGGAGCCCTGCGCTGGCTCTCAGGCCCGAGAACCGGCCACTGCGGGAGCTTTCGGCGGCCATGAGCTCCATGCAGCCAGCAGGATGATGCATTTTGAATGCATTCCAGGAGGGCACTTGGCAAGACAGCAGGATGAACTGCCCAGTCTGAGTGTGCTGCGGGGGACGAAGCAGACGTCCCCCTTCTGGGTTGGGGAGGGGTGTCTGTACTACGACTCCCCGACCCACGCGGGGATATTCCGGCCCCAGGTCCCAGGCCCCGGGGACTCAATCAGACTTCCGTTCCCGAGAACAGCGCCAGCTTCCACGACCCATTTCCCAGGTGTCGACTCGGGATGCCTAAGGCCTGAGTAAGGCCCCGCCTGCACTCCGCGCTTTCCGCCCCCTCCCGGGGACCCCGCCCCGAAGACTGAGGTGCCAAGCTGGTGGGTGTCAGGGTGACCTCCACCGTGACCTTCAGCGCGCGGAGGCCCCGCTGCGCCCGGGACTCACCCACGGCCGCTCGCCGGCCCCTCCGTGGGCCTGACAGTGCGGGCGTCGGTACGCCCGGAGAAGTCCGCTCCGGCCCTCGCCGGTCCCCGCGCCGCAGCAGCTGGCCGGCCGCGCGTGAGCTCGCGCAGGCCCCGCCCCGGGCCCGCCCCCACTGCTGGGCCCGCCCCCGCGCCGGGCCCAGATCCCGCTCGGAACCTCCTTCGGCCCCGCCCCCGACCCACCCCCACTTCCGCCCCCAGCTGCAGCCCCGCCTCCGGCTCTGCGGGACCCACCGCCCCCGCCCTCCTGCGGGCTCCTCTGCCCCGCGGGGACCCGGACCCCAGCGCTGGCGTCCGGACGCTGTGACGCCGCGGACAGCCAGCCCCTGCCAGGCACATACGCGGCGCCGCAGGAACACCCACTCGACCCTCGGGCGCACTGGCAGCGCCCTGACGCGTCCCAGGCCATTTCCACGGGGTCTGGCCCCGCCCTCTGCTTGCCCGGGTGCTGCTGCGGGCGCCTCGCCCACTCACCCACGCCGCAGCCCAGAGTCGACCCCACGCCCACCAGCCGCCCCGCCCGTCATCCCCCCATCCGGGCTCCCCCATCCAGCCTTCCCGGCCCCCCACCGCGCCCTCCTTACCTGCTGTGCGACCTCGGCAAGTCACCCAGCACCTCTGGGCCTCACTCCGCGCACCTGTTCCGCGCTGACAAAGCGCCGCAGCAAACCTTGGACCCCTCCCACCATGGCCATATCAACGAAATCGTTTTTTAATGGCTGCACTAAAATTTAGCTTTTGTTCTGTTTGGGGCAAAATTTAAGAATTTCACGGGCCCTAAAACTTTTTATTTGATTGATTGATTGATTGATTGATTGATTTTTAGAGAGGGGAAGGGAGGGCGAGAGGAAGAGAAACATCAATGTGTGGTTGCCTTTCACATGCCCCCTACTGGGGACCTCGCCCACAACCCAGGCATGTGCCCTGGCTGGGGAATCAAACCTGCGAACCTTTGGTTCACAGGCCAGCACTCAATCCACTGAGCCACACCAGCCAGGGCATACTTTTTCTTGCTTTAATGTGAGAAATAAAATACAGACCCTGGCAGGTAGCTCAGTTGGTTAGAGCGTCATCCTGATACACCAAAGTCGTGGGTTTGATCCCCGGTTAGGGCACACACAAGACTCAACCAATGAGCACACCAGTAAGTGGAACACCAAATCAATGTTTCTCTCTGTCTCTCTCTCTAAAGCAAAAATAAAAATAAATCAATAAAAAATTGAGTAAATCAGTGAAAATTTACAGTCCTTTCAAAGAAAACAAGGACCCTAAAATTCATTTTTTTCACCCTTTGAAAGAGATGTACGATTTGAAAGCCCTAGGCACTGAGCCTCCAGAGCTGAGCGAGCAATCTCTGGACCGACGGGGGTCCCTGTTCGCCAAACAGTCCCCGAGAGGCCGCGGGTCCCGCTGCTGATGCAGTCGGCACCACGACCGGCAGGTTCCCCACCATTCTCGCCCTCGTACAATAAGCTCGCACTGAATGGGGCACCAAACAAGCACACAGGTCAAGGCCAGAGCACGGCCAGGGCTTCAGTGTCAGATCGAGAGGAGCTGCTGGGAAGCGGATTGACCGACACGCCACAAACACTGAAAATGGCGCAAACACCCCCAGGCAGGAGGGGCAGTGACCCTGGAGTGAAGGGAACCAGATGAGGGAGCCACGGGCCACAGCGGAGGACGATGGAGGAGACAGACTGGGGGCTTCGGGGAGGTCAGGGCCGCTGGAGTTCACGGGGCGGGGCACAGAACAGAGAGCTGCCAGCGAGAGAGCTGGGGGCGAGCAGAGGGTCCCCCAGTCTCCAGCTGAGTGCCCATGGTGCTCGCTGGCCCCTGAGGAGCCTACCCAGCGGTGGGGAGGAGGAGGCAGGCGGTTTCAGAGTTCACACCGGCCTGGGAGGAGTGGGCCCGCCCGGGGGGGGGGGGAACCTTGAATTAGGGGGGCCGTTGGCAGAGTGCTCAGAGGGAAACGGCCTCCGTCCGTGGCCAGCTCAGCGCCCTAGACCTCACCGGGTCCCACTCACACAGCTTAAGCCCAACCCCACCGAGCCACACTCAATGGTTCACACACCCGGTTAAAAAGCAGAGGGTGTCCGGCTGGCTGGAGAGAGAGAGAGCCGGGTGTATGCTGTGTTCAGACACACACAAACCACTGCACTCACAAAACACAAAGGGGTCACGAGCCAAAGGGTGGAAAAAGATTTCTGGTGTTAACACCCATCAAAAGAAAGCAGAGTGACCGTGTTAACGTGAAGCAAAGTGGGTTTTAGCAAAGAACTCAGCCAGGAATAAAGAGGAGCATTTCGTAACCATAAGGCTCAGTTCTTAGGGGCCATGACGATCCTCAATGTCGATGCACCCAACTGAGCTTCGAAACACACAAAGCCAGAAAACGTGCTAGGACGGAAAGGAGAAAAATAAAACTCAGGATTACAGGCAGAGACCCCCACTCTGCTTTCGAGGAGCCCCCAGAAGCACACACACAGAAAGAACATCAGAAAGGATAAGGGAGGCGTGAGGACACCAGCTCACTCACCTTGGCCTGCTCCGTCGGGGTACCGCTGACCCTGGAACGACACGGGGGGGATAGGGCGCAGACCACCCGGAGAGTTGGAAATCTGAGTATAACTCGCCGTCGGCCCGCGGCATTCGAGGATGGCGCGGTCCAAACACGTGCTGTTCAAGGGTCACTTGCAAGACGTGGCAGGTCCAAACAAGGAAAGAAATAATATTTTAGCGAGAAAAAGAGGACAGTTGAGAGAGATTGGTTTGCATGAAAGTCCATGGGAGGAAAGCGCACTCCCCCGATTTGTCATCGGTTTGCGTTGCTGGGCGGTCTGTTTCCAGCAGGCGATGCCGCCTGCGTCTCTTCCCGTTGAACCTGTCACTGAGGATTCTTTCCCGCTGACGTTTCCTCTCTCGGGCTGTGATTGACGCGTCTGCCTGGAACGGCCTCGCGTAGGCGTGAGAGCGCCCCCTTCTGGCCCCCGGTGACATTTTAGTAAGGTTTCTTTCTTTTTTTAAGAATATTTATTTATTTTTAGAGAGAGGAGAAAGAGAGGGAGAGAAACATTAATGTGTGGTTTCCTCTCGTGCGCCCCCTCCTGGGGACCTGGCCCACAACTCAGGCATATGCTCTGACTGGGAATCGAACCAGCAAACCTTTGGTTCACAGGCCAGTGCTCAATCCACTGAGCCACACCAGCCAGAGGTAGTAAGGTGCCTTTTAGTCATTTTCAGTCTCAACAACTTCTGCAACAAGAACAAAAAAGGCGAATCAAACCCAACGTGAGCAACATAAAGAAAATAAAACAGGGCAAAAAAATATCAATGAAATAAAAACAATAGAGAAGATCATTCAAACCAAAAGTTGGTTCTCCGAGAATATCATGATTATGAAACCCCTCACCAGAATGATGGGAAAGAGGAGAGATGAGGCTCATCACTGGCATTAGAAGGACACAGAGGACACCCCAATGGGTCGTCTCAATGTTAAACGGATAGCAAGGGGGGAAACAGAAAGAAAGCATGGTGAGGGAGCATCACTAACATGAGGCCAGTCGACGCTGTAACTTAGCCGACACGGGCAATCTCCTTCAAAGACAGAGCGAGCTATAGCGGGTGGGACCAGAGTAGGTTTGTTAACAAATTATTGTGTTATTTTTCATACAGACAACTGCAAACTTTCTTTCCCCCATCCTGATTGGAAGCTGATGATCCCTCTGTCTTTTGAAGCACTTGAAATCGCAGTTAACAATCTTCCCACGAAGAGCGCTCCGGTGAACTCTACCAAGCACTTAAAGAAAGGGGGCACCAAGGTCAGGCGACCCCACCCAGCAGCCAAGGGACGTGGCCCATTCAGCCGGGATGCCGGCACCCCCACACCCCCCACCCCGTGCCCGAAACAGGCTCAGACTTCCAGGGGGGCAACTACAGACCAGCATCCCCCACAAACACAGATGGAAGCATTCCAAGCAAAGCGGCCCCCTTTGGCCAGCCCATAGCCCCCCACCACCCTCCCGCCGAGGGGTCGGGCAGCCCACCCCTCTCCTTCGTGCACCCGTCTGCAGTCTGCTGTCCGAGGGGGGGACCCGGTGGCACCCTGGATGCACTTGCTGCCCCCGTCTTGGGCTGGACCAGCACGGAGCGCCCTCCCCTCCCCTGAGGTGCTGTCCCTGCCCTCCCCCCACTGGAAGAAATGAGGATGGTCTGTGGCCTGCGCGTCCCTGGGTCACCGGCCACTCGGACCCACCTGTGGGCCCAGCGAGTGTAGAGGGGCTCCGGGAGGGCAGCCCCCTGTTGGCGGGCTCCTCCCAGCGCCTGACTCTGCAGGGACCACAGAGGGGTGTGCTGGCCCAGGCCCTGCCCCTCAGAATGTTCCTGTGGCAGTGTGGGCGTGGGGCAGGAGCTCGCGGCCCCTGGGAGCACCAAGGGGAGAGAAACTGGTCGCCCTTGGTGCCTACAGGGCACCAAGTTCAGGCACAGGTGACACTGAGGGGCGATGGTTTCCAGGTGGGTACCAAAGGCACAGGTAGGAACCGGAGGTTCTGGGAGTGTAGTGCCGGGTTCAAGGTCACTGGTAAGAACAAGGCGGGATCCAGGCGACCCTCGGCAGGTGGAGCTCAGAGGTAGAGCGGTGGAGGAGGGGCACGCAGGGCTGGGGTGGGCCGGCCTCCAGGGAGGGGTTCCGTGGTGGCGGCGAAGGACTCACATCACCGCTACACTCACAAAGATCCGGAGCTGCAGGGCGTCCCACCGGGACTGTGGGGAGTGACTCAGCTCACCAAATGTGGGGGCTACGAGGTGAGCACTTGTCCCAGGGTGAGCAAAGGCCACGGACCCCTCCACTGTCCACGGGGGCCAGCGGGTGGGAGGGAGCCGGGGCTCTGACCACAGGGCGGGGGGAGAGTGTGGCAGCTGCTCAGGAAGTGAGGTTGCTGTGCACCCGGAGTCCTCCCGGGAGAGAAGGGCCACTTGCTGGGCACCTGTGGGGTCCTGGGTGCTCACAGAGGTAAATGATTCAGGTTGCCCAGAACCCAGGCGGGGGCCCAGAACCCAGGCGGGGGGCCCAGAGCTTGGTCCTCAGAGGCTGGGCTCTTGCTGGGCTCCCAGCCCAAATGGTGTCACGCTCACTGACACGCAACTTACTCACACTCACACACAGACACACCGCGCTCTCCTCTGGGGCGAAGCTGGTCAAGGGGACTGCTGGGATGACCCGAGGTACCCGGACCCACCCTGGCCATGCTGGGCAGTGTCTGCGTGGTTCCACGTCGCCGCTGAGCCTGGGGTCCCCAAGGTCGCCTCTCTGGAGACTCGGGGACCGAGGTCTGGGGTATGTTCGGGGGCAGAGAAGTGCCCCCTCCTCCCTGACTGCTCCGAGTGGGAGGGGCCTGACCACCCGGGAGGGCCTCAGAGCCCCTCTGCCCTGTGCTGCTCCTCAGGGCTCCCCTAGGAGCACCCTTCTCCTCCTCCCCCCTCCTCCTCCTCCTCTTCCCTGGGGCGTGGGAGGCGGTGCCTGGGGAGGGCCACGTCCCCTCTGAGGGAAGCAGTGGCATCTCAGGCATGACTGGCACTGGGATTTGGGGTCCTGCGTGGCCGGATTTCCCCCGCCCCCACGCCTGGAACAGCACACACGTGACCACACTGGTTCTTAATCATTTATTCCTCTGGAGTTTCAACTTAAAAAAACAAGGGAACCAAAGAGAACGGATATGAAACCGGAAGGGGTCAGAATGCCTGTAACCCCCCACCCCCGCCCAGGGAGCTGGGCTCGCCCCTCCTGGGAGAGAGGGGAGCGGGGCCCTCGGCTCTCCGTGCCGCAGGGTCTGGCCCGACCTCCCGGGGAAGCTGCCAGCCCAGGGTGCCCGGGCCCCATCACGGCCGGGGAGGGCCGGGGAAGTCCCGGGAAAGGACCTCCCCTGGGCTCACAGGCCGGGGGCCCAGAGGAGGGCCAGGAGGCCCAGGGCCAGCGCCAGGGGCAGGGCGCTGCCGGAGAGCAGGGCGCCGGCGGGCGCGCGGCTGGGCGCACGGCCGGGCAGCCTCTGGTTGTTGCACAGGTCCGACTCGCAGCACAGGGTGATGGAGGAGCCGCTGCTGACCTGGCCGGACTGGTGGGTGTCGGGCGTGCAGGCCTCCGCGCAGTCCTTCTCCACCAGGTTCCCTCTCAGAAGGTCCACTGTGGGCGGCCGGCGAGGTCAGGCCGGGCCGCCGCCGGGCCCCACTCCCCATTCGGCTGGCACCCACCGCCCCGTCCCGGCCGCCCGCCCCTATCGCCACCGCGACCGAACCGCCGCTGACATCACTGCCCCCCTCCCCGGGACACCCCCCCCCACCCTGGGGCGCCCCGGGTCACGCACCCTTGTGCTGGGTCTTGCAGTAGCGCGCGGAGGACGGGCAGGCCTGCGGCTTCTCGCAGTTGCTGGCACTGGAGCACACGTGACACCGCAGCGCCCGGGCTGGCGGGGGAGGGGGCGTCAGGGACACGGGGAGGCCCGGGGCCCAGCTGGACAAGAGCTGTCCGCCACCCTCTCCCTGGGCCAGTGCCCGCAGGGGTCCCCGGGGCCCGCCAGAGCTGCTGTCCTGCACAGCCTCAGCAGGGGAGAGGCGACAGGCTCTGCCCGCTGGGGCCCCGGGGCCGGAGCAGGGCACGGCTAGCGGACCGGTGAGGAAGCGGCCCACAGGGCGCGCCTTGGAGACCCTCTCCACAGGCAGCCTGGAAAGCGAGAGTGCTGGGAGTTTGCCAAGGCCCCCACCCCAGGGCCTGGGCCCCTCCGAGGACCTGAGAGTGAGCCAGGGTCCCGGGGCTGCCCGCTTGGCCACGCTGAGCCTGTGGGGAGAACGGGGAGGACCGGGAGGGGCAGGGGCCGGATGACCCAGGGCCCTGTCTTTCCCTGGGGGGCGTCTGGAGACAGCTGTGCACGCCCCGCCTCTCAGAGCACTGAGCCCCGGGGCGGTCCGGGGTCCTCTGGTTCTAGACACGGGGGCCTGATTCCACCGAGTCGGGGTGTGGGGTGGTTCTAAGTTCTGAGTCCAGAGCGCCCTGCAGTCCCAGGGTCCCTGAGCCTCAGGGTCCCCAGCCCCGGGGCCAGCCCTCACCTGGGCCGGCGGCCGCGGCCAGCAGCAGGAGGAGCAGCAGGGCTGTCTTCATCTCGCTGCGCCTGCGACTTCGGGAGCAGGGCCCCTCCTCCCCAGAGTCCTTATAGCTCCAGCGGAGGACGGTGGGAGGGGCTGGCCAGGTGGGCAGCCCGCCAGGCAGGGACATTCCAGCGGGACTCACCCCGTGCCCACTGGCCCCTCCCACCAGGCAGGGGTCTGCCAGGCCGCTAGGGCTGGCCCTGCAGCTCCCAGCCAGAGCTCCCACCCTCCAGCCTGTCCATCCCTGAGTCACGTCGTCCTCGTCTTCCACTGGCCCCCTGGCCTTCCCCACCCTCAGACAGGGTCAGGGGTAGGGTCTGGGCAGGTGCCTCGGGGGCGCCCGGGGCTGTGCCCACCCACAGGCGGGCAGCGGGAGGCTGCTGGCCTTGCCTTCCGGGGCTCTGGGCCCAGGGTCACTGGGACGACCCCGGCAAAGGACTCTGGGGCAGCCCCGTGTCCTGCTGAGGTGCAGAACTCGGGGTGGTAAGGGGCAGGTGGGCAAGGCCCGGCTGCTGGGTGTGCCCGCAGAGAGGTGAGCCGGGGGTCTGGCATTGGTGCGGGAGTCACGGGGATGAAGCTGGCAGAACGGGGGCACAGGGCTGGCCCCTCACTGCAGGGGAAGCAGTGGGCCCTCCCGTCTCCACCGCCTTGCCTCCCACCAGGGCCTGGGCCCCTCCGCTCAGGGCTCCCTCTGCCCTGCTCGGGGCCCCAGCCTTCACGAGCAGCTGCCGTGGCCAGCCTTGGGGCCGTTGCTCTCTGCTCTCTGCTCTGGTCCCCACAAGACAGTAGGCCCTCCAGGCTGGCACCGGAGACCTGGTGTGTGTGTGGGGGGCCCTGGCTCCAAGCCGGCCCTCTGAAACCGCAGGACAGCACAGGAGGCCTGGCCACTGAGCACAAGCCCCCCCCCCGACCCTCTCACTCCCCCACCCCTTGGTTTCCTCTCTGTCGCTGGGCCTCAGGTCACAGCACTGCTCCGCCACACCCAGCGGGGCCGGGCAGAGACCTGGCGTGTGCCGGCGAGGACTGTCAGGGCCACGGGGGGCCGTCCGGGCCCTATCCCAGTCCGGGGGCGGAGGGTGGCACCCGAATGCTTCCTGCTGTCCCCCCAGAAGGGGTTGCCAGAGGCAGCCCTGCAAAGGTGCAGGGAAGTGTGGGGGTGCCTGTCAGGACCCTGGGGGGAGCTGGAGGGAGGGGTGCAGGCGGGAGCTTGGGCAGGCTGCCGGCACTGCTGGCCCCAGACTCCTGGAGGCTTGTTTAAGGCAGCTGGGGTCTCGCTTAATAAGGCAGTTGTTGCAGGGGTCCCCATGGCCTCACCCAGACAGAGAAAGTCACCCCAAGTCCCGAGGCCTCCTGCGTTCATCGGGCACAGCCACTCAGGGGCGGGGCGGGAGCGCGCCTGAGTCTGGGAAAGCAGGGCTCAGGGCTCAATGATGGGGTGCTGACTGGCCCGGGTGGGGGGTGCAGGTGGGGAGAGTGACTCACTGGGGCCAAGGGGCAGGGAAGCTGCTGGAATAACAGGTTTGGGGGACAGTGGAGCCGCAGGGCTCAGGGGTGCCAGGCAGGAGTAGAGGTCTGGGTGGGAGGCACGGGAGCAGAGGTGGCAGCTGGGTTCCAGCTTCAAGGGAGGAGGTCTTTGTCCCCGGAAGAGCTGCCCCGGGGGTGTGGCTGCCCATCCTGGGGGCTTCCTAGCAGGAAACCCGACCTCGGCCCCAGGCACGGTTCACTTATGGGATGAAGTGGGCGAGTCCGGCTTCGGCAGGCACTCTCAGAGATCGGGAGTGCAGCCAGGAGGGCTTCCTGCGGGTGGTGACCTGACTACAGTCCTGGAGGCAGGATTTAGAGGGTTTAGGATTCAGGGAACAGAGGAGCTGTCGCAACCCACTCCCAACACCTTTTTACGAGTCAGGGACCAAGGGCCAGAGGAGGCCGAGCTGGTGCCGGGTCCCTGGGGAGTGGGGCCGGACCCAGCGCCTCTCTGCCACCACTGGCCCCTGCCCCGCGTCTCCCTAGAGAGTTAGCACTTTCGGAACCCAGGCCCTCTCCGCCAGCCCTGGAGCCAGCCCTGTCCCCAGGCCTGAGTGTACCCGCGGACCGCTGCGCTGGCATCAGGAATGACGCAGCAGAGGCCAGGGCGTGGGCCACTCCTTCCCTGAGCACCCCACCCCCCAGCAGGGCCGGGGTGGCCCCGAGTTCTCCCGCGGTCCTGCTCTGTCCCTTTCAGTCTCACACCTGTGCACAGATGGGCCCCCTGGACGGCACACAGAGGGCAGGGCCAGTGAGTGGGAGCCGCAGCCGGGGCTCTCCCCACCCCGGGCTCCCCTCCCCCCTCCGGGCCGCAGGGGCACCTGCACACACAGGCCCACGGGCCCAGACAGTCCCTCTCACCTGCTTCCAGGGCCCACCGCTGTCCTATCACTGTCGCTGTGACCCTGGTCACCAGCAGCCCTTGCCTAGAGACACCCTGCCCCTACCCTTGGGGGCTTCTGGGTGCCGTTCAGTCCTTGGGCTGGATCGGGGCTGGGATTCAAGGCTGGGGCTGCCCCTGAGCTGGCCCCTCAGCCAGGCAGGGCCCCTCTTTCCTGCCCGGCCAGCCAGAGTGCGCGGCACAGGGCAGCCCTCGCAGCCCTCCCCTGCCTAAGGCGCAGCCCGTTCCCGGGCTCGGCTGGGCGGGAGCCTTAGGTTCCTGACGGCCAAAAGAGACACACCAGTTCTCGGGCCTGGCCGGCGACGCCCTGAGCTGGGGCCCCCCGATCCCTGCCCACACTGGCACCCAGAACCAGCACTGGGACCCCCTCCCCAGAGCCCAGGTGGTCATCTCCTCTGGCCGCGTCCCTGAGAGGCCGTGGGACTCAGGGGCTGGGGGACGAGGAAAAGACCCTCAGGGTGTGAGCTGCATCCTACGAAGTGGGGGACAGCCCGCAGAAGGGCTGGGGCACAGAGCCACCGGGCCACTGGGCTGCAAGTCCCCAGGAGTGCGGGCCGCAGAACGGGCGACCCTCGAACCTCAGAACCCAGACGCCTGACCACCAGGCGGGGCCTGGAGGGCTCGTTCTTCCTGCGCCAGGACACACGCTCTCGTTCCAGGAAGGGACAGAGTGGGTGCGAGTATGCTCCGCCCCCCGTCCCCTCTGCTCTGCACCACCCCCGAGTAGCCTGCAGCCTGTGGCCGTAAACCCGTGATCTCCACGGTGCTGCAGCTGTGGGTTCCAGCCCCGTGAGCGCTGTCCCCTCCTTCCTTCCTCACTCCCCCACCTCATCGGCTCCAACACCTGTCCACCCGTCCTCCCACCCATCACCCATCACCCACCCACCCACCCATCCACCCATCTACCCATCACCCACCCATCACCCACCCATCCACCCATGTACCCATCACTCACCCATCACCCTCCCACCCATCTACCCATCACCCTCCCACCCATCCATCCACCCTACTACCCATCACCCACCCGTCACCCGCCCATCCATCCACCCACGCATCTTTCCTCCCGCCCTCCAGCCATCAGCCCATTCACCTGTCTGAGCAGTCATCCGGTCACCCAGCTATGCACCGGCTCATGCCACCTGTGTGTCCTCTAGGAGTCGGCTGCCGTGCCGTCTCGATCTCGTCCGCCCTCTTCCCTTTCTTGTCCACCCACCGGCCCTGACTAGAGAACACAGTCGCTCTCGGTGAAGCCCGGCGGGGGCTCTGGGGCTGCAGGCCTGCAGGGGGCTGGTGGCAGCTCCCGGGCTCACAGCACCCGGCGTGCAGTCGCTTCAGGTCACATGATCACTGGGGGGACGGGGCTCTGGAGGGCATCACTCACTCTAACCCCTAAGAGGGAAATAAATATCTCACATATGGGGTCTGTCCAGAAAAAGTGCAGCCATTGTTGATATAAGAACAGTTTGCGTGACGTCAGTGTGACGGGGCGGCCAAGGAGAGTGGGCTGGATGCACACGTGTGAACAATGACGACCTCACTGCGCTAGTCAGTGGGGGCGGTGGACGCCGTTGAGTGAGCACGTGCACTGTGTGGCCGTCGCAGTCAAAATGAGTGAGGGAGCAGAGCCACGAATCTGCACCCAATGTTGTGTTAAGCGTGAACATTCCTCCGCAGAACCTATCTGGATGATTCAGAGGCTGCAGCTATGAACCTGTGACTGGCAGCTTCATCACGGCAACACACCCGCTCACGCGTCACGTCCCGTGCAGAGTTCTTTGGCGGAACATTAAACCGCCCAGGTGACTCAGCCCCGCTAAAGCCCAGATTTGGCGCCCTGCGACTTCTGGCTTTTCCCAAAACTAGAATCACCTTAGAAAGGGAAGCGATTTCAGACCATCAGGAAAATACAACGGGGCAGCTGGTGGTGACTGGGAGAAAGAACTGTGGGAGGTCCCCTGGGGCCCACTTTGAAGGGGACTGAGGCGTCATTGTCCTGTGTGCAGTGTTTCTTGTATCTTGTATCTTCTTCAACCAGTGTCTCTACTTTTCATTTTATCTGGCTGGACACCTTCTGGACAGCCCCCCTGTGTAAGTGCTCTGTCGGTCTGTCCGTCTGTCTTGGCTGCAGTACTTCCTACTCAGAGAGTGTGACTTCCTTTCCTGGACAACTTGCCGCCCCATCACTTTTCCCTCTGCGCCCTGGGAACCGGGTACGGCTCCTTGTTGGGTGCTGTCACCCTTTAAGCCCCACCAAAGCAGCGCCAGGGCAACACGGAATTCTTAAACGGTTTCCAGAAACAGCGGGTGGCGTGCTAGGACGGGACTGCTGCGCCCTGAAGCCCCTGTGGGGCCCCGACTTCGGACGTGGGCAGCCTCTGCCCGGACCCTGGGTTTGGCGGACGCGGGTCCCAAGGCTGGTCCAGAGGCAGGACGAGGGAGCCCGCAGGGTCACCCCTGCACCGGCCAGGGGCCGCACACACGGTCCCCATGTGGCCCGGGACCTGAGCAGGCTCCGACCCAGCGCTTCCCGGGACCCAGGCGGCTGCGGAGCCTGGAGCCTGGAGCCTGGGATGGCGGCACTCAGCCACCCTTGGCTCAGCCTGGTGGGGCCAGGGCCCGGCTTTGGCAGCCATTCCTGGTCCGGGGGTTTGAGTGTTGTTGCAGCTTGCTCTGGGTGTGGAACGGGCCCCCAGGGCAGGGCGGTGGGCCCCACGCTGGGCCTGCCGGGGAGCTTGTCACCATAATCCCAGGGCTTAGGGGAGTACGCGTTCCTGTCATCTGACATCTGAGCCGGGGGCGTTTTGTAAGCTGGAACACAAGCGGAGCCGTGGGCAGCAGGGGACGCTGGGTGGAGGGACGGTGACCCGTGGGGGCCCGGGACGGAGGAGCTGCCCCGAAGGCCAACCCTGGGTCGCGTGAAGCCGGAGGTGGGGTGCGGGGGAGCAGCAGTGGGGAAGGCCTCCCGCTGGCTGCCACGCCCCCAGCCCCCCTGCGCGCGTTGCCTCTCAGCCCCAGCTCTCCGAGCTCCCGCCTCCGTCAGGCGGTGCGGGAGTGCCAGGTCGCACGCAGCCTGAGTCCCATGTGTGCCCCACACCGCACGCCCCCAAATCTGCCTACGGCAGCACGGTGCCAGCGGCTCTTAGGGCCGAAGCGGGGCGCCCAGCCCTGCTGTTGCTGCTGCTCCGGGGGCGCCCCTCACCCTGCCTGCGGCCCCTGCAGCCTCCCAGCCTCCTCCGCAGAAGCCACGCCCTCCGCCTCCCTGCGGCCGGACCCTCCCCCGCCCTCCCCCACAACCCCGACGGGAGCTGCGGCCCACCCAGTTGCTCAGCTTGGTCGTGGCCCCTGTCCGTTCTGTACCCGTGGCGTCCCCGTGGGCACCCACCGGAGCCTGGCATGCGGTGGGCGCCCTCTGAGTGCCCGTGGACTTTGGGGGTGGGAGGGAGCGGAGGGAACTCAGGCTTCGTGCGTCGCAGACCCCGCCGCCCTCCCCAGCAGGCCCAGCAGGCTTTGGGTGGGCCTGGGCTCCCCGCCGGCAGGGAGGGAGAGCCCCGGTCCTGGGCTGTCGTGGGCGGGCCGGCGGTTTTCCGTTGAGACTTGTAGGGGTGGGGCCTGCCCCAGAGCGAAGGAGTGAAGAGACGAGGTTCCCACCACAAGGCTGGGCAGAGAGGCCCAGCCCTGGGCCTCCACTTTTCTCCTGGGGTGGCGGCTCCGCCCAGACCCTGTGCCAGCCTCTCCCTGGGTCCCCAGATCCCACAGCCTGGCCGTGCCGGGAGGCTGTGCCAGGGCGTTGGGGGGCCCTAAGGGAATCCAGTCGTCCGGTTTTGAGGCAGGGCCCCCCAGCCCTTCTTGTCCCCAGAAAGCCCAAGGCGCCTGCACGGGGGGCAGAACCCACCAGAAGCCAGGCCCTCCCGCTGGCCTGGGCCCTCTCCTCCCAGTGCCCCCCAACAGAAGGGTCACCACTGCTCTGCCGTGGGCACAGGGGACCGAGAGCTGGGGGGACAGTGGCCCTGCAAGGCCAGAGAGGGGGCTGCTGGGAGTGGAAAGGGCCTCCATCCCTCAGAGGGGTGTTCAGCCCGGACGCTGCCACGAGACTGGGCCTTGGGCGCTGGGACTGGGGCACAGGCCCCACTGGGCAGGCCCCTAGCCATCACAGTTCCCTGCTCTCCCGGCCCCGGGCCGCGGGAGCCAGTCAGTGAGGAGGCAGGGCCCAGGCACCTGGCCCGGAAGCCTGTCGCCCAGGGAAGGTTGTGCAGGACACAGAAGCAGGGCAGGGAGAGGACCCGGGCCTGACGGAGGGGGCAGGCGGGCCCAAACGGGGCCCCTCAGGCTGGCAGCAGGGGCACCCGAGGGAGCCACAGGCGCCAGGACCTGGGTGGGCTCCCGAGGAAGGGCCGGGGCAGAGGTGCGGGACCCGAACTCCTGGAGAGCCAGGGACCTCTGCCCTGGGAGGGGCCTCGGAGCCCGGGGGGCCTGGCTGTGCCCTAAGCTGGGGGTCACCGAGGCTCAAAGCACCCCCCAGAGAACCCACGTGAGCCCCCAACCTGGGATTTATTGAACACGTGTTTCTGCCACATGGCCACGGGGTTGGCTTCTTAGAGGATGAGGAAAGTGGGCTTCTCCCCCCAGCCTGGAGCCTGCACGTCGAGAATTCTACCCACCCCTTCGTCAGGCACCCCCGCCTGCCCCTGAGGTGGGAGAGGCTCTCCCCAAGACCAAAGACAAATTCAACGCCACCAAGGAGGGCCAGGGCTGGCAGCTTTATTCTCCTCTGACGAGACCCTGGTGCCTCTGGGGCAGAGGGCAGCCCCCATGCCCAGGGAGGAGGGACCCCGAGCCCGACACTGGTCCCCTCGGCGGCCTGGCCCAGACCCGCGGCAGGCAGCCCCGCCTCCACGAGGCTGGGCTGGCCAGACCGAGGGGCCGGGCAGCAGAAACCGGGAGTCCCTGAGATGGAGCCCAGGATGTGGGTCCCCAGAGGGCTGTCCTGGGGTGCCTGGCTCCCAGGAGACCCCAGTGTGTTTGTCAAGAGTGGACACACCGGCTGGGGTGGGGGGGCCTGCGTGGATGAGCACGTGTGAACGGATGAGAGCACAGGAGTGGGGAGAAAGCCCCAGAGACCCAGCACCCAAACCTCCGGCCCGCCTGCCCCCTGCCCGGGCAGCTCTGGGCGCAGGAGAGCGGGAGGGCCTGGTGGTCACGGAGCACTGGGGCCTCTTCGGGGCAGCAGCCCTGTGTCGGGGTGGAGGACGCTGAGGAGAACAGAGGTGCTCTGCCCACCCCCCGGAGGGGCCAGAGGGACCCCCACGGGTGCAGGCGGGAGGTGCAGGACTGGACTTCCCACACTGGTGGGTTCTCTGGGGCAGGGGGCGTGTCCCTCCCTGGGGTGGGAGCCTGGGGAAGCAGGGGTGAGGGACAGGCCACAGGGGCTCTTCCCGCCGGGGCGTGCTGGGAGCTGGGCAGGCTGAGTCCAGGCTGGGAGGGGACACTCGCACCCCCGGACCGACCTGGGGGGCTGGGCTCAGCAGGCCACCCGCAGCAGCACCCACAGCAGGCTGGCCAAGGTGCAGGCCCACAGGGCCCCCCGGCCGCCCGCCAGGCCCAGGGCCGCGCTGCGGTTGCACTGGCTGCTCTGGCAGCAGGAGACGGAGAGGGCGCGGCCGTCCGAGGACACGGTGCTGTTGGGGCAGGTCGGTGCGCAGGACTTCATCACCAGGATGCCGCCGGGGTTGGCTGTGGAGACAGGGCGAGGCCCACGGGCGTCAGGTCCAGTGCCCACCCCCTCGCCTGGCCAGCCCATCGGTGCCACAGAGGCATCCTGCTCCCGGGGCGCGGGAGTCCCTACAGGCCTGCCACTGTGCGTGTGAGCCCGGTCCTCCCCGGTGCCCTTGGTTCAGACCAAGCTCCCCCGTGACAGCTGGGGCCAGGCAGGGGGTCCCACAGCCAGTGTCTCCGCCCCTTTCCCTCGGACCCGTGCCTGGGAAGGCCTCTGTGCTCTGGGGTCAGGGTCCTGGCTCTCCCTGTCCCTTTCTGGGGCTGGAAATCAGGACACGGTGGGCGGGGGATAGGAGGACACGGCAGCCACACGCAGCTCTTCGAGTCCACGAGGGAAACAGAGGCTGGCTGGGCGTGGGGCTGCCGTCCCGGGAAGCAGCAGCCCTGGGGTGAGCATGAGTCCAGGCCTCAGCCACCGCCTCCATCTGTCCCAGCCCCGCGGCTGTGCAGCGGGGCAGCTAGGAGCAGTCTGGGGATGACGCGGCCGGCGGGGGCAGGCGGTGCCCGGAGACCGTGGAGAACTGTTGAGAAGGGGCCGGGCTGCGGCCAGGGCAGCGCCACCGGCTCCCTCCGGACGGGTCAGAGGCCGGGACCCCACTAAGGAGCCGGGAGCAAAGGCCGACCGGGACAGGGGAGGGCAGGTGGCGTCCCCACCCCCTCAGGAAGCCACTTCCCTGGACAGAGCCTCCTTCCTGAGGCTGGGGCGGCACCGGGCAGGACACTGGACAGCGACATTTGTCCCCAGCATCACCTCCTGCGGGGCTCAGACCTCCACAAGGCCCCTCCCTCACTCGGACCCTGCCTGTCCGTCACTGTCACCTTCAGGCCCTCCTGGACACGGGCTCCCTCCGATTTCAGCCACAAAGCCCACCTTTGGGCCCTGGGGTGCCGGCAGAGCCCTGACCCTCACATCAACACGGGCCTGTGACAGGGGCCGCGGCGGCGGCGGCGTGCCCCAGGGCCCGGCCCGGGGCGGGGGGCGCGGGCGGGCGGGCGAGGGTACTCACTGGCCCGCGTGATCACACAGTACTTGTCCGTCGGGGCGCACTCCGCCAGAGACTCACAGTTGGCGTGGCCACAGCACACATGGCAGTGCAGGGCCCGGGCTGGGGGAGGAAGCACAGGCCCGTCAGTGCGGGCCGGGCCGGGGCCTGGCCTGGGGCTGGGCTCGGCGCGGGGCTGGCCGGGGACTCGGTGGCGGTGGCTGGCCTGGCGTGTGTGAGTGCAGGAGTGAGGGTGTCGGGGTGGGGTGAGTGTCTGTAGGCCACCCCAGGATGCAGGGTGGGCTTCAGAGGCCAGCAGGGTCTGCTTTCACTGTCCCTGTCCCTCTCTGAGTCACAGTGTCGTCCCCTATAAGATGGGCCCAGCTGCAGCCTGCGGGGTCCCTTCTTGCCCAGGATGAAATGACGCAATGTGACCAGCCCCGGGCTCGGCACCCCCAACCCACTGCCTGGCCCAGAGAAGGGTTGGGAGCACAGGAGGGTCCCAGGGAGGAACGTCCCTGCCCCTCACTGCCTGGGGGCCGTCCCCAGAGCTGGGGCGTAGGGCGGGGGGGACCTGCAACAACAGACCCTGGTCCTGACCAGCCCCGGGTCCCAGCGACAGGGAGCCCAGGACAAGTGTCCCGGGCTGGAGCCCCCACAGGCCTCGACGGGGTGGCCGACCCAGGCACAGCAGGACCCCGAGGAGGGTGGGGGGAGGGCGTGGTGACACTGCGGGACACCTGCCCGGGAGGGAGCATGCTCTTGGCAGAGGGCAGGGCGTTTGAGAAGGCTTCCCGGAGTGGGTGGCCCGGAGCTGGACGGGGGGCCAGTGGATGGGTTTCTGCTTCTGGTCCAGGGAAAGGACCCGCGGGCAGAAGGTGCAGCGCGGGGGAGGCCAGGCACGCTAGGCCCGGGGCGACAGCGCCCCGGCTGTGACAGGGCAGTGAGCGGGTGGGAGAGCCGGGGCGGGTGACGCAGGGATGGCCCTCTGTGCCAGCGCTCTGGGTGCTGGGTGCCCTGAGAGCGTTTCTTGAGAGGGGCGCCCGGCTGGGCTGCCCTGTAGGGCGAGGCCCGCCCGCGCTGACCTGGGAGCCGGCGCCTATGGAACGGGGGGACGGCACCTTCCCCAGGTGGGCCGGCGGGTGCCAGAGCCGTTCTCCCTGCGTGGAGAGGAGGGACACTTGTGGCTGAACCACGGGCAAGCAGGAAGTCAAGCTGAGCCCCCACCCCCAGCTCAGAGGCCGTGGTCCCAGGTCCCGGTTCTAGAATCCCCAAGAAGAGGCCTCGCTGTCTGAGGTGACCCAGGATCTGTGCTCATGGGGGCAGGGAGACACGCCTAGGTTCCTCTGAACAAGAACCTGGCCCTGGCTGGCGTGGCTCAGTGGTCAGCACCAGCCTGTGAACCCAAAGGTCGCTGGTTCGATTCCCCGTCGGGGCGCATGCCTGGGTTTCTGGCCAGGGCCCCAGTTGGGGGTGTGCACAAGGCAACTGATCCATGTTTCTCTCTCTCTCTTTCTAAAAAAAAAGAGAGAGAGAACCTGACTGTGCCTCAGCTTCCCCCACAGGGGTTTGGGCTGTGCTGAGAGTTAAGGCCTGCAGTTCCCCGGAGCTGTGGCCCTTCCAGCAGCTGCTGTCCCAGCACCAGCCTCCCAGGCAGGCACCTGGTGCCCTTGGGCAGAAGGGCCCCCCCATCCTCCTTCCCAGCTTCCCCAAGCCTCCACGTCCGGGTCCCTCCTCCACCCCCCACCCCCGGCGCTTCCCCAGACAGCGGGAGACTCACCCCCCACAGCCCGCTCTCAGGGGGGCCGATGGGGTCATTAACCCTGGATGGTAATTACTCGGCTGATAATCACAGGCCCCACTTCCGGCCCCCCCATCCCCCGCCACAGGTGCCCTGCTCCAAGTCTCACGACCAGGCCATCAGGGAGGGGCGGGGCTGGGTGGGAAGGGGCCACCAAGTCGCTTCCCTGGCTGTGGCACCGAGAGCCTCGCCCCCCGAACTCCCTTTGTCCCAGAAAACAGGGCCACTGGGGCTGCTGCTGAAGCCTGGGTCCCGCTGCCCGGCCCCAAGCTCTGTGTCCCTGCCCGTCACTGGAACACACCAGAGCCAGGCGCACCACAAAGGGGGCCCAAAGGGGGCCCAAAGGGGGCGCGACGGCCCCGTGTGTGGCGGTCAGGGAGCAGCGGCGCAGCCTCCCCTCACTCCCTGCAGCGTGAAACCGCAGCCCCCACGGACCGAGCCAGCCCCGCCTGGCGCCTGTCTGTGCCTGTCCCTGCGCCCCAGGTCAGCGGCCCTTACCCAGGTCCGTGCACAGAGCAGCCAGGAGCAGAAGCACCAGGAGTGGCCTCATCGTGGGTGTCCGCCGCGAGACTGGGCGCAGCCGTGCGGGGGCCTTTATACGTCGGCCGGCTCGGACCCGGTAATTTAGCTGGAGACGAGCGCGGGGCAGCAGGGCCAGCCTGACCAGGTGCCGACCGACGTCCCCGTGCCCCGCCCTCGGGCGCGCTCAGAAGGTCACCTGTGCCCCTCGCTGGCTGTCCCTCTGTCCTGAGCCTTGGCCTCCTTGTCCCTCCAGTTGTCACGAGACCCCAGGCTGGTCAGAGGAGCAAGAAGGAGGTACAGGCATGGTGACCCAGGGGTGGCAGCCTGTTCCAGGGGCCTGGGGGACACGGCCCACCCACAGCTCTTCCAATAGGTGAAGCCATCTCCTCTGGGCCAGGGCAGGCAGGGAGGTCCCGAATCCACTTAATGGGGAAACTGAGGCACTGCGGGCTGAGAGCTGCTTTGGACCCAGGACTCAACCTTCACTGTGCTCACAGGTTGCCTGGGGCCCTGGTGGCTGACCACTGACTGGGACCCGGAGGCCTGGGCGGGACCTGAGGCTGCATTGCAGCAAACTCTCAGTGTTGCTGGAGCTGCTGGTCTGAGGGGGCAACCAGGGGGGCAGAGGGGTGCGGCGGGACAGAGTCCGAGGGGCCCTGGCACCCCAGTGGCATTCAGTCACTGCCATCCAGGCTCTGGGGACCGCGGGTGACAAGGGTGCCCCAGGGGGGCACAAGAAAGGGCGTGCCCACAGTGGGCCACCCCCTGTGGCTGTTTTGGGGTGCAGCTCGGGTTCCAGAACCCGAGGGGTGACAGCTCACACCTCCTGGTGTCTCTGCTGCATCCCCTCCAGCGCCAGGGGCCTCCCCTGGGGGCTGCAGCCCCCCCACCCCAGTGACCACAGCCACCGTTCCGGACGCGGCTCCAGGGTTCTGCGAGCCCAAGCTGCCCACTCGGCATAACTCGCCTCCGCGGCCTCTGCACCCCCTGGGCCTCCAGTGGACCCTTGAACCCTGGACACGCCTCCCACCTCCCCTCCCCCGCAGAGCCATCTTTGTCCAGGACACTCTGAGAGCCCCTGCCCCAGCCTGCACCTCTTCCCCACCCGTCTGCAGACGCGGGCTGAACTGCTGGGTGCCCATCCCTAGGCTACAGGGTGGCAACGGTGACTGGGTGGGGTGGGAGGTGGGGCTGGGCCACCCGCATGCGTGTGGGGACCGTGCAGCGCAGGGTGGGTCAGGCTCAGGACCGGCTGTCCCTCCAGCCCAAGCGGCAAGGAGCTGGGAACCGAGGGTCACACCTGACTGGCTAGTTCGTTTTGATGGGGTATTTGTCAATATTTTATTTTAATGGGTTTTTTAGCTTCTTCTAGAACTTGCGTCCGTGTTTAGGCAAATGCTGTGTGGGTCCCTATTTGCCCCGCCCCTGAAAGAAAGAGGTGGGCGACCCCGTCAGGAGGGCAGTGCCCCTCCGTGAGGGGCGGGAGAAGGCCGGGGCTGGCCAGGTGCCGGGTGTCAGTCTGTGCTGAGGGGGGCGCTGCCGAGCCACCCCGGGGCTCTCTGTGCCCTCCACCCCGCCGCCCACCACACTCACTCTGTCCAGCTCTGCCCCCCACCCGCCCCGTGTCGTGCACTTCAGCCACTGCGTCCGATCCACGCACTCGGCTCCCTTCAGTCTTCCCTCGCCGTCCGCCCCTCCCACTCCGTTTCCCCCGCTGAGCTCGAGGACCTTCCGTGGCCGTGGGCCCCGACAGTGAGCTGGGCCCCGCCCAGCAGCCCCTGGCTTCCCCGTCCCAAAGCCCTGTCCAGAGCGCCCTGCGACGGGGACCGGACTCAGGCCCAGACCCCACCTCAGCCCACGGCCCAGGTCCCAGAAAGCTCCCAGCCCTGCTGCGAGGGGCGCATGGCTGGGAAGGGCTGGCTGGCCCAGACCCCTGCCACGAGACCGGGCCACGCGGGGAGGGCGGGGAGCACAGAGCGGGGAGCCCCAGGGCCAACGCGGGGCTGGGGGAGGGCGGAGCCTCCCCTCTAAGCTAACCCGGCGGCTGCTGCTCACCCTCTCGTGCAGGGCGCTCTCCAGTTTAGGCCCAGGCTGGCCCAGACCCCATTCAATCGCGGCCCCCAGGCCGACACTGGACTCCACTCCGCAGAGTGGCTGAGAGGGCTCGGGGCTCCCCGTCCCACAGGGGGCAGGGCAGGTGAGCCAACCGGGCGGCGGTGAGGCCCCGGAGACACTGCTGGCCGCCCAGAGCAGCTGGGTCCCGTCCCCAGTGAGAGACTGGACCCCAGTTGGGAGCCTCCCAGCCTCAGCCCCTCCTCCCTCCTGCTTCTCCGCGCCAGCAGGGGCGCGGGCCCAGAATTTGCACGCGGCCCCTTGCTGTCAGGCAGGGGCTCCGAGAAAGGTGCTCCTGCGCCCTCGCCCACCAAGGAGGACTCTGCCCTGACCCCGGCCACACGTGGGGCCCGAGCCTGAGCCTTGAGCGCAGGAAGCTGTCCCAGTGCTCGACCCATGACCAGAGTGGGGGGAGCAGAGGACACCCTGGCGCGAGGGGCTCAGCCGCCGGCGGGTCGGGGCGGGGGGACCAGAGCGGCCTGTGCCTCGAGCGCTGTCCTGCGTTGTTCTGGCCCCGCCCGGCCTGCCCGTCCATCCTCCTGCAGCAGCGAGAGCGCCAGCCTCTCAGGCGTGGGCTCTCTGAGCGCCCACAGCGGCACCGGGGCTGCCTGCCCGGGCGGGTCCGGCTGGTCCCCCCTGGAGCCTCGCCAGCTCCTTCCAGGGAAGGGACTGGCTGGAGGAGGAGGGCGGGGATAATTTCCCCAGGGCCCCGGGGTGGGGGTGGTGGCCACTCCAGTTCCAGCCTGTCTGGGCAGCAAGGAGCCAGGGCGCAGGGACGCCCGTGTTCCTGAGCGTGGGCAGCAGGCGATTTCCAGGACCGAGGAGGCAGCAAACTGGATGAACCAGCAGCCGGCGTCCCGCAGGGGGGCTGGGACAGTGCAGACGGCCCTCCCCCACCGGTGGGGCTGAGCCACGGGCAACAGCCGGCCCCCAGAGCTGGGGTGCCAGAGGGGGGCCGGGACGGGTGGATAGGAGCCCCTCCGCCAGGGCGGGGCCCAGGTGAACAGGCGAGCCCTCCCGAGGGACATCTGGGTCAGTGGCTCCCTCTCTGACCACAGCCCCCTGAATTCTCTTCCAGCCACTGTCATGGAAACGGTGAGACACCAGGGCAGATCCTGGCCGTGGAATTTCACACTTGGTGTCCTGTTTCAGGAAGTGCCAATGGCTGGCCGGGTCACAGACCTGGCTCCTGTCCTCAGGCATCCAGCTTCCTCTAGCGTTGCGAGCTGGCAAAGCAGAAGCGTGAGGGCAGAGTAGCTGCCGGAAGCTGGGCAGCCGGTGTGGGCGCACCTGAGCCCAGTGCGGAGGGGTGCTCCGCTCATGGCTCCTCCCAGCCGTGGGGAGCCCGGGCACTGATGCCCCAGCCATGGGCTGGGCGACTCCTCAAAGGGGCAGCGGTGGGGGGCCTGAGGGCCAACATCTCAGAATGGCCCTGTGACCCGGAGCGTGTGTCTCCTGCCCCTCCCTGCCCAGCACAGAGGCTGGGGGCTCCGGCTCCCTCCCTGTGCATGGGGAGCCTGCCTGGGCTCCCGGTGGGAACGCCCACAGCAAGAGCAACCAGAGCCCTTTGCGCTGGGGGGCCGCCCTCCCATCTTCAGCCCCCACCCCCTCTCCCCTTGACGCTTCTCCTGCCACACCCACATGCATGCTCACGCAGTGCCAGCCCCAGGTGCACACCCACACACGTGTTTGCACACACAGTGCGCACTCCTGAACGCAGCAGGCTCAGTCCCACCTCTAGGCCTCTGTCATGGGTCACTAAGCCTCTCCCCTGAGCCATTTCTGCCAACAGTGACCACTGGTCAGTGGGCACGCTGGGGCTGGCGCCCCTGCCACCTGGACCCTGCAAGCGGGAGACAGGCAAGGGGGGACTGGTCGAACTGGGTGCAGGGAGGACCCCATGCACTGAAGTCACTCATCTGTTCATTCCACAGCTGTGTATTGCACCTCCCACATGCTGGGCACGGCTCACCCACACTGGCCGGCCTTGGCTGGGGTGGGGAGGGCCAAAGGCTTTCACAGGAAGGGGCCCTGGGGGGACAGGCACGCAGGCCTGTGGCGAGGGGGAGACTGCAAGCCCTTCCCACAGTGAAGGCCTCTTTAGGAAGCCCTGTGGGCTCAGGGACAGGAGCACGGGGCTCCCACACCCAGCTGCAGCACCCCCCACCCCCGCCTCCACCAGGAAGGTCTCGGGCCAGCTCCCCTCCTCACTCTTTTCCTATCCACCTGGGAGCCCCTCGTGGCCGACCTGGGAGCCCCTCGTGGCTGACCTGGGAAGGCACTTCTGCAGGTCCAGTGTGATGATGCCAGTGGACGCTGTCGGGGCTCACTGGTGCCTTGACCCTGCCCCCCATGCTTATGCCTGGCACCCAGGGCAGCGCCGCACTTGTTGGCCTGGGCCCCATCCCCCACCCCGGCAGGGCAGGCCCAGAGCCCAGGCATGAGTGCCCCTCGGTCCTGGGACCCAGCAGCAGCCCCTTGCCCGGGGAGGGGGCAGTTCTGTGGTGAGGGTTCCCCACGGGCTCCGAGATGCCCGCGGCGTGGAGCCCATGCCTGCAGTAGGCCAGCCAGACAATGCCTCGCCTTCCCGTCTCTCCCCAAGAGCCCCCTGCCTCTCCAGCCTCATCTCAGGCCTGCTTCTGAGGACTCAATGTCCGCCTCCTCGATGCCCGGCACACAGCAGCGGGAGTACCCTGGATCCCAGGAGTGACGAGCCCCTCGGGGCAGCTGCAGACGCCGAGAGGTCTGTCTGCGTGTGGCCCACCCCAGGCCATCGGGGGAGGAAGCTGAGCCCGACATGTCCCCGCCAAGGGCACGCTGTCTCTGGGAGCTGCGATGGGAGGGGAGCCTGGACTGGGTGTCGCAGGGCCTGGGTCCACGGCATGAGTCTGCATCTCCTTAGCTGGGGGGCTGTTTGGTCTCTGCAGCCACGGGTGGGGGGGCTTCCTCCAGGCTGGCCCTGAGGGTCAAACAGCGTCCTGGTGTGTTAGGTACAAAGTCTGGGCTGTGGCCCATACCTCAGGAGCCCAGAAGGTTCTGGGGGTGATGCGGCTCCACCGGCACCGTGCCCTCTGAGGAGGGCGCACCGTCTGTCATGGAGACGGCCACCGGCTGCGCCCTTAGCTGAAGGACGGTAGCCTGGAGGGTCAGGAGGGACCAGCCAGGGGGAGCACAAAGGAGAACTACGGAGGGGTGGTGCGAGGGAGGGGGGGATATCTGCAGACGCAGGGGGCTGGGAGGGGCCGCCGCCACTCGGAGGGGTGCTGGCAGCTGTCTGAGGGGCAGCTCACTGGAGAAACCACGCATCTGCGCAGGTGCGTGAGCTCGCCGCAGACACTGCCCAGGTGAAAGGGACGCAACACGCAGTCCGCCAACAATGAGAGACCGCACGATGCTGTTCGTTGTGAACTCCACCGGACGGCAGGCTCTCCCAGCTGCCGGCACCTTTTATTTAAGTGTAAGTTGATGCAATTGAACTTTCGTGAGTGTCCTTATCAAAAGCTCCCCCAACTTCCTAAAAACCGAACTGGCTTCAGCAAGCGCGTCACTACCATCACCCGCCGAGGGCAGAGCAGGAGGAAGGACGGAGACTGAGCGGGGAGGCGGGCCAAGGGAGGAAAAGACGTGACAGGGAGAGAGGCGAGTGGGAAAGCGAAGCAGGGGGAAAGGGAGGGCTGGGGGGCGGCCGCCGGGAGCTTCACAGGGACAATGGGGGAGGCCGGGGCGGCTCTGAGCGACAGTCCCGGGCGGATGGTTTCGCGCTTGCACGGAGCCGCCCCGCCAGTCGGGGTCTGAGGCTGAGACGGCGTTCCTGTGACCGGGCTCCCCATTCCAGCTCTGGAGTCACTGTCACCTTCCCGCCTGTTTTGGAAGCTCCTCCACCCTGTGCCTAGTGCGGCTGTCCCCACCGCCCCGCCCCCCGGCCTCGGGTCTAAGCCGCGCTCCGCGCCAAGAGTGGCCCAGCCGGGGAGGCCCCGCCGGGCCCCGCCGCTAGGGGCGCCAGAGGGCGCAGACGCGGCCTTGGGCTATTTTCGGTGCGCTTGGGGTTTACTAGGCTCAGCTTCCGGTGCCCGGAAGTTCTCCACTCCAGCTTCATCACGCGGCTGCACTGACTGCGGTTTTCAGCGTTGTGACCGCGTCCATCCTCTCCTTCGGAGACCCCGGCCCCGAGATACCGCTCGGCGGGGCCCATTCGGCCCCTGGGACACCGGGCCTGGCAGCTTCGCAAGGGCGGAAAGGCCGAGCTGCCCGCGGCTGGCTCCAGCCCGTGGGTGGCAGCCCCTGGGCCAAGTGCTACCTGCCGGACGCAGGTCGGCAAAACTCAGCCCCGGACCCGGGGCCGAGAGGTTGCAGGAGAGGAGAGGGGCCGCCCACACCCTAGTTCCAGGAATGGCGGAGGCCCCCGGACCGCGAACCCGCTGCTGCGGCCCTGGCCGAAGTTCGGGTGTAGGACACAGGCCCCACCCGGCGTCTGTGAGTCCGCACAGACTGCCATCGGGGGCTGAAGTCCAGGTTCACTGCACAGAATCCCTTCTCTTGCGTCCCCTGGAGTCTGGCAGGGAGAGCGGGAGAAGGGCAGCCCCAGGGATCGGAACAGGCTGATGTGCCCATCCCATGCTGAGGGGTCCTTCCCACCCAGTCATGCTGCCTCCTCCTCTGACCCTGTGTCCCCCAAAGACCCGGAGCCCGCAAACGCTACTCTTCAGGAGTGGTACTCAGCGCCCCCTCCCCTGCACGGCAGCCCCGGAGGGGGAAGAGGAGAGCATGGCTGACAGCCAGAAGCAGTCACAAGGCCCGGTGTCAGGGAGACACCCATACACAACCTTGCTGTCGGGAGCAGGGGGACCGGCTCTGGACGCCAGCTGCGGCCACAGCCCCAGGTGTGTCCTTCCTCCAGTTCCAGGGCCCTCGGAAGTCAGACCACAAGTCCGTCAAGGGAAAACAAGTTTAATGCGGCAGCCTCCCCCAGCCCGGGGCAGTCGGCTTCGTCTGTGCAGCGCCGGAGACCCCGGCCCGGCCCGGCCCATGTGCGGCTCAGGAGAGCCTGAGGCCCAGGGACACAGAGCTGAGCGCCAGGAACAGCGCCCGCCCGGCACCGCCGCTCCGCGCCTCGGGGGCTCGTCCAGCCTCTCTGAACTCCGTCATGTTGGGAGCATCGTTGTTGCACAAGGACCCCCTGCAGCAGCGCACGTAGATGAAGGGCGTGGGCTTCTCCAGGACGAAGGACTGGACCGCTGCTGCCGACGTGGGAAAGACGGGGCAGTACTTGGTGCACTGCTTTGAAACATAGAAGAAACGCGGAAACACCCCTGACGGAGACAGACACAGAGAAAGGAGGAACAGCGTAAAGCGAGAGCAGGGACACCAGCGCCGCTTCCTGTCCCTGTGCACCCTGGGCCTCCCGGTGCCCTCCCCCACCTGGAAGCCACAGGAGAGAGGGCGCCCGAGGGAGACTGGAGCCACCACCAGGCAGGAAAAGACACAGACGTTTTGCTCGCAGCACGAGTGAGGTGTGGCACCGGACACCCCAGGCCTGGCCGCCCGTGCGCGCGGGGAGCCTGGTCCAGGGGCTCCGTCCGGGAGTGGACAGGCAGCTTGGACCTCAGCTTCTCAAACACAGGGTCGTCAGGCCTCTGGGACCACGGGCAGACACACGGGAGCCAGGGACTCCCTGACCGACCAGTGACATGCACCCCAAGACTTCCCTGTCCTGCACGAGTTGGCTCCCCCCTCCTGGCTTCTCAGGACTCGCTTCTTCAAATTCAAACAAAAGGTCCCTTTCACGTCACTTACTCGTCTCCTGAGTGACGCAAGGCAGACCCTCACTCCTGAGGGTGCTGCGTGTACCTGCCTCTGTGGCCCAGGGGCGCCTGAGACACTTACTCACGGCTGCAGTAGAACAGAATTCAGTGTTTTCGGGACAGTCTCTGGGGTTTTCGCATCCGAAGTCATTCTCTCTCTCACAAACGTAACAGGTCATTGCGTCTGAAAGGAGTAAAAAGGAAAGTGGAATGCTACCATCTCCAGACTGTCGCAGGGACAGCCCCCACACACCCTCCCTCCTGCAGGGGGGCCCGTCTTCCCATGCCCTGTGGGCTGCCCACCTGAGTTCTCGGCCTCCGTCCGGTGTTCCCTCACACACCGCACCCACACGTGCCCCAGGGACACACTGCACAGCACCAGCTCTCGGGGGTGAGCCGTGTGCACCCCGGGGCCTCCCACCCTATGGCTCCAGGAGCAGAGAACTCAGGGCTTGGCGTCTGCCCCCACATGCCCGTCCCGCCCACCGCCCTGGCCCACAGGACCTTCTTCAGCTCCATTCCCCCAGCCCCTGCGTCCCGACTCCAGCACCATCGCCTCCTGGTGGCTCTGGAGGGCAGGACTCACCCTGTCTCCCAATCACAGTGATATTCGTCTCCACCCGAGGCAGGCCCGCGACCAGGAGGAGAGCAAGGAAGACCGACATTTCCAGCAGTGCCTGGCCCTGGACACGAGGAACACGGCCACTTGGTCACCTCTGGTACCCGTGTGTCCATCACAGGCAAAGCCCACTGCCACTGGTGTGGGACCCCTGCCTGCTCCTCACTCTTGGGCCTGAGCCAGGCGTGCCCTGTTGGTGGTGAGTGGCTTGTCACCACTACCAAGGTCCCTCCATCCCCAAGGACCCCCCACTCTGTGCATTCACCCTCACCTTCCCAAGCACACCTCCGCAGGTGTCCCTGCCACCCCTCCGAAGGCCGCACCAGGCTCCCCACCCCTGCCCCGAGGTCCTGCTCTCTCAGAATCCCCACGGGACCCTTTCACCCCACAGCCCACACCTCCCCCCCCCACTCCCTCTGCACCTATCACCCAGGGCATCCCCACAGGGCACCCTGCCCAAGTGCACAGGATGGCCCGGATTCCCTGCAGCCAGCTCCCTGCGCAGGTGGCCCGCTGGCCCCACAGCCCATGGGCTCCCCAACACTGCCCCTCCTTGGGTGGGCCTTAGGCTCCTTCTGGAATGTTCCTCATTCTGACATTCCACCCACCAGGCAGGCGCCGCTCCCCCATCCCTCATGTGGCAAGGTTCCAGCGCTGAGTCTATTCTGGGTCCCTGGTGCAGGACAGCAAGTCCCCATCCCCTGGTCCCCACCCCAACCCTTCTTTTCTCCTGGTCCTCCTCTCAGGAGCCTGTCCGCAAGTGCATCTGGTTCTCCCGCCAGGGCCTGAGAGAGGCGGGCCCAGGCCTGGTCTGCACCCGCTTTCTCCGCTCTGCGGCCGCCTGGAGACAGCCCTGCTGTGGCTGCTGCCGTGCAGCTGGGGGCTCGCAGGGCCGGGATGCAGCTCAGCGCGCTTACAGAGCCTCCTTCAGAGAACAGTGGAGTCATTTACATTGTTTCCATTTCCTGAGCAAAGCTGAGACTGCCCCTAGCGTTCCCACACGGGCAGGGCACTGCCGGGCAGCTTCCCCGCAGTGCACGAGGCGGTCGTCAAAGGGCCGTTTATTTGCAACTGAAGTCTTGCCCATCCCCACGTGGTCACTGGGCAGTTACGAAAGGGGGATGACCTTCGTAGCAATTGAGCGACCACATGCAAACTATGCACAATATGCAAAAAAAAAAGTTTAAAAAGGCATAAAGAAACACTTGACTTTCCACTTACCTCCTCCCGTATGTAAAAATCAGTGTGAAGTGGGTCACAGATCTAACGCTAAGCTATAGAACTCACTTAACTACAAACCCATGAAATTTCGGAAGGAAACAAGACTTTGGTGAGCTCGGGTAAGGAAAGGAATTTTCACGTGAGACGTAAAGCGCGAGTCACACAAGGCCAAGCGGCTGCTGTCCGCGGGAGGAAGTGTAGCGGTTTCTGAGACAAGTCAGGCAATGAGGCAAACGGAGGGACAGGTGGGTGAGCAGGCGGGAAATACCTCGCCCATGTGGCCTGCAGGCGGTGGGTGACCTTCCACCTTAACCGTTACAGAAAGAGTTAAATAAAGCCCCAGAGACTGGATTGAGCCCGGGCTGTGAACCAAAGCATCACAGGTTCAATTCCCAGTCAGGGCACAGGCCTGGGTTGCGGGCCAGGTCCCCAGTATGGGGACCACATGAGAGGCAACCACACATTGATGCTTCTCTCTCTCTCCTTCTCCCTCCCTTCCCCTCTCTAAAAATAAAATCTTTAAAAAAAGATTAAAAACCTGCTCCGCGTGTTCTAGCCGGGCCCCACCCCACTCTGAGGACCCCAACACAGAGCCCAGCACGTCGGACCCAGAGGCTGGGTCCCCCTTCTCGGAAAGACTAGAGGCCGCCTGTCCACCGCAGCAGGCGGTGGACGCGGTGCCGGTGAAGCAGGTGGGGGCGGCATTTAAAAGGGTGTAGGATCGCTCGGCACAGCCACACGAGGTCTGGGCACTTCTCTGGGGATGGTGTTTGCGAACCGAAAGACGACAGAAATCGGTGTCCCCGGGCTGCTTTGAGTAGGCCATACCTGATCGGCTCAGGGGGCTTATTATACAGGCACCCGGAATCTCCAAGGCACGGGGATAAGTCTGGGAGCCCTGAACCCGCGGGGGGAGGGGCGCCACGCAGGTGGGGGGGCCAGGGTGGGGGGAGGGGTGGTGCGGGTGCTGCCCGAGACCGGGGGTGGGGGGGTGGGGGTGCCGCACACCGTGGGGGGACTGTGCTGGCGGTGCAGCCCGGGCCCGGGGTTGCGGGTGGAGGGGTTGCCACCGTGGTGCGGGGCCCTGGAGGGGGCGGGGAAGGGGGGCGGGGGCGGGGCCGGGACCCCTCCGAGGGCGCCGCGCCGGCCCCTCCCGTCCCGCCGGGGTCCGAGGGCCGCCGCCCAAGTCCCGCACAACTGACCCGAGGCTGCAGTCCAAGCCCGCGGGGCTGTCTGCCCTGCGACACGCCCACACCTTCTGGAACCTTCGCGGCCGGCGGTTTGGGAGCCGGGCCTTGGGCACTGAGCGCGGGGGCTTCTGGGATCGCAGGGCCCCGGGCCCGGACCGCTCCCGGCATGCTTCGCGCAGCTTCGGAACGTTCGTTGGGCTTCTCTCTGTCGGCTGGCGTGGAACGTTCCAGAGGTCTGGGAGCCTCAGCCCGCGGTGGGGGGGGCGGGATTCTGAGTGGAGGGAAGGTTGCAGGTGGTCGGGGGGGGGGGGTGCTTGAGGGGGAGGTGGAAGGTTCCAGAAGGTGTGGGTGCATCGTGGGGCGCGCGGCCCAAGGACTTGGACCCCGCCTCGGGGCACTCGTGCGGGGCCTGGGCGGCGGCCCTGGGACCGGAGTGCGGGTGGGGCCGGCCCAGAGCCCTAGAAGGGTCCAGGCCCGCTGCTCCAGCGGAGCAGGCCGGGCCGCCTCTGGCCCCTCCCCGGTCCCCGGCCGGCGGCCTCAGTGCTGCGGACGGACGCCGCCCGAGGAGCCCCGCTGTTACTGACCCGCACCCCGGTCTCCCCGCTCCAGGCTCAGGCTCCTGCACAAGATGCTGCTGCTCGGGGCGGTGCTGCTGTCCACGGTGCTGACGCTGGTGGACACCGACACACCTGCCATAGCTGGGGACACGAAGATCTCTGTGCGGTGTAAGTGTTGTCCCTGTCCCTGTCCCTACCTGGAGGGCTGAGAACTCGCCGAGCTACCCAGTTCCTGGCACGGGAAGGGCCAGGGTGGAATTGCCATCGTCCTGGCAGCTGAGCGCCCCCTCACCGGGGCAGTCGGCGGGCACAGGGCGGGTGTACAGTGTCCTGAGCTGGGAGACCGTCGGGGAGGCGTCCCCCTCTCCCCAAGGCACCTGACCTGGAGGCCTGCCGGGCGTCTGCAGCTGCACAGAGGTGGGAGTAGCCGAGTCCAGGCAGGTGCGGGTGGGCGCCCTGGACAGACCAGCCAAAGCCACCGAGCCCAGGGCCCCTGCCCCGGCTGCCGCTGTCATGCCCCACGGCCTGCCTCTGGGCACACGCACAGCTCTGGCGTGCTTGGCCTTGGCACAGGCTAGTCCCGCCCAGACTCAGAGCCCATGGAGGGCTGTTGTTCGTGGGCCCCGGGCCATCCTCAGACGCGGGGGAAGGTGGGGCGGCGAGGAGGGGGACCCAGGGGAGGGCTCGTGGCAGGGCGGGCAGTGCCTGCACTCACGGAGCTCAGCCACGCTCTCGCTCTGCTCAGGGACCTACAACCTGAAGTGCTACGACTGCGCCGTCATAAACACCTTCCAGTGCTCGAACATCAGGACCTGTCCCTACGAGACCAGGCGCTGCCTGACGATCTCCATCCGTAAGTGCCTGCCCGTCTGTCTTCTGGTGGGTGCGCTGCCCGGGCGCTGGCACGGGCAGGGGCACAGGCGGACTGCTTTCTCTCTGTGTCCCCCCTGGCCCTGGCCTTCTCTGTCCCCGTGTGGAGAGCGAGTTGCCAGATTCCGGGCTCCCCCCGGGAGAGAACAGGGTGAGCCTCACCGCGGAGCCTGGTGCTCCGCGAGGTGTGACGGCATCGGGCGCAGCTCCCTCGTGTCCCGGGGCTGGGAGTGTGGCCGAACCCCAAGGCCTTTCTCCCGGGTGGTCCCTGATGCCACAGTGTGGCTGGGTGGCTCCTCATGGCACCTTGAGTGTGGCCTTTGGAGGGGCTTCCAGCTAAGGAGGGCCAAGAAGTGGACGCAGCAGGCGCTCCTGGACACTGCCCCCCACACTGATAGGCCACATGTGGTGTCAGGGCCCAGCTCCACCTCCCAAGCTGCTTTTGGCTCTTACTTGGAGGCCCCTGAGCTCTGAGAAAGGTGCCCCTCCCCCAGGGCCCCAGCCTGGGGAGCCGCACAGCCAGGGGCCAGTGTCTCACTAACTGGGCAGGCAGCCTGGTCCGGGCCCGCTCAGGCCCCCATGCGAGCCTGCTGTCCCCCGTGTCTGGGTTCTTCGTTCCTCCACGTGCCGGTCTGTCAGAACCCCTGAAGACCAACCCTGCGATGCCTCCCCTCTGTACTGACTGTCACTCCGGGGCTCCTGCCAGCTTGGGACAGGCAGGCTCCGAGGGTGTGGGCTGTGTCCCCACAGGGGCGCCTGTTTCTGTGCAGGTCTCGGCCTGTCACCACCCAGTGTGGGGCCGGGCCCGTCCTGGGACATCCCGGGCAGGTCTGGGGGCGCACCATGAGGGCCAGGCCACGGCTCCAGAGGGGGCGCACAGGCAAGGGCCTGAGGTTCTGCTTTGTTCAGGGTTGGACGTGGTGGGTGGGGCCAAGGCTTCCTGGACCCGTTCCTTATGGGCAAGTTTTCACTGTAACGCTAGAGTTGAAAGGGAAGGGGGAGGAAACACAGGGGCCCCTAACGGGCAGCTTTGGAAACCATGATCTCCAGAACAAAGGGGCCCGGCAGGGGGCCTCCGTGTCTGTGCTGGTGGCTGGCGCTGTGTCTTTGGAGGTGGCCCCTTAGAAGTGGCTGCCTCTCCGAAGTGGACCCTTGGCCCTCCAAGCTGACGGAAGGTCAGCCGGCTGCGCCGTGCTGTGTTGCCACGCGGGGGCTGCTGCACCTGAAGAGGGCCGGGAATGACGTCCTCAGAGGCTCAGCCTGCAGGGCTCTGGGTTCGAGTGGCCCAGACAGAGCTGTGTGAGCATGGCCAGGCACAGGCGAAGCAGAAACCGTGCCTCACGAAGGTCCTGGTGGTTTGGCACAGTTGCGTGTCTTCTGCAACGGTGGACACCGGGGGACCCGGGCTGTCCTCACTCTTACCTGGCTCGGCCCGTCCACCACCCACCACCCACCACCCCCTGAGAGCAGGTGAGACCCAGCAGCTGCACAGGCAGCAGGTGCTCTGGGGGTGCAGGCAAGCAAGAGCCGCAGGGCTGTGCTCAGCGCCGGCAGCACTGAGCGACAGAGCTGCGTGGCTTTGGTGTTTTCCTGCCAAGTGTGACTCTCCCACCCTGCCCCGGCTCCGGGCGGGCCTGGCTCTGAGCTGGCCCTGGGATCCCCCGCCTCCCTGAAACCTCTCTCAGGCCCTCCCACGGTGATGGAAGCCAGACCACCTGAGTCCAACACCATGCACCGCAGAGCTTTCTCGGCGCCGTCTTCCTGAGGGGCCCCGATGGACACGGGACGAAGAATTTGTGGGAGCACTCTGCGAGACCCGGGAGTGCTGGGGCGCTGGGCTCTTCCCCCTTCGGGGGCTCTGCGGGTTCCCGTGGCTGTGCAGGGCAGTAAGCACAAAACCTCTCCGGAAAGATCCGGAATGTCGGAGACTGAGCGTCCGCTGCGTGTGCCATCAGTGGGGCCTTGGCCGGCGGACAGACCGTTGTCTGCAGGCAGAGCTGGGCCCAAAGCAGCCCCGCACAGACATGCCCACGGGCCCTTTAACAAAGGCGCAGAACCGGTGGGCGAGGAACGGCTTCCTGGCCCCCGCAGGCAAGGTGTGCCTTGACCCTCACCTCCGGTCTCTCAGGACCCGCTCAGCGGGCCGCGGGCGAGGCCGGAGTCTGAAGCCGACAGGAGAAGGGAGCCGGGGAGGGGTCGTTGGCACGTGAGCTGAGGCGGAGCTCTCTGACTTGCAGTCTCGGCACGACCGGCGGAAGCGGGGTGGGGGCTGTAGAACTCCTGCAGTCCCAGAGGCCCCTCCGTTTCACAGACCTTGTTCAGAGGGCTCCCTCCGCACCGCGAGGAAGTCCACGCACACTGCACAGCCACGGAGGACTCGGAGACTGAGCACGGACGGAGCGCGCGCTCAGTGGTCAGCAGTGCCGATGCAGCCGGTCTCCTTGGCAGATGGGCACGGAGGTGACGAGCTAGTGAACCGAAGTGGACCTTGCAGCCACGGGGGTAACCCATGTGAAACCGCAGTCAGTTACCCCTAGTGAGAGGCCACACCTAGTGCTGGCCGGGACGCAGAGACGCCAGGTTGCTCGGCCACTGCCAGTGACGAGGGACAGCGGCGCAGCCTTGTGGAGAACACAGTGACCGTTTCTTCAGAAGCCAAACATGCAGCCACCGTAGTTGCCCAAACTGCACCTCTGGGTGTTTGCCCCAAGCAGCTGAAACTTAAACCCTGCCCTGGTGGTGTGGCTCAGTGGATTGAGTGCCGGCCTGCAAACCAAAGGGTCACCGGTTCGATTCCCAGTCAGGGCACAGGCCTGGATTGCAGGCTGGGTACCCAGTGGGGGGCGCCCGAGAGGCAACCACACACCGATGCTTCTCTTCCTCTCTGCCCTCCACTCTCTAAAAATAAATAAATAAAATCATTTAAAAAAAACTCCAGCCCACACAACACGCACACGTATGTGCAGATTTGCTCGGTAACGCCCCAGACCTGGAGCACCCAGATGCCCTGCAGGGGTGGGGGAAACAAACCGGGAGGCGCTGGCACCATGGGGCGTCACTCTCCTGCGGGAGGGGGCGGAGGGTCGGCCCGCGCCCCGACTTGAACGGACACCCAGGGAGTTTTGCTGAGTGGAGGGGACGACCTCCAGAGGGTACACGCTGGAAGCTCCTTTGATGTTATGTTCTGGAAATGGCAAACTCATAGAAGCATACACCAACTCACGTCCAGGGGACGTGAGGTCAAGGTCAGGGGATTTGGGTGTAGAGGAGGTGAGCGGGTCTGTGGGCGGGATGATCAACTCGCGGGGGTGAGTCTGTTCTTTGTTCTCACGTTGTGGGTAGT
The DNA here is from genome assembly GCA_028533065.1 of Trachops cirrhosus. Lineage (NCBI taxonomy): Eukaryota > Metazoa > Chordata > Mammalia > Chiroptera > Phyllostomidae > Trachops > Trachops cirrhosus. Next base: position 123,513,115 of record CM052544.1, read on the forward strand.
GAGACCCTCGTCAGTCGTGGCACCTCACTGAAGTGTTGCACGTCGCCATTGGAAGTGACCGAGAAGGGGTCACACGGGGTCTTTCTGGGCTCCCTGCAACGGCGCTCGAATGCACAGTCGTCTCCAAGCTCAATGTGAGCTGGCAAAGGTAAACCAGCATCGTCAGTTACATTGATACTGAGCTTCCTACCCTGGGAAACCCACAACTTTGGGAGCAAACAAAAAATCGCACATTCTGTTTCCTAGTGGGACGATTTAACTCAGGGGTCCCCGACCTCTTCCCGTGGACCTGGGGTCGGGGCGAGGGAGGCAGGCGGCCGAGCTCAGGTGGTGGTGCGGCCCCGTCCTCACAGGCCGTGGCCCGGGGGCTGGGGACCCCCGCTCTAAACTAAGAACGTGAAAAGCGTGAAAATAAAATACAGAAAATGGCATACAATTTAAATACTGCCCCAAAGGTGCTCTTATGTACACACTGAGGCAAAGTGAGCATTAAGGTCAGAGGTCAGAGCGCTGCTTGTGTGAGAATAACGTTTAGTGGAGGCCGCAGGGTAGGACTGCGCCGGGAAGGCCCCACGCTGGGAATGCACAGCACCCGCTGGCCGCGGACACAGCACACACGGGGAAACCCGACAGAACTGGGGCCGCGGGCAGGGCCGCCGTCAGGTCGGCGTTCCAGACACGCCCCGTGCCGCGGCATCCGGGAGGCCGGTCACGCCGACGACACTCACTGCAGCTGCAGGTCAGGGGCCGACACGCTCCTGGGCAGGGGCAGGCGGTCAGCGTCGGGGGCCGTCTGGTCCCTGCGGCGCTGCCTGTGTGGGGGCAGAGGCAGCCTCGGAGGGCGAGTCCACACAGCTTTACTGTGCACACGGCCGGTGGGCTGCTTTCGTCCCCGCGGCTCCCGCCGGCCAGACTCTGCCATAGCAGGTCTGAGCAACGCCACGCTCGGACAAGGGGCGATCACCGTGTGTGACGGCGGAGCCTGCGGTGACCAAACACGCGTTTCCGACAGGGTCGCGTGTGACGTCCTCAGCTCTGAGCTGGCGCCATGACGCAGCGCGCACCTGCAAGTGGCAGACGCCCGCACCCCATCAGAGCTCCTTCTCAGTCACGGGGGCACACGCTAGGCCTCGTCACTCCGGAGGGAACCAGAAAATCCCCATCTGCTCCATAACCGTGCGGAGCGTTTCTAAGTAACCGATCACTCGAAATAGAAGCCACGGGAGAAATTAGGAAACATTAAGGCCTGAACGATTATGAAGATCCGACAGGTCAAAAATGAGTGGGAAGCAGCTGAGGGAGGGAGGGCTCAGAGCCCTCACGCTACCTCACGGGCGCCTGGAAGAGAGAAAAGGGTGAAACCCGAAGCGCCCATTCAAGGAGAGAGAGAGAGGATAGAAAGGCTCCCCAAGGACCAGAGGAAGCAAGTGCCAGAGGCACAGCAGAAACCCCGGAACGGGGAACCGGAAACGAGCCACGGATGAAACCCACCACGCCGCCCACCGGTTCCCTGGCGGAGCGCATCGGCTCGTGGCATTGGTCAGACAGAGCGAGAAACTAAAGACGGGTCTGGAACTCAAACTTCCGGTGTCAGGAACGAAAAGGGAGGCCTTAGCGAGACCTCCTCCAGAAAACAGGAGGCCGGTCTGCGTAGCCTTCCCGACAGGAGCGGAGGTGGCGGGAAGCAGAGAGCGAGTGGGCAACACGCCCTGACCGCGCCTGGCCCACGGCGAGGTCGGAGAGCTGAAGGGTCCCCAGTTCTCCCTGAAAGCCCGCAACCAGAGACGGCGCCCCCCCCCGCAAACTCGCCACCAGCCTTGTGAGAGCAATCACCCCGGTGTCACACAGACTCTTCCAGGCAGTGGGTGGGGAGGGGTGGCTCCCCAGTGCGCTCACCGCAGCAGCCCGGCCAGGACAGAAGCCTGGCGAACACACGGGGAGAGCGGGAGCTGCAGGTGGCCCCCTCCCGTGACCCGACGTGCCCCGCGCCGGCCACACCTTCACCGATGAGACTCCAGTGTGTCCGAGCTGTCCCCCGTCCTGCGCAGTGCGGGGTCCTGGATCTGTCCTGGAACAGAGGAAGAACTTGAGGGAAAAAGGAGCAGAATCCGATTAAAGTGTGGACTTGCAGTAATAAGAATGTGTCAGGGGTCATTCGTTTTGGGGACAAATGCACCACAGCAAAGCCATCAGAGAGGCACCAGGGGCGGGCTGTGAGGTGCGCAGGGACTCCTCACGTTGTCTTTGCAACTTTCCTCAACGCCTGAGACTTTCAAAACGAAAGATCGTCCGCAGGCCCCCGCCCCACGGGCTCCACCCTGGAATGGCAGCGTGGCTTCCCCGGCTGCCCGGGGAGGGCCAGAGCGGAGGTGGCGGTGGGACGGCGCCCTCGCCCAGCGCCCTGTCCCGGGAGGAGTCTAGCAGCATAGGGACACCGGGGGCTGGCGGGTGTGGCCGTGCAGCGGTGGCCGTGCGGTGGCTGCGCGTGCCCTGCCATCTGCAGGCAGAGGGCGACAGAGCGGTGACTTTCATCCCCCCCCCCCGCCCCCATTTCAGGCTTGAACCCCCGCGAGCTGCTGGTTTACAAGAACTGCACCGACAACTGCTCGTTCGTGTACTCGGTCCACCAGCCGAGCGCAGCTCCGAAGGTCAGTCCGAAGACACCCGTCTTCTACTGGGTGCTGTGCTGCGGAGTAATGTCCTGCAACGACGGGGGGCCGGCCAACGTGGAGCGGGACATCTTGCCGGAGGAGCCCATCGAGGAGGTGATAGAGGGGGCGGAGTGCCTGCGGGGCTGGGGGCTGCTCCTGAGCTTGGCCTCCGTCCTGCTCAGCGGGGCCCTGGCGTGGGGCGTGGGGCTCCCGTCCTGTCCCCTCATCGCCCCAGAGCAGTCCGCTCCCCCTTAATGTCTCGTGAACCAGAGCCACGGACCCAAAGGCCCCCGCAGGCGACTTGTTTCAAGAGAGAAATAAAGACCCTTTTCGTCTGGCTGCTGCTGCTCAGAGATTTCTTCCCCTTTCTCCTATCTGCTGTGTCTTTTCCTCTCGGCATCCGCTCGCACGTGCACCCAACCCCTGACAGTTCAGCGTCAGAGGTGGAGTGTCTCAGTCCAAAGCACATCAGCCACAGGGCACAGGGCAAACGTCAGCCGGGAGAGGCGTCCCAGCTGCACGCACGCGGCAGCCAGAGCCCCACAAACGGCGCGAGCCGCTGCCGGGCTGGGGTGCCAGAAACTGAGCCTGTGCTTGGTGACTGTCCCATGTCCCCGTGTGGGTCGGAGGTCGGACGGGCTCTCCGCAGGAACTGGGTCGTTTCACGCAGTGATGGGATGAGTCCCCAGAACTGACATCTGAGTGGCGAAGGGGCCCCACGCCAGCCGGGGCAGTCTGGCCAGGGCGGGGAGAGTCCAGGCTGCGGCTGCCGCTCTCCCGCTCACCGCCTGTGGCGCTGTGGAGCGCAGGCGCAGGGGGCGGGGACTCAGGACCCTCTCCTGCCGGCTTCCCCTGCATTGCCTTTAAATCAGTACCTGATTTTAAATTCCTGAGATAAAATTTGCATACCTAAAGTTTGTCCTTTAGAAGGGTGTGATTGTTTTTTGCATGTCCCAGTGTAGTGCGTCCACCACCACCATCTAGTGCCGGGACACGCCTACCCCCAAACAGCCCCCACATCTGTCGGAAGTAAATCAGTAAAATCTTTTTAAAAAATAAAATGAAGTACAGTGGCAGAATACTTTCTACAAGAACATACCTGCAATTACTATATTTTCCTAGGAACAATATAAATTACTTAATTTCCATGTGGCAAAACTTAAAATTTTCACCAAAAATATGCATATGTATTAAAATCTAACCAGTTAATGATGTTTAAAAAGATTTTATTTATTTTTAGAGGGGGGAAGAGAGAGAGAAAGAGAGAAAGAAAAACATCAACGTGTGGTTGCCTCTTGTGTGCCCCCCATTGGGTACCCAGCCCTCAACCCAGGCATGTGCCCTGACTGGGAAT
>CM052544.1:123517219-123530003 GCA_028533065.1 Trachops cirrhosus
GCAGGGGTGCAGCTGGTATTTCCCTCACATCGATGTCTCTGTCCCTCCCCCCTCTGTCTATCTGTCTGTCTGTCTGCCTCACTCACTAAAAAAATGGCCACAACGTATCATGCAGTTGTCCCATCACTGGTAGACACCACTTTCAGGACTTCTACAGTTGAACCGACTCGATCCCCAAACTTACTAGCCCTCATCAGACACTCAGTCGGGCTCAGAGCTGCAAGGGACCTCCAAGGGCCACTTAACTGCGGAGTGCTCAAACCACCAGGGAAGTATTTAAAGAGGTCCAGGAACATTTGAATAAATGTCAATTTTCCTATTTAACACGGGATAATAAAGAACAACATACACCCCAAACGTGTTGCACACCAAACCTTACCAAAATGGAGCCAACCCAAACATGAGCTGGCAGGGACTGTGGGACCGACGGGGCTTCGCAGAGCCTGTGAGTGGATGTGCCCGCCTCGACGCGCCGTCGGGGAGGGGTGGCCGCTGTGTGCGGGTTTTGCGTTTCTCTTCCTTCAGGCCACTCGAGTCAAAGTCCTCCTGTTGCCAGACGCCCACCGCACAGCGGGGTAATTCTCTCCCGTCCGAGTCCCCACCAGGCCCGGCCCGGCCTCGCTGCCCAGGGCAGCCGAGGTCGGCGCGTGCAGGGTGGCGTGGCCGCGGACCCGGCTGGGTGGTTCTCAAACACCGGGCGAGACACAGTGAATGTGCACGGCCAGTAAAACTTGGTTCGGCCTCTGACCTGTGCTGTCCACACAGCAGTGGCCTGCCTTCTCCAGGGCTGGGGGTTCCCTCTGGGGCCCCTCTCTGCGCACTCGCAGGTCGGAGGTCGGAGGTCGGAGGCCGGGCTGGGCCCTGGCTCGCAGCAGCTCTGTGTTGGAAGACCTCCTGGCTGCACTTGACTCGGGAGCTCCTGCCCAGGAGGCCCCCGCGGGCCTGGGGCAGGCGGGCAGCGCAGCGATGGCCGAGGGCAGGAGCCCCGAGCCCCACCCGTGTTTTCCAGTGGGACCGGCTTCTGGGACCCGGCCCTTGCTTTCAAAGCTGGGCCCTGGGCTTCAGGGCTGGCACCTCCGTGTCATGGCTCCCCTGGGCAGGACAGACGGGCCTCTGGCCCAGCTTCCGCCAGGCTTGCCGCTTGGGGACACTGACAGCTGGCACACGTCTACACCCCCCATAGGCCCAAGAACAGACCCGGAGGCCAGGAAGGGTAGGTGCGGGGCGCACAGGCAGGGTGGGCAGCAGGAGAGGCGTGTGGCGAGGCCTGGGCTGGGGCATCTGCATGCAAGGTCAGGCAGCGCTCCGGCCTGCGTCCCTGCCCAAGGACAGCGGTGACACCACAGAGGCTGAGGCACATCATCCATCTCGACTGTCTGAAGTGGCCTTGGCGGGATCTGACTCATCACCCCCCGGAGAGCCGTCCCCAGCGAAGGCTTGAGGGCAGGGAACCGAGGAAAGTAAAACAAGAAACGACCCTCAGGTGGCAGCCTTCCCTGCCCCCAGAGCCTGAGCCGAGGGCCCCCAGAGCCCCACCCCAAAGCGGGTCAGGGCTGGCAGGCACGTGCCCGGCGACCTTGGGAGGTCACAGAACCCCTGGGCCTCAGTCTCCTTGTCTGCAAACGGGAAGGGGGGCAGCGAGAGCCACCTCATGGCCGTGCTGCCGGGAGCCGGTGGGACGACACGGGACCCCCGACCTGGTCCACGCTCCCAGGACAGGCTGCACTGTGGTCCCGCGGGGAGAGTCTAGGAGAGTGGGGAGCCCGCGACCACAGCCCGACTGCCTCCTGCCCCCGAGCCCAGGCTGAGTCCGCACCCCAAGAGCCCTCTGCAGGGCCGGCAAGGGGGTGAGGGCGCTGGGCACGGGCCAGCTGTGTCTCTCATCTTTCCGTCTGAGGAGTGACCCTCATCTCCTGAGCGTTTACTGCCGGACCGGACAGACAGACAGGCCGCTGGCCGCCTCAGTGCGCCCCAGTTCTGCCTTCCGATCTCCCTAACAGCCCCAGGCTTCGGTCTCCACGCCCTGCGGCCCGCAGGAGGCCTGGGGAGCACCCTGGAAGTGCACTCGAGTGAGCGGGGGAGCGTGCAGCCCGCCCCGCCCCTCCTGCTCTGGGTCTGCGACAAGGAGACTGAAATAGCCAAGGCCCCCCTCTCAGCCCTTGATAAGATAAGGGGCTCGTCCATCCTGCTCCCTTCACCAGGGGGTGGGGGATGAAGAGGCCTCACGTCCGTCCCGGCCCAGTTCGGCCCCCAGCCCCGACCCCGCACCTGCCCTGGACACCCGCCCAGCCCACGGCAGACCTGCGGAATTGTGGGACAAGGCACCCATCCCTCCCTCTCCTCTTCTTCCGGCCGGACGCCTCCAGCCCTGACCCCCGCAGCCCTGACCCCTTCCCCGGCCACCCTGGCCAGGGCCAGGGACGCTTTCTCCCATGACGTTATCAGTCGGCCTTTTATCTCCTGCGAGATAAAAGGACCGGGCTGAGGGGCCGGGGGGAGCCCGCCGGTGTTCCCAGCCAGGGCAGGGGCCTGGATGGCGGGGCCCCAGCTGTGCCTGCGCCGGGCACACGCCCTGGCCGCCGGTGCCACTCTGGCCCCCAAGGCAGTGCAGCCCTTCGAAGCCATCCCCCGGTGTCCTGGCAGCGAGTGGCTGCGGCTCCTGCGGGTCTGGCGGGCCGGCTGCGAGGACCTGCACCTGCAGATGCAGCGGGCCTTCGAGGAGCTGGGGCCCATTTTCAGGTAAGGCCTCCCTGCCCGCCCCCCCCGGCACGCCCTGACCCTGCCGGGCACCTGTGCCCTGCACCCTCAGGCAGGTGGGGGCGCTGCACAGGGGAGCGTCCGTGGTCCGGAGGACAGGCACCCGGGCTCGTGGGAGGCGCACCAGAGGGACAGCAGCAGAGGCTCGGGTTAGACCTCGGGGGCGGGGCGGGGGGGCGGTCTGCCTGCTCAGAGCCAGGTCAGGGATGGGGAGGTCAAGAGAAGACAGTCTGGACGTGTCGGCCGAGCGGGGGCCAGGAAGGGCACGGCCACAGCAGGCTCTGTCCCGCAGGTATGACGTGGGAGGGAAGCACATGGTGTGCGTGATGCTGCCCGAGGACGTGGAGAGGCTGAAGCAGGCGGAAGGCTATCAACCCCATCGCATGGTCCTGGAGCCCTGGCTGGCCCACCGGCAGCTTCGCGGGCACAAACATGGCGTGTTCTTGCTGTGAGAGCGAGTCTGGGTCGGGAGGGAGGGCGGGGTGGGCAGCCTGGGAGCGGAGGAGCGGCCTGCCCTGGGCCCCCACGGGTGAGTGGACAGAGCGTGACCACAGGGCAGTGCCAGGGAGCAGGGCACCCCATCTGAGCAGGGGGGCCACTGGCCCCGGCCCGGGCCGGCACGAGCTGGAGCCCTTCAGGGCCCCGGGGGCCTGAGTGAGGTGAGCTGAGCTCCAGTGGCCGGGTCCCGGGGCTCCCGAGGGGGCGGCCGCCAGCGCCTGCGCTCCCCTACTGCGTCCTGTCTGTGGGGACAGTGCGCTGGGGTGGCCGCACCGGTGCCTGCCCGCGTCTGTGTGTGCCAGCGCGCATGCGTGCGGACGTTCTGTGCGTGTGAATGGGTGTGTTTGCCCACATGCACGTGCATTCGTGTGCAGAGGGCAGCACGTGCTCGCCTAGGTGAGGGTCGCTGCTTGCTGTGTGCACACGGGTGTGGCGTGTGGTCCCACATGCATGTGACTGTCTGGTGTGGAGCGTTTTGTGTGTTCGTGCGTTCTGTGTTACTGTACACACGCGTGCACACTCGCGTGAGTCCTGGGCACCCTTCCGTGGGCATGTGCTGACCCATGCCCTACGGGCAGTGTTTCCGTGCCCGTGTGATCGTCCCCAAGCCCCGCGGGCAGCTGGCCTTAGGAAAGGTGTCCGTGCTTGACGGTGGCTGAGAAGGCAAACCCGCCCTCCCTCCCTCTGGGGCGTGGCGTGAGTGGAGTGGGCACGGCTTAACAGGAGGGCCAGCCGCCTGTCAAGAAGAGGCCCACACCCACCGAGGGCTGGGCACGGGGCCGGCAGTCGGCGCAAGCCAGCTCAGTAAAGCGCAGGGTGCGCTCGGGCAGAAGCGCGGCCTCACCCCGCGGCAGAGTCGAGCCCCGGACACAGCCCACGAAGGCCTCCCTGAAAGAGGCGTACAGCAGGGGTGGGGACACAAGCAGCTGGCACCCCCGGACCAGCGGACACCTCCCTTTGGGGATGAACAAGGTGGGGTGCAGGGCTGGGGGCCCGCTGCTGACTCGGGGTGCCCTGAAGCTTGCTCTCTACTCTATAGAAACGGTCCTGCGTGGCGCTCGGACCGACAGCGGCTTAACCCAGATGTGATGTCACCGCAAGCTGTCCAGAAATACACCCCCATGGTGGACAGGGTGGCGAGGGACTTCTCTAAGGCCTTGATGGCGAGGGTGCTGCAGAATGCCCGGGGCACTCTGACCGTGGACATCCAGCCCAGCATCTTCTACTACACCCTAGAAGGTGTGGGGTCCAGAGGGACCCCGCTGGGCCCGGGACCGGGGACAGGGGGGCTGGCGGGAGGCAGCCCCGGGCTGCCACCTGCTCACCAGCCCCGTCTTCCCCACAGCCAGCAACTTGGTCCTTTTTGGAGAGCGGCTGGGCCTCCTCAGCCAGAGCCCGAGCCCAGCCAGCCTGAACTTCATCCGCGCCCTGCAGGCCATGCTCAAGTCCACCATGCAGCTCATGTTCATGCCCAGGAGCCTGTCCCGCTGGACGAGTGCCCCCGTGTGGAAGCAGCACTTCGAGGCCTGGGACTACATCTTCCAGTATGGTGAGGGCCGAGGGGAGCTGCGGCTTCCCCTCCGTCCGCTAGTGAGCGGGCGCCGAGGCGGGGCTGGGCGGGAGAGGGGGCGGGCGCCGAGGGCTGCCTCGCAGGACGGAGGACGGCAGGGCAGGGGTGGTGACTCCCGGCACCGGGCCCAGGGCTGTGTCTCCGCACCCACAGCCAATGACTGCATCCAGAAAATCTACCAGGAGCTGGCCCTCGGCCGCCCCGAACACTACTCCGGCGTGGTGGCCGAGCTGCTCCTGCACGCAGACATGACCCTCGATGCCATCAAGGCCAGCTCCATCGACCTCACTGCCGGGAGCGTGGACACGGTCAGGCCAGCAGCCAGCCCTGCCCGTAGAACATGGAGCCCGCGTGACCCCAGGCGGCCCAGGGTCTCCTGCATGTCCCCTCCCAGTCTGTGCCACCAAGATGTCCAGTCTGGGGCCTCAGTCCCTGGACCGACGGCAGGCTCTGAGCGGGGGGCACACGGGAGCGGCCTCCCAGGGGAGGCTTGCAGCCTGGGTGGGGACCGAGCCCCAGGCAGCCTGCAGAGGGATGAGGCCTGGGGACGTGTGGCACGGGCCCCGTTCAGACCGACGGGGTCCTAGCAAAACGGGGGATGGCTGACACCAGCTGCACAGGGCACCCTGCCTGGTGACAGATTACATTTGGCTCTCCTTAAAGATCCTGTGGAGGTGACAGGCTGGTGACAGGAAGGGCAGCACAGGGCTCCAGCACGTGGAGGGCGCAGCAGATGGCAGGCCCCGGGTGTGGACTGCAGCCAGAGCCTCCTGCCTCTGGGCCCAGCCTTCACCCGCCAGCGTCTCAGGGCCACTCTGGGCCTGGCACCTGGGGCAGCGAGGCACAGACCGGTGCTGAGACACCGGCATGAGGGGAGAGCCCAGGGCAGGGCATGTGCCTCAAGGGACAGCTCTAGGCGGTCGTCCCGGGGCGGGGACTTCCACCTGCACACGGAAGAGCCGCACGGAAGGTGGACAGGCGAGAAGAAGAGGCGCAGAGCGCGGCAGTCCAGGGGCACAAGAGCAGACAGCAAGGGAAAGCTGTGAGGGGGGCGTCGGGGTCTGACTCCTGCTCCCCAAGGTGCCTCACGGGCCCTGGGGCCCCTCAGCCGAACCAAAGGCCACAGCAGACAGGTCGTCCCCCGCATCGGGAGGTGCCGGGGACGGGATTCAGGAGACACTCAGTCCCCAGACCCCAGGCTGGGCTTGCCTCTCCCTGCACAGAGACGACCCGGGGTGGGGGGCGGGGGGGGGGATTGGTTGGGCTCTGGTGAGCTGCAGATCCCCAGGGAACACGGTGCCCCGGGAGCAGGTGGACCAGGCTCCAGACCCCGCCCCAAGCAGAGACGAGGGTGAGCCCGTCCTGGAGCCCAGAGGGTGAGACCCGGGCCTGACGGTCTGGGCTCCCTGGGCTCTGCCCTGCTCTGGGCACGGCCGTCACCACGGTGGGAGGTGGCCCTGGAGGCCGCGGTGCAGGGCCGGGGCCCAGGTCTGAGGCCGCACCCTCGGCTCCCGCAGACGGCCTACCCCTTGCTGATGACCCTCTTTGAGCTGGCGCGGAACCCTGAGGTGCAGGAGGCCCTGCGTCAGGAGAGCCTGCTGGCAGAGGCCAAGATCTCAGAAAACCCCCAGAGGGCGCCTGCGGAGCTGCCCCTGCTCCGGGCCGCCCTCAAGGAGACCCTGAGGTAGGTGTGGCCCCTGGGCTGCCCCAGCCACGTTGGGCCACAGCCTGCAGGGCAGCGCTCACCAGACTGGGCCGCAGATCCCGGGGCTACGGGCAGCTTTGCCCAAAGAGGCACCCCCTGCACCTCCTCTTCCTCACCCTAAAGGGGCAGGGGCGCTTTGTCCCCTGGGATCCTACCTCAGCATCCCGGGCGCCAGCCTCCACCCAGCCCTCCTCAGCCAGGAGGCTGCTCAGGCTGAGGGGCTCAGGCTGAGCTCAGGAGGTGCGTGGACGCAGCTTCCCAGTGGCAAAGGGACGTGTGAGGGTGGGGAGCTGCCCTCTCTGCTGTGCCCTGGACGAGGCAGGCGAGGGGCCCTGTCCCAGCTGAGGACCTGTTGGCTGCCCCTGTGCACAGGTTGTACCCCGTGGGCATCACCGTGGAGCGGCAAGTGAGCTCGGACTTGGTCCTGCAGAACTACCACATCCCCGCTGGGGTGAGTGAGGCCCCAAGCCCTTGCAGCAGGCGCCAAGCCCGGCCGACCCGGCCGTCGGGCCGCGCGCCAGCTCACCCTGCCCCACGCCCCTCTCCCCGCCCGCAGACACTGGTCCTCGTGCAACTCTACAGCCTGGGTCGGAATCCCTCCGTGTTCCCGAGGCCCGAGCTCTACGACCCCCAGCGCTGGCTCAAAAGGGGGACCAGCGCCAGGCTCCCCCACTTGGCCTTTGGCTTTGGCGCGCGACAGTGCCTGGGAAGGCGGGTGGCCGAGACCGAATCGCTGCTTCTGCTGCACCACGTGAGCGGCCTGAGCCGTGCGGCGGGCGGGGGCGGAGAGCTGGGGGCGGGGCTGCGTGTGGGGCGGGGCGCCTGGAGGCGGGGCGTCTAGGCCGCCGGGAAAGCGGACAAGGCTGCGCCAGGGCCAAGGAGGGGGCTGACCTGTAAGCCAGGTGGAACCGCGCTTCTGTCCTAGGTGCTGAAACACTTCCAGGTGGACACGCTAACGCAAGAGGACGTAAAGATGGTCTACCGGTTCGTACTGATGCCTTCCACCATTCCGCTCCTTACCTTCCGGGCCATCAACTAGTCACATCACCGCACCGCCAGCCCGGCCACGCCGCCAGCCCCGCTCTGCCTGACCCCGGGCCGTCCCACCTTCTTCCGTGGGCCCTGCTTCCTGAGCCCCACCACGGTCCAGCCAACACCTCGCACGAATGGAACAGCCCAGACCTGTGAGGTCAGGCCTTGCCAGGCGGGGCAGAGCTGGGGATAAGTCTTGGTTGCAGGTCCTGGTTATGTTCCAGTCCCACCAGCACCTTCTCCTACACGGAACACCATCGGAGGGCCCTGACACCCACCCCGGCACCCCAGCACTGGCTGCAGGCTCCTCATGCGTCCACCCAGGGGGGCCTCCGACCTTGCCCCTTGCCTCCCTACCCAGTTTCATGCGCCGTCTGCACTCAACTCTTCCCACCCCCCGCAAGAGCCACCTGTGTAGGTCCCCTGTCCTGCTCTTCGGCTTTTCAAACGCCGTGCTTCTTGTCTGCGACGCTCTTGCCTGGAGTAGGCCTTCACGCTGGTTGCAATTTGCCCACCTACCTGCTCTGCCCGGCCCATGTGGCTCCTCCTGGGACTGCCAGTCCTCTGCCACTGTGGCTGAGTCTCCCAGCCAGGGACCTGGAGAAGCAGGTCATCAGTACTGTTTCCTAGAAGGGCCACCAAGAAGCTGACTGGGACACCTGATACCCACCTGAAGGCAGGAAGGATGGTGAACCCCACTGGCTAGCATCAGGGTGACTACAGAGAAGCCTCTGGAAGAAGGGGATGGGGCCATCTCGGCCAAGTGCAGCTGCGTGTCCCCTTTAATAAAGCCCTCTGTCTGAAGTGCCAGCTGCCTCTTCACACTGACTCAGGACAGGGGCCACCCTGACCTCGCGGGCGGAAGAGGCTCTGACCAGCTGGGAGCCGGCTGGGGTCTCCTAGATGGCAGGAGAGAGCCATCTGTCCCACACCGTTTCGGGCCGGGTGACACCCTCCACATAAAAAAGGGTCCTGGAAGCAAGGCTGGGGGGTGGGGGTGCTGCACTCTCCCTCCCCACCCCCATGTCGTCCGGTGAGAACAAGGCACTGAGGCCACACCAAGGCAGTAAGGGAGGAGGACCCACACTCCGGCTGCGTGGCCTGCTGGCGCCGAGCCACCCCGAGGGCACCCTGTTCAGTCCCCAGGCGAGCAAGCGTCTGCGCACGCCTCCGCACTCCACTCCAGCCCCAGCGAGGACGGCCGCAGCCCCGCAGCGCTGCCCCTGCCCTGCCCTGCCCCGCCCCGGTCAGGCACCATGGAGGCACTTGGGAAGTCCCAGGGAGGAGGGAGGAGGATCCGGGCTCGGGTCCCTGGGCAGGCACAGGCTGGGGACCTGGCTCCCCACGTGGGCCAGCCCTCGCTGCCTCCAAGCCTCAGCTTGTCGCGGGGCATTCTGAGCAACAGTGAGCCCTGTTTCACCGGTGAGGGTGCCACCGGATGGCATTTGGAAAGCCCCCAGGTCTCTGCCCCGACAGACACGCACTAACTGGGAGTTTCTCCTCCCGCCTCTCCAAAGCCCCTGCGCTGCCCGAGGCCCGGCTGTGTGGCCAGCCGGCGACCTGGGATGGCAGCAGTGGGGTCAGAGTACAATATCGTTGCCCTGCAGGGGACGTGCGTCATTCTGCAGAGCTCGGTGCACGTGTTCCCTTGACGTTCCCGGCAACCCTAAGTGGCAAGCACTTTACAGATGGGGAAACCGAGGCTCTGCGAGCTCAGCTAGCTGCCCAGAGCCTCGCTGCTCGTTGAGCCAGGGTGCCAGTCCTGCCTCTGCTGCCCTCCCCGCCTCTCCCCGTCGAAGGGCTTTACTTGGGGCGTGAGCGTGCACGTTTCAGAAATGACATCTGACTTGAAGCATCTCTGGATGCTTTTAAAGATCACCTTTTGGCCCTGGCTGGTGTGGCTCAGTGGATGGAGTGCCATCCCACAAATCAAAGGGTCGCCAGTTCGATTCCCAGCCGGGACACAGGCCTGGGTCATGGGCCAGGTTTCCCAGTGGGGAGCACGAGAGAGGCAACCACACATTGATGTTTCTCTTCCTCTCTTTCTCCTTTCCTTTCCCCCTTCTCTAAAACTAAATAAATAAAACCTTAAAAAAAATAAAGATCGTCTTTCAGTTCTCTGTGTTCCTTCCCTTTCACAGTTAAAGTCTGCAAAGGCATCCTTTTTTTTAAAGTTCTTTTTTCATTTTTAATATGTTTTATTGGTTATACTATTGCAGTTGTCCCATTTCCCCCCCTTCATTCCCCTCTGCTTTGCACACTACCTCCCACCCACATTCCTCCCCCTCTTAGTTCATGTTCATGGGTTGTACATATAAGTTCTTTGGCTTCTACATTTGCTATACTGTTCTTACCCTCCCCCTGTCTGTTTTGTACCTACCATCTATGCTGCTTATTCCCTGAACCTTTTCCCCCTCTCTCCCCCTCCCCCTCCCCACTGATAACCCTCCATGTGATCTCCATTTCTGTGATCCTGTTTCTGTTCTAGTGGTTTGCTCAGTTTGTTTTTGTTCTTGGTATTTTTTTTTAGGTTCATTTGTTGATAGCTGTGAGTTTGTTGTCATTTTACTGTTCATATTTTTGATCATCTTCTTTTTCTTAGATAAGTCCCTTTAACATTTCACATAATAAGGGCTTGGTGATGATGAACTCCTTAACTTATCTGGGAAGCACTTTATCTGCCCTTCCATTCTAAACGATACATAGCTTTGCTGGGTAGAGCAATCTTGGATGTAGGTCCTTGCCTTTCATGACTTGGAATACTTCTTTCCAGCCCCTTCTTGCCTGTAAGGTCTCTTTTGAGAAATCAGCTGACAGTCTTATGGGCACTCCTTTGTGGGTAAGTATCTCCTTTTCTCTTGCTGCTTTTAAGATTCTCTCCTTATCTTTAATCTGCGACAGTTTAAGTTTGACAGGTCTTGGTGTGTTCCTCCTTGGGTCCAACTTCTTTGGGACTCTCTGAGCTTCCTGAACTTCCTGGAAGCCTATTTCCTCTGCCAGGCTGGGGAAGTTCTCCTTCATTATTTTTTCAAATGAGCTTCCAACTTCTTGCTCTTCCTCTTCTCCTTCTGGCGCCCCTATGATTCGAATGTTGGAAGATTTAAAGTTGTCTCAGAGGTTCCTACGCCTCTCCTCATATTTTTGAATCCTTATTTCTTCATTCTCTTCTGGATGAGTGTTTGTTTCTTCCTTCTGGTCCACACCGTGGATTTGAGTCCCGGTTTCCTTCCCATCACTGTTGGTTCCCTGTACATCTTCCTTTATTTCACTTTGCATAGCCTTCACCTTTTCTTCTATTTTGTGACCATACTCAACCAATTCTGTGAGCGTCCTGATTTCGCGTGTTTTGAACTGTGCATCTGATAGGTAGACTACCTCTTCATCATGTAGCTGTATTTTTTCTGGAGCTTTGATCTGTTCTTTCATTTGGGCCGTTTTCTTTCTTTTCTTTTTTTTTTCTTTTTTTTTTTTTTGGTCAGGGCACACCTATTATGTTGTAAGGGGCGGAGCCTTAGATATTCCCCAGGGTGGGGAAACCTACGCTGTTGTGTTGTGGCGCTGTCAGTGGGGGAGGGTCCCAGAGGTAACGATGCCACTAGTTCAGCTCTCGGCCAGTTTTCAGTCCCTTCCGCCACTGCCCGCCAGCAAATTGGGCCCTTCTGGTGCTGACTCCCAGCGGGTGGGTTTGTGTGCGTTCTAGAACCCTGTGGGTCTCTCCAGTGAAATCTCCTATGAGGTTAGGAGTTCCTCCTGCCGCTGCAACCCCCACGGGTGTTTCCAGTTGTCCCTCCCGGTTTATCTGCAGGCGGCTGTGGGACTGCCAGGTCCTCCAGCCCCGAATCCTCAACAAGCTCCAGCATTCTCTCCTCTGTGTCCTGGGCGGTGGGCATCTCCCCCCGGAGCCCGATGGCTCCGATTCCACCTTGAACTGCTGGCCGTCCTCCTGAGGCACGAAGGCGGGGCTGCTTGTGGTCTCCTGGAGTCAGGGTGGGTCGCACCTTCAGTTCCCCGACAACAGTTGTTGTCCCAGCTGTTGTTTACCGAGCTTATTATCTACTACCTGAACTACAGTTTCCCAACTCCTGAGTCCCCTGGCGTTGGGAGGTTGTGACTCCGTGTGTGGGCCACCGGCTCCACTTTCTCAGCGAAGACAGAAAGGTCCATGTCGGCGTTCATCACGGGGGAGGGAAGTGGCTTGGTGTCCGGCTTTTCGTCCAGTGCTGGAGGCTTCCCCGCTTTGCTTTCTCCCGCCTCCCCAGTCGACCACCCCTGAGTTTTACGGACCTGCCTGACACTCCCCCCCAGATCCTCACATACGGAAAGAACTGCAAAGGGTCCACGGGCGCTTTCTCAGGCCTTTGAGGTTGAGCTCCCAGGCCCGGTCCCGAGAAGCACTCTAACCCTTCCTCTGGGTTTGGACCGGCTTTCCTGGAAGTGTCTCCCCGTTCTGCCCAGCAGAACCCTCGCTGGCGCCCTGTCTCCCTTCCCTCCGCTCCCAGCGGCGGAGGCCGCCCTGAGGTGTCTGTCGGGCTTGGGGCTGAGGGTGAGTAGACACTGGCAGGGCACTGCCCGCAGGGCCCGGCGCAGCGGCCGGTCCCCCCATCGGCTCGCGGAGCAGGTCCTCTGGGTCTCTCTTTCATTCATGTGGCACAGACTTGCACAGACTTCTGCAGCCCCCGCGTGGGCCAGCCACCACAGCACGCGCCGGGAGCAAAGCGGTCAGCCCGGCCTTGCAGAGCTCACTGGGCGGGTGGCCCGATTCTACGGGGACAGGCACGGAGCAGCGGGGCGGATCCTGCCCGAGCAGTGGGGGTGGGGCTGGCGAGCACAGGGAGGGCCACTTCGCGCAGCGTCCAGGCCTCCCCACAGTGACCGTCACACGCAGCAGTGCTGCCTGGACCAGGGACAGGGAAGTGGGGGACGAGACACAGCAGGAAGTCTGGGAGCAGACTCAGGCACGGAGGCACGTGGGGTTGCTTCAGAAGGGAAGGCCCTCCGTCAGGGCCAGTGGTCAGCTAGGTCAGCTGGATGCTGGGCAGCAACAGCAGGGCAGCCTCGGGGTGCGTCCTGTGCTGTCTGTGCCGCCACCCCACTGCAGGGGCCGTGGGAATGGCCCAGTCCTTCATCTTGGGGGCTCTCCCTGCTCTCCCCCTGACGCATGAGCCCCCTTGAAGCGCTTTCTTGGTGAAGGAAGCAGGTCTGTGGGGAGTCCATGGGCTCCA
>CM052544.1:123530503-123608788 GCA_028533065.1 Trachops cirrhosus
CCCCGCTCAGCGGTGGCCTCGAGAAAGCCGGCTGGCTTCATTCCAAGTGGATCCTCCTCTCTGTCCTGGATTCAGTGCCTGTCCTGCGTGGACCTGCCGCACAGCGGGGGACAGGTGTCCCTCAGCCCTGCACCCCGCTCTCTTTTCCGTGCGATGGGGAGGTGGCCTCCCTCCCCGCCATGGCCCCGCTGCAGGTCCCACGGGGAGGGAGGCACACAGAGGGTCTGGGGAAGAGCCCTGCATGTGTGGGGGTGGGCACAGGTGCCTGGTGTGCGGTGTGTGCCGTGTGCGGGGTGTGGTGTGTGCCGGGTGTGCCGTGTGCGGGGTGGGCAGTGTGTGTGCGTGCTGTGCGAGGGCAGGGCGGGGACACCACACCAATGGAGCAGCGAGGGCTGGCACCCTGTGTGCCCAACCCTGGAGGCCCCCAGTGTCCCCTTCCCAGAACTGCTCCCTGTGTCTGTCCCTGGGCTGGGTCCTGTGGGCAGCAGCTCGAGACAGGGGGGCATCTTTGACTCTGCAGGCAACAGGGGATGGGGCTGGGGTCAGTGGGGTGGGGTGACTGCAGCCCCCTAAAACAAGAGCACCAGGGGCAGGAAGTCCCCTCTTCCCTGGCTGTCCCCAGGGAGAGGCCTCAAGAATGAGGACATAAGCCTTCCAGGAAGGGAGAACAATTACTGGAAAACAGAATTCCACCCTCCAGTCATGGGGCTCTGGTCCCCGCCCTGCAGGCCTCCTCGCCTTTCTGAGTGGGTTGCCCAGGGCTTCTGGGAGTGGAGGGGGGGCCAGGAGAGGGCTGGGGTGGCTGATGAAGTCCCTAACGTCCCCCACCGTGAGCCAGACTGCAGTCACCTGAGGACCTCCACCTGCGGGGGAAGGGAGTGGGCAGCAGGGACTCCACTGTGACAGAGCAGTGGACCCAAGGGGTCACCTCCCCCAGGCCCAGCCAGGATGGGGAGGGAACAGAGTGCTCAAGGTCCGGGACCCCAGGGACTGCAGTGAGCCATTGTCCGTGTCCATGACAATGACCTCTGTGAGGGCGTCACACCCAGAGGCAAACTGCTGTGCTGAGAAACAAACTAAAGCCCGAACTTCCACCCTGGCAGGTGTGGCTCAGAGGAGGGAGACCCGTCCTGGGGACCAAAGCGTTGCTGGTTTGATTCCCAGTGGGGTCACATGCATTAGTTGCGGGCCAGGTCTGCAGGAGGGGGTGCCTGAGAGGTAACCACACATTGATGTTTCTCTCCCTCTCTTCCTCCCTCCCTGCCCCTCTCTCTAAAAATAAAACCTAAAAAAAAAAAAATCTCCTCCTAACCCAGAAAACCTGTCCACACAGACACTGTGCTATTGAATCAGCATTAAAGCAGGGGAGGGCATCCCAAGTGTGTCTGTCGGAGACCCCACCTCGGGCTGTGGACATCGACGAGGACGCCCACTCCACACAGGGGACAGGGCCCGGGTGGGGGGGTCACATCCTGCCTTCCAAGGCCCAGATCTCTCACCCATTCAGCCCTCAACTGCTGTCTGCAACTGGAGGCTTTCCTTGCATTGGGAGCCCTCCCAGTCGCTGTGACATCATCCCTAGGCTCAGTGTCCTGACCTGGGGGCTGTTTTGTTGCCTTCAGAGCTGTGGGTGATGAGATGGGCACAGTGGCTTCCGATTTGATTTTTAAATAACAAAGAGAGTGCAAATGAGGTAACCTGGGTAACACAGGAAGATATGGAGTGTGCCCACAGGGAGAATTTACATGTATTGGTCCTCATAAAAAATGCATTTCTTACCACGGTTTTTGCTCAGACATTCATGGAAGCTGCTCCCTGCGGCATGCGCCCACTAGAGGGTAAGGGGGCCCTGCATCCCCAGGACTGGGAGGCCAGTGGCTGAGCCCAGGGGGCCCTGGCCTTTTCTTGACCTCTGCCTTGGGATCGCAGACCAAGGCCGGCCCCGCCCACAGCCTGAGCCCCACCCACACTGCAGACAGAGCTGGGTCCAGGGGCCCAGGCTGAGGCACCCTCCGGGGTGTGGGGGACTCAGGGCAACTCCCAGCATTGCCAGACCCTTAAGGCAGCACACAGGTGACAAGTTCAAAGAGCCACGAGGCAGGCGGGAGATTAAACGTTGTTACAACAAAGCCATTTTAAAACTTTCCATCTTCCGTTCCCCTGCGTGGCGCCCAGGGAAGTGAAGCCTGTGTCAGGGAGATTTACAGCGCCCGCCCTTCCAGCCACGGCTGAGCGGAAGGACGCCTGCCCTCAGCTGCCGGGGTCCCCTGGCTGTGCCACCACGCTGCTCTCCAGCCCCAAGTTCACCCCCGCCAGGCCCTGGCTTCTGCCCTCCCTCCTTGCAGGGGCTGGGCCCCGCTTCCCAGCCAGAAGGCTCTACCCTCTTCAGGGCCCCCCTTATGCTCTGTGGCTCCCCCAGCCAGTGTGTTCCCTGCACCTCGCCCTGTCCTTCGGCGTCTGCTTTCCAGAGCACCCAAACTGATGCCCTCCCCACCCGTCCTGTGCCATGCTCTCCCCACCCACTTCCTCCATTCTCAGTGGCACGGAGAAGTCAGCCGGGGACGAGGGGTGGCGCACGGAGCCACCCAGGGGCCGGGTGACCAGGGACAAAGGGTGTGCAGGAGAGCACAGAGCTGGCAGCCTCGAAGGCGCCTGAACCTGCCCGGGCCTGTCTCGGAAGGCAGGCCTGCCCCATCCCCATGGCGGCAGCCGGGCACGAGGACGCCCTCCCTGACTCTCTCCTTTCCCATTTGGGGTGTGGAGGGCTGCGTTTCCTGCCTTTCCTGGTAGAGAATTTACAAATCACCTCCTCTGCTAAGGGCAGGTGATGCTAGACCCAGGTGACTTCTCTGAGCCAGAGCTGCTGCCCCCTGCTGGCCGAGTGAGGCAGGTGGCCACGGAACTCAGACGGGGCCTGGGCCTGGGGCTGCGTGAGCCCCGCCCCCTCTGCCCAAGGGCGACCCCTACCGGTTGGAAACACGCTGGCGGGGCCGAGGGCTCAGAACTGGGCGGAAGGGAGAGCCTGGAGTGAAGCTGCTGGAAGCGAAGGTCGTGTCAGGGGCTGCCCAGCCTCCGGCCATTTGGGCTCCCCTTGGCCAGAGACAGCCGATTTCTGCCTCCCAGGTGCACAGGGTCGGTCCTGGCCTTTGCGGGCTGCTCTTCAGCCTAGCTGGGCCACAGGCCGGGCTGCAGGGTCCTGGGGCCAGAACCGGACTGGGCACTCAGGCCCACTGCCCAGAAGGACAGCTGCGGGGTCTCCGCGGCGGGTCTCTTCCCCGCTCCCAGGACACCTTGCGCAGCTTGAAGCAGATCTGCTCATGGGAGGGGAGGCACCCCAAGGCTGCGGGTCAGGTTTGGGGGCACAGGGACCTGACCGGAGCCCAGAGGAGGAGCGGCCTAGAGGCCTCGAAGACAGAAACAGCTACAGGGATAGAATGAAGCTGGCCAGGCCCAGGATCCACCGAGTGTCACGGGGATTGGAGAGCCAGCCGGCTGAGTGACCGCCGCCTCCGGGGTGGACTGGCCAGGGCTTCCCACCCGGCAGCAGGGTGCTACGCGCACTTTGGCCTCCAGAGGGCGCGCGAAGGCCGCGGGAAAGGGACTAGCACCAGGGACGGAGACACAGGCCCCGCCCTCAGACGGGAAGGCGGGGGCTGCCCAGCGAGGCCTCGGGCGAAACGTGGGGATGCTGAGAACGGGGGCAGATGGGATCTGGTAGGTCACTGCCTGCCGAGACGCGGGGATGCGGGGCGGTGCCTAGGAGGAGCACGGTCTCTCCATGCATAGCCCCTCCCACCCCGGGGAGCTGCGGTGAGGGAGCTCCGCGCCATTTCTCCACCCAGCAGCCGTCACAGCAGGCCTCCAGCCGCCCCCTGCCATTCCCAGATCGCTCTTAACCAGGAGAATCGTACAAGGGAGGTCTCCCCTCTCAAGTCCCTTAACGTCCCACTAGGTGAACCCCTCGTCTAGGTAAAGGGGTCTGTGGTGTCTGGAGAAAATGCCCCGACAGATGGGAGCCTGCCGTCAGCCCCTCACAGACAGCTGTTCTCGGGGTGCAGACTTACAAAGCCGTCCCTCCCCTCGCTAAAGGAGAGGAAGGGCCGCCGCGCGGAGGGTGACCCCAGAGACTCTGGGTGCGCCAGGACGGAGGCTGAGGCCCTCCCACTGCCCAGCCCCTCCCAGGGGGAGATGGAGAGAAAGTCTCAGATCTGACCCAACCTCAACACCAAACTCTCCACCTCAAGGGGCCACAGAACTCTGGACCTTGAGAGGACGGCTCAGTGGCTCTTGCGCCAGCCACACTGTCACGGCGTGGTTCCAGCAGAGACCCAGGCAACCAGACCTCCTGCTTACACTCCTGAGGGTGCATGTGCAGCCGAGGGGCCAGGGAGCACACCCCTGGCGAGTTCACGTGCCTCCCCGGCGTCAGGGGCCCAGGGACAGGGCCCTCCTCCCCAGCAGGCCAGTCGTGGCAGGGGCGGGGCGGACGCCTAGGATGTGGGGCACAGGCCCTCACGGGGCACTCAGCTCTGCAGGCGCTGGCTGGGGCCTGGGGGCTCCTGGGGCTTCTGGCACCTGGGACTGGAGCCCACGGCAGACGGCAAGGCATGTGTGGAGTGGAGGGGCCGCAGGGCCACAGGGGGACAGATTACAGGGCCCTCGGAGGGCAGCCCTGAGATGTGCCCCCGCTGGACTGCGCCCCGTGGGGTGCGGGCCAGGTCCAGGCCGGGCCGCACACAGCAGGTGCGCCGTGAGTATTCGATGACAGACAAGGCACTGAACGGCCACCTGGACACCGGTCAGGGCAGGCTGGACCCCTAGCTGCTGACGGGCAGGCACGCAGAAGGCTGGGGTCCGTCCTGGGCAGAGGGTCCTGGCCCGGGTGGGGGCCTCACAGGAGGCGACCCTGTACCCAGGGGAGGAGGGGTCCACAGCCTGCAAAGGCTTCCTGGGCTGATGGCCGCTGCGCCCACACCACTGCCCAGCAGCCACAGAAACCAGAGGCCCCTCCTCCAGCCTCGCGCTGTGGGTCTGGTCACCACCACCCACCCCACCCGTGGAAGGGCTAACAGCTCAGCGGAGATGAGCCCTGGCCGAAGGCCTGTCACCTGTCCCCTCTCCGCCCCCGCCCCGCTCTGCAAAAGGGAGTTCAGCTACTGCCCGGCCGTCCGCCTTGGACGCATTCCCTGCGCGGTGGTCGGGCCTTCGCGCGTCCCGCCACTTGTGGGTCTTCGGGGTCGAGCGGGAGCGCCCCTCCCCCACACCTCCGCCGGGGAAGGAGGCGAGGAGGCAGCGAGCAAGTGCCCGGAGGTGGGCCCTCTCCGCCCCCGGTCCCCGCACACGCCATCACTGGAATGCCCGACCCCGCCCGCGCCCGCGCCCGCGCCCGCCCTGGCTCCGCCTCCGGTCCGCCCAGCCAACCGCCCGCGCCGCAGCCCTCCTGGGAGTCTGGCTTGGGCTGCTCGGCCGGGTGGTGGAGCTGCGTCCAGCGCGGTGAGTCCCCAGGCCCGGGTGAGGCGTGCGGGGGGGGGGGCGCGGGGACCGAGGCCCGGGCGCCGCGGAAGATGCTCTGTAGGGCGCGGAGGGGATCCAGCGAGGGGGCCGCCTGGAGAGGCGCAGAAGAGGCCGGGCAAGGCTGGGAGTCCGGGAGCGGGTGGGCTCAGCCCCCGTGGCGGAGCCTGCGCTCCCAGCCCCCCAGCCCCGCCGAATCTTTCCAAAGATCTGAGTAGGGAGCTCGCGGAGACCACCGCCTGGTACCCTCCGTGGCTGGCAGCCCAGGGCCGCGTAGGCTCTGGGGACGCATCACCCAAACCGGGGTTCCCCTCACTGGGGAAGTGGGGTGAGCTTTCCTGATCTGAGAAGGGGCTGGGGTCTTGGCCGCGGTGGGGAGAACTGACTGCCTCAGGGGGTCGGTCACCCTGGGACGGGAGCCGCCCGGGCCGATGGCAAGGCTCCCTATTTGGCATAGATTACGCAAGTGTGTGAGGTGCCGAGGTGCCCAGGCCCCCTGCGCCCGGCCACCTGGTCCCTCCTCATCCCTGGGGACCAGGACAGGCTCCTGCCTCTCGTGCCGACCGGAGTCACTGGATGCCCATGAGCCTGGCGGAGGAGCTGGGAGTCCAGGTCCCGGGTGACAGTGGCCGGAAGCGCACGGGCTGCCCCTTCGCCTGACCCTGCTAACGCGGATCCACTCCGGGCGGCTCAACCCGCCTGGCTGGATGCCTGTCTGGGGACGCTGGGGACGCTGGCTATGACTGTGTGTGGCCGCGCATACCAGAGCTTCTGTGAGGACAGCTCGGGGCCCCTCCACGCCCAAACCCCACTTTAGGGAAGAGGCGGAAACCGGCTTCTTTCTCCCTGAACTGCCTGGGCTCAGGGACCGGTGCCCGCTGGGCTCAGCTCTGCCGACCCCGAGGCCTCAGCCCAGGCCCCGGCTGGGCGGCAGAGCCTGCGGGCCCGTCCTCAGAGTCCCCACCAGCCAGTGCTGAAGCCTGCTGGTTCTCTCTCCCGTGTTCTTCCTCCCCGTGCCTGAAAACAACCTCCGGGGGCGGGAAGCACTCCTCCCCCGCCACAGCTGCCCCTGCAGATGGCTCGCGGAGGCCCCTCCTCCCACACTGGGCCTCCTGCCGAACGGAGCGGAAACCCCAGCTAGTCGCCTGAGAGTGCATTTTCCCACCCACGCCACGGGCCTCTGCCCACGGGGTCAGAGGGCACAGGGCAGCCCCCACGGACTCACCCCCCACCGGAGAAGCGCCTGTGCCCACCGCCCCCCCTCAAGCTCAGCCAGCCACAGGCTCGGGGAGGGCCTCAGCTAGAAGGGGGGAGCGGGAAGACCCCACATTCTTGCCCCACTTCCAGAAGCTGCAGCCGACCCCCCACAAGTGGGGTCGCCCGGCTCCTTGTGCCAGTGGGAGCCCGGGTCCCACCCCCCTCAAGCCGTGTCTCCGAAGCAGGGGTGCTCTGGTCATGCGAGACGTGGAGGGGAGCCTGCCCCAGACGAGATGAAGGTCTTCCTGCCCGTGCTGCTGGCGGCCCTGCTGGGGGCGGAGCAAGGTGAGGCCCCGCCGCTGTGCCCTCCCCTGGACCCCCTGCCCACCCTCCCCAGCGGTGCCCCGGGGTCCCTCCCGGCTGCCTCCCAGGGACCCGTTCTGTGCAACCCAAGAGGCCCCTCTCCCCGCTGCGGGGGTCCCCGCCCCGGCGCCCTGCCCTCGGTCCCCTGCAGCGTGTCCCCTCCTTCCGCAGCCCACTCCCTCATGTGCTTCTCTTGCACGGACCAGAAAAGCAACTTCTACTGCCTGAAGCCCACCGTCTGCTCGAGCTCTGACAACTACTGCGTGACCATCTCTGCCGCCGCGGGCATCGGTGAGTGCTGGCTCGGCCTCCCCGCCCCCGGCCCCGGCCCCCCGCCCCTCCGCTCACAGCCTGTTTCCCGGTGCAGGGAACGTGGTGGACTTTGGCCACAGCCTGAACAAGGGCTGCTCCCCGGTCTGCCCTGCCCCCCCCAACATCAACCTCGGGGTGGCGTCCATGGGCACCTACTGCTGCCAGAGCTTCCTGTGCAACATCAGCGCGGCCGACGGCGGGCTGCGGGCCAGCGCCACCGTGCTGGGCGCGGGGCTCCTGCTCAGCCTGCTGGCGGCTCTGCTGCGGCTCGGACCCTGACCGCCGAGCCCTGTGCCAGCCGGCTCCCACAGCTCAGGAAGGAAAGCCCAGCCCTCCCAGCCCCCACCCCCCAGTCCCTGCCTGATCCTGCCCCCCGGCCTCAGTCCCCACCATCAGGCCTGGTCCCTGCACCTGCCTCCGCCCCCGGAGGGGCCCGCTGCCCTTACCTCTGGAGCCGGTGATGTGGACTTCCTCGGGTGAGGGTCCCCTGGAGCCTGCGGCTCCGGGAGTCAGACTGATCTTGGGGAACCCACTCCGAGGGGCACCTAAGCCGCAGGGCCTGCCCTGCCCTGGGCCCTGTCCGACCCCAGATGGGGGCATGGAATACGTGCTTCGTGGTACTGTGTCTTGGGAGGGGGCGCATGCTGTGACTGCGGTGCGCCCGGCCGTGTGGAAGGCGTGTCTGTACGGTCTTGCTGGCCGTGCTGGGGGAGGGGTGGGGGGCAAGCAGCCGGAGAGCCCCAAGCTTCAGCACCAGAGCCCACCCGTGGGCGTCCCCGCACCCCACATCCCACTCACTTCAACAGCAGCCTCCAGGTCGAGGCTGCCGGGTCCAGGACTCAGCTCCCGCCCCAAATCCAGCTGTGGCCCCATCTGACCCCCACCTTTCACCCCCACACCGGGGCCCTCCTGCTGCTTCGTGCCTCAAATAAACAGATGTTCCCTCCCCTTCCTGCTCTGCTGTGGCTGCCTGGGAACCCCCATCCCAGCTGGGTCCCCATGCGGGAGTGCTTAGGGATTCCTCTGCTGTCCTGCTCTTCCCTGAGGCCCACTTGGGGACAGTGGGGGTAGGGGACCCCCTAGTCCACAGCTAGCCGCCTGTGAGGCCTAGAAGGGAGCCTCACCTCGTGGCTTCCTGGCTGAGCGGGGCGGCACGGGAAGCCGTCTCAAACAGGACAGCTCAAGAAGCAGGGAGGGTGCCCTGCTTCTGGGAGGGAGGCAAGACCCCACACAGGGAGGAGTGGGGTTGGACAGAAGACAGCGTGAGGGGACCTGGGCCTTGGGGCCAGGATGCTGGGACCAGTCAGGCCAAGGAGGAGGAGAAGCCTGGCTGGCCAGGCGGGGGCTCGGCGCGTGCTGAGCAAGGCCGTCTGCAGGGGCCTGCGGGAGCAGGCGGGGGGCTCCCCTGGAGGAGGCCTTAGACCCCGGCTAGAGGGCCGGGGTGCTGCTCCCAAGCCCCCAGCCATCCCTGCTGTGCGCCCACGTCCCCTTGGCAAACCCGTCCTGGTCTTCAGGGACCCGGGGATGGAGGCCCCGGGGCAGCAGCCGGGGGGGTGTGCTGTGGGCGACGTGTGTGCACGGCCGTGGGGCGGGAGGGAGACGGAGGGTGAGTGGCGAGGGCGCTCGGCGGGGGTTCCGCCCTTCATTCCTCAGGACGCTCCGGGCGGTGGCGCAGTCCTGGCCGTTCCAGGCTGGCCGGACAGTGTGCCGTGTCCAGGGCCCGAGCAACCCCGTCCAGGGATGTGGGACAGCTGTCACCGCGGAGGGTCAGGATTCTAGCCTGTCTCCCGGGGCCCCCTGAGGTCAGCAGCCAGGGAGGACCTTTGCACAGGGTGGTCACTGTGAAACCAAAACAGTGCCCTCATCGCCACGGCCACCGAGGGGCGCCGGGATGCCCACGGAGCCGGAGGGAGAAACAATCAACGGCCCCGGGGAGGCCGCCAGGAGGAGGGTCTGCCCAGGGAGTCGGCGACCCGCCCAGCATGCAGACGGGGGGGAGGGGACGCAGGCCCAGCCAACCTTGGGCAGCCTGCTTGTGCCAGGGACTGTGGACACCTGAGTCACTGGAATGGAGCCCCATTAAAACCAGGCGAACTCAGGGGCCACAGGTGGCCCCTGGAACACAGGGGACGCCATCACAGGAGCCGAACGTCTGAGTTCCGGGTCCTCACGTAAAATGCGGGAGCCACACTGTCCGCTCAAACCACGGGCAACTTTGCAGGAGGGACTGAGGCCAGGCCCGGAGAGAGGAAGCTGCCCTGGTGGACAGGGACGTCTCCGTCGGGAATTGGGGATGAACTCCCTAGGCTGGGGAGCCCTGGGGCAGGCCACAGGGGCGGGACACCTGTGCAACACGACCCTCTGTTTGTGCTGATTCCAGCGGGGCACCAGCTGCTTTCCCGGTGACACTCACCGGTCACCCCTCTTCCCACAGCGACAGAGTTGTCCCCAGGTTGCTACGTGGAAATGGGCACGGAGGTTGCAGCCACTTGCCCTGCTGGGTCTGCTCTAGGGGAGGACCAAGCCCCTCTAGCGCAGGGTGGAGGCAGCCCGACCTCGGGGCGCCCGATGCGGCTCCAGGTCCCTGCAGCCCCTCCCTGGGAGGGGCCGGAGTTGGTGGGAGGAGGAACCCAGGGCCCCGGAGTTTCGGTTTCCCAGGCTCTGGCAGCCTGTGGGAGGAGCGGTGGGGAAGGGGAGGGAAGGGTGTGCGGACCCTGGAGGCGGAGCTGAGGGGGAAACGAAAGCTTGTCTAGGGCACCGCCCTGGCATCTGCCCAGGTGGCGGTGAGGGACCGGGCACCGTGCTGTCCAGCTGGGCGCACTGGCCAGGGGTCTGGACTCCCTGGTCTCAGTGCCTGGGTGACAGCCCCCACTTCCCTGCCTCCACCCACGGTGGGGATTTCTGGGAGTGAACAAGCATGTCCAGTGGAGGGGGCTCGCAGCAGGCCCAGAGAGCCCCTGTCCCTCCCAGGTGGCTCCCTGCCCTGCCTCCAGGAGGAAGGTCCGTCCCCTAGCCCCGCCCAGCTGCCCGCTGACCCTGCGGCGCCCACACCTGGAGGTGCCTCCGCCTCCCAGGCCTTGGCGTCTGCCCGTGCCCCCGGAGGTGGGCAGTGCACCAAGACCCAGCTGCAGGGGCGTGTGGGAGGAGCGGGCGGGCAGGCCCTGGGAGCCCCACCCCGGGGAGTCTTCTGGGACCTTCTCTAGGAAGTAACCTCGCACGGGTGGTTTGGGAAGGACAGCCCGGACAGGTCAGAATGGGACAGGTGACTCTGACGTCTTCAGGTGGAAGGCACTCAACACCTGGGCAGGAAGTGGGAAGTGCCCGAGGTTCCGGGTCGGGTGGGGGTGGAGGGCGAGGACCGAGGCTGAGTGAGCGAGCGTGGCCGCCACGCCCTGGGCGCCCACCCGTGGCATCAGGTGGCGGGAACCCTGAGGCCTGTGTGCAGGTGGCATCTGCCCGCACCCCTCGGAGACAGCAACGGGGCATCGTGGGCGAGGCCGCTTCAAACAGTGGTCATTCCGCTTTCCGGCCTCTGGCCTGGCTGTCCTGCTTTTGCACGGGCATGGGGGCCTCCTGGAACCCTTCTGAGTCTAAGACCAGCCGCACGGGTCCCCGACTCCGCTCCAGGCCCAGCTTCCACCAGGCAGGGTGCTCCAGGCAGAGCCCCCACTGCCCGCCCTCGAGTGTGCCGCACCCACCCCGCCGCTGTGGGACCATGCTCCGGGCCCCGCACTGACAGTCTCTGTGACCGAGACCGCGGCAGGGACACTGTGGAGCCCACCCAGGGCCCAGGACTTGGGATGCCGGTAGCACTCGGGCAGAACCGGGCGTGGGGGGCAAGAGGAGAGGGCTCGGAGGTGGGAAGGGTGTGTTCCCGGCATTCTCACCTGCGCAGGGACTTGGGCAGGGCGGGGGGGCCCTCCTCCTCACATGAAGGCCTTGGAGAGACACAGCTCCTGGCCTGGAGAGATGGGGGGCGGTCAGACCCCCCAGCAAGTGACCCTCTGCCTTTCCCTGGAGGGCGGGGGGGGGGGTGAGCGGAGTCCTGAATCCCTCCCCGCTGATACACAGCCCGTTGACCTAAAATAATAAAGCAGCAAGTTATTTCACTGGCAAAACGGGCTCCCTCAGGAACAGCAGAGGCAGAATGAGCCACAGGCCCGTCTGGAGAACAGGGGAGCGGGGCGCTGCTTCGCAGAGCAGAGGGGGCAGGCGGGGGGCCCCGAGTCCCGAGTGGGCGGCTGCTGTCCGCGCAGCACACGGGGGCCAGGAGGCTTCGGCTGGAAGTGAATGTTGACAAGTGTCTCGTCACGGGCCTGGGGGTTTGCAGCCAGGATGCGCGGCCCAGCCAAGCCCACAGTGTTCCCGGGGAGAAGGGAGAGCTCGGGCGTTTGGGGGAAGAATCAGCCCTGCTAAGTCCTTCAGGAGGTGATCAGAGGGAGAGCTGGAAGACGGAGGGATGGATGGACGGATGGAGATTTGCCAGCATGACTGGAGACCAGAAGTTCAAGTTCGCAGGCAGTTAAAGCGAGAGCAGAGTTGATTCCGTGCGCCTCCGCCTGCCTGGTTTCGACAATTGACCGGCTTGACCAGAGCGACTCCATTAACTCCCTCTGTCCTCACTACCTGCAGGCTGAGTCAAGGAGGTTTCTCATTGGCTGAGCCTGTTGCCAGGCGAGGAGAAAACCTCCCTCCTGCGGCAGCAGGAGATTGGAGGCAAGCCTGCTGGGGTCTGACCTGAGAGCTCCGCCTTCCGGCCCCCTGACTCCCCTCTGGTGAGGTCTCCATTAATGGGTCTCACAAGCCCGTCCCCCAGGACTGCAAAAACCGGGCAGGAGGGCCTCCGCCCCTGCCTCCCCACACTTGTATCGGGGCGCCGGGCGGGACCCTGTCCTGCCTGTGTCTCGAGGGGGCTGAGCATCACCCGCTCCCCACACTGCCCCCGGTGCAGATCCCCTGCTCCCAGCCCTGGCCCCTGGCCAGTTGGGATCGTGAGTCCAGAACAGGGTTCCCGGGGCCCGTGTGTCTTCAGCCGCAGCTCCAGGGCCTGGAGAGGGGTGTGGTCCCCGTGGGGCGGTGGAAGGGGCCGCCCAGCAGAAGGGGAGACCCAGGCCCCAGGAAGGCAGGGACGACCCAGGTCACGCCAGGGGGTGGGCACCGGCCCCGCCTCCACCCCGCCCTCTGAGGACCCACCAGACCCCCAAGCAGGGAAGGCAAAGGCCCCTGTGGGGGAGGAAAACAATGGTCCCTCTGCCCTTCCAGATTCTTGGCTGAGACCCCCCACCCAGATGAAGGGCAGGACGACAGGAGGAAAACCAACAGAAGTTCAATGACACGGGCGCCTCCTGTGTGCACGGGAGAGACCCCCGAAAACTGAGGGGCTCCTCAAAACGGCCCACACCACCCCTTCAATACCATCTCCAGCTAAGGACCCTAGAAGACATGAGTGTGGGGGGGCTCACTTACGGGGAGATTTCTGGAAAAGCACCGTGAAGAGGAGACCCCTTTACCCCTGGAGATTCCCCTACAAGCCCGCATCTCTCACCGAAGGGGCACCTGCGCTCAGGGCCTCTTTGGCGTCTGCTCTTCGTTGAAAATAACCAGACTGAAATAAGAGGCACATTTTGGGGGACAATTTCTGTTCCCCTTCACCCCTAGGAAGCCCAGGAGGCATGAGCTCCCCTCGCTTTTCTGCACCCCCCTCCCCGAGCTGGCGGCCCAGCACTGCGTGGCCCCTGCCGCTCCAGGGACCCTCCGCCCGGTGAGCTCATCGGCCCAGTTGCCCTCTCTCCTTTTCTTCCGAGAAACGTGCTGTTTCTGTGATATCATCCACGTGGCCAAAGACCTTGAGCTGCAGCCAAAAAGCTGACACCTCCCTTCGGATCTGCCTAAGTACTGGGGTGAGGCTGCCACCTCCCCCCCGTCCAACAGAGAAAAGGGGGCTCGGGGTCCCTCAGGGAAGAGGACAGGGCTTGGCGGGGGCGGCCGCTGGGGGGAAAGGAAACCGAGTCTGGGGAGGAGATTTTGCATACTAACTCATACTGGGGGAGGGGCGTGAGCTCAGGGAGCCTCTGGTTTCAATTTCCTGGAACTCAGGGCGTGAAGAAAACAGGCCCCAAGGCAGAGCGCGCCCTCCAGAGCAGAGGGACACGGAAGTCGAGGGGGGCGCGATTTCTCTAGGAGACACTGCCTGCGCTCCGTCTTGTCCACCCCTCGCTCCACTCCTGCCCTTCCCATGCACCCCGTCCACCTGCGCCCCACACCTGAGCCCCACCTGTGCCCTGCTCCACAGAGACATCAGCAGGCCCAGGAAAGCGGCCGGGCGAGGCCGGGGGTCACCACGAGCCTGCTCCCAGGTGCAGACAGAATGACAGAAGGCTGTCTGGGGAGGGGCCGAGCCCGGGAGCAGTGCCCTGGGGGCCCGGCGGGGAGAGGAAGGGCCTGGGTCCCGGGGTGGGGTGTTGTGGTGGGAGAGGAGAGTGAGAAGTTAGGAAAATTCCTCAGCAAATGGGATAGACCCGAGACAGACAGACCGCTGTCCCCAGCGGCAGAGCGGTTGACAGCCAGGCGCCCGGGGTCACCAGGGCAGAAGGCCTGCTGGGGCAAGACTGGGGAAACAGAGACCTCGCCCCGGGGGTGACCTCTCCTCCCCTAGCCGTCCCCCCGGGGAGAACACCCGGGAAAGCACGAAACCAGACGCCAGGACCAACTGCAGTGACTGAGGACCTGCTTGCCTGGCCACTGGTGAGTCCGTGGAGACCACGGCCCGGAAAGGACCCTCCTGGAGAGCTGACGAATGTCCTGCCGACACCCTCCCCTGAGACCGGCCTGCAGGTTCCTGCCTGCCAGAGAGAGAAGCCTCCAGACGGAGGACCCAGCCCGCGCCGCTCCCTGCTTCTCCCCGCATCCCTTTCTGCACAGGAAGGTGCCTCCCAAACTCGAAGGCAATGGGCAGCGGCAGCTGGCCCCAGGCTGACCCTCCCCGTCCCCTCCCCAAGGCCCCCTTTCCTGCCACGGCCCGGGCGCCCCCGCTGCTTCCTCTGCACTGAGCCCCCCACTCTCACCACCCTCCGCTCTCACGAATGCGCCCTCATAGTCACGTGGGCTCGGTGTCGGGAGAATGGAAAAGTTTCGTTTAAGGTAAATCGTTAATAAGCCTCGCAGGTAGCGCGTGCGTCACAGCTGTTGTTTCAGGAACTGCAGGGGCCTCATCCCGGCCCTCGTGCTCCAGGGAGACGGGTGACCACCGCCCGGGCACAGCTGACCGCCCGGGGCGACAATGCTGCAGGTTTCTTACTGATCTAATTTTCCCTGGATTTCAAACCCCTCACCACGCTTTGCTGTCTGTTATCCAAAGGCTGGCCTGACGGGAAACGCGGGACGGTCCGTTAGGGCACCTGAGTGAGGCGCCCACCGAGGTTCGGCCCCTGTCCCTGCTCACTGGGGCTGGTGGTGACAGGCAGCAGGAATGCGGCTTTTCCGGTTTCCCGTTCTCCCCCAGGGGAAGTCAGGGACCCACACACTGCCGCTGGCTCCAGGCCGCCCCGCTCGGGGCTCAGACCCCGCCGGCGGGGACCCGGGCGTGAAGAGCCACATGGGAGTCCAGGCCCTGCGCCGGGCTGATGCGCACGTGGGCGAGCTTGCAGTGGGTGCACGGGCGTCACCGCGCAGAGACGTGCCTCTGGAACCGTGTTCCGGTCTCGTCGACCAGTGTCGCCCCAGTGCAGGGAAAGAACGTGAATTCTGGGAAGAAGAAAATGACTCTCGAGGTGCCAGACGGGCAGCAGGCAGCACAGGACGCACCCCGA
Organism: Trachops cirrhosus; assembly: GCA_028533065.1. NCBI lineage: Eukaryota > Metazoa > Chordata > Mammalia > Chiroptera > Phyllostomidae > Trachops > Trachops cirrhosus. Next base: position 123,545,695 of record CM052544.1, read on the forward strand.
GGCCGCCTGCTGCTGCTGCCCAGCATCCGGCATCCCGGTGGCCAGGAAACACCTTCCAGCACCGAGGCAGAGTGAACAGGGAACCGAGGCAGGGACGGGGGAGACCTGTGTCACCCACTGACTGCACAGTCCGGAGCCTGGTCCCCTGGGGCTGACAGGTGCTCCGGCCTGGCCAGAGACATGAGCTTAGTCCAGGGGAGGGAGCCCTTGAAACCCTGGGTACCGTCCGCACCCTCTGGGAAGGAAGGACAGGAAACTGTGCTTTCAGCCCAGGGCCTGGAAGGCCGAAGAGGGCCCCCCGGGTGCCCAAAGGAAGAGGCCCATCCGTTAACGCCGTAGGGTAGGCACGCCCCCCAAAGTGGCACCCCCTTTACCTGTCAGTCCGTATGTGACCCCTCGCCCCGCATCCCACCGCGTACGTCCTCAGAGCAGAGGGCCTTCAGGTGGTGCCTCCCTGGAGCCCACCGGCTCCGACGCCACCCTCGCTGCTCCTGGTGTCTGGGGGGCACGAACATGGAACTGCCTGAGGTCTCCTGCACTGGCGGGGGGCGGGGGGTGGGGGCGCACCTGCAGTTCCTGAAACAACAGCTTTTCACGCGCATCAACTGCTGGGCGTGTTAACTATCACCTTAAACTAAAAGTTCCCGACTCTTGAATCTCCCATCAGAACCAGGTCTCCCCCAGGAACCAAAGGAAACTTGGACGGCATGAGAGGAGGGCAGGACTGGACACAGAAGCTGGGCGCCACGAGGCAGGGAAGGGCTGAGATGCCGCTGGGATGAGGCGGGGGGGCGAGGCAGTGGACATGGGGCGGCAGGAAGGGAGGCCCGGGCCCCTGCCAGCCCTGGGGGAGACAAATGTTTTCCAGAAGGAGGACAAGGAGAAAACGGGGGTGGTGCTTTATCTGGGGTGAGGGAGACTGGGTCAGAGCTCCGTCTGACTTTAAAATGTATTTTTGTTGCAGAAACTAAATAAAAATAAATTTAAAAATAAAAGAAAGAAAAGCTGAGTGGCCACCCGACTCCCGAATGAGGGCACCTGGGCGTGGGGAGCTGCCCCTGAGGGGCCAGCCCTGGAGGACCGGGCTGGGGGGGGGGTCGGAGGAGGGGGCAGCGCCTCCAGCCGGCTCCTGGGTCCAGTCGGGCCGCAGAGCTGGCACGTCCCCCCGGGGGCAGCACCGGAGCGGAGACGCCCCAGCGGACCTCTGCCTGCCCTCGGGGCAGAGACGGTGCTGTTGCTAGGTCACGGCTTCGTGCTGTGCGGTGACAAACGTTCTCTGCTGACCAAACTCCAGTCCGGCTCCCGAACCTTCTCCTGGGCCCTTCCTCGTAAAATCCAGTTTCAGGGAAAAGCCCCCACTCCGGCTATGTGACCCCCACCCCGGTGAAGCTGGACACCTGACCTGCCTTCAGCGAGGGTCCTGGAACCTGCCCCATGCCTCCTCTCAGTGACTTTCCTTCTCTGACCCCTGTGTCCCCAGCTGCCAGACTGCCTCGAAGGGGCCCCCGCACCACCCAGGGCAGCAGAAGCCCCCTCTGTGTGAGCAAGTGTCAGTGACCCTTTAACACGGGCCCCGTGAGGACAGGCTCCTGAGGGGCAAGAAGAGAGGACAGGACAAAGGGGGGAGCGGGCGGGGCCTGGAAGGTGAGTGGGAGCTGTGTGCATGGGTGATGTGGGGAGCAGGGGGCTGCGGGGCCCAGCCACCCCTGTGGAAACTGCAGGGCCTCGGCATCTTCTCTCCAGGAAGCTGCTGATTGGCGCTCGCCTAAGCTCAGAGCCCTCCCCCAGCCCTGGGCCCTCCCACAGAGACCGCCCCTCCCACGGGACAGGGGCCCCCAGCACTCACGAAGAGTGAAAACAGCCCAGATTTCCTCCACCCCAGCCCTGCCCCCCGCCCTTCCCCTCCTCCTTCCCGTCTTCCTCGCCCCACCCTTCCAGGCCCTCAAGCGTTTCCTTTCCTGGGTCCCTGCTCCAGGTCTGGCTCCTGACGTTTCTGCCCCTGGGCTGCCCTTCATGTCACCTCTGGTTGTCCAAGTGTCACCTGTTCTCCCGCTCCAATGAACCCCCCGCCCCGCCCCTGCCCTTCCAGCTCTCCACCTCTCTCCACCTGCCGACCACCAGGCTGCTTCCTGCTGCACCTGCGGGGGGCCTGGCTGCTCAGCCATCCGTGGGCGCCGGAGGCAGGGACCCAGTCTGGTCCCTGTGTCCCCGTGGAGAGGACCTGGCCCTGCCTCGAGGTTTGCTCTAGGGAGAGAAGGGTGCGTTCGAGCCGACCCTGTGGCTCCTCGGGGGAGAGCGTCCCGGCCCCACCTGCTGCTCCAGCTGAAGCCGGCTGGCGGTGGAGGCTGCCACCCCCGGGACCCCAGGAGGCTCTCCCTCGGGTGGGAGCTGCGGAGGAGGGGCAGACGGGCCCCCACACCAGGCGCTCTGGGGGAAGGGGCGGCCAGAGGGTCAGGGGGCTGGGAGGAGGGCCACCAAAGGAAGGTAGGACAGAGGGGAGGGGTGGTGCTGGGGGGGAGCTGGGGGCGCTCGGGGTGCTGGGGATGAAGCCTCCTTCTCTGTGGTGCCCCTGCAGCCCCACGCGTCATGGAGGGGACGCTTCTAGCTCTGTGGGCTCTGCTGGCGGGCTGGGACGCAGGCCTGCTGTGTCACGGCCCCGGGGCTGCCCCCCAGGGCTTTGCGGGCGGCACCACACAGCCAGGTAAGGGGCGGGCTGGACGGGCCACAGGCCCTAAGGGACCTTGGGGGCTCCAGGCCGGGCGGCTGTCAGGGCTCTTTCCGGGGTGCACTGTGAGCATCGGCGGGGTGCAGCCCTGCTCCAGCACAGCCCGGGGCCGCCCCCCAGGTGTGAACCTGACCTGCTACCGGTGCTTCAAAGTCGCCAGCGAGGAGCTGTGCGTGCCCACCGTGTGCGCGCCCACCGACCGCGTCTGCTTCTCTCACGAGCTGATGTTCTTCCTACGTGAGTCCCCGGGGCGTCGGCAGGGGCAGCGCTGGACCCTTGGGCTCTCTGTGGGGCGTGGGGGGGGCAGCTCTCTCCTGCCACGCGGACTCTGAGTTTGGGCCACCCTCCCCTCCTCCTTTTGGAGGACTTCTGTCCTCGGCGTCACTCCCCCAGGATCTGCCAGCTGGGCAGAGGCTCTGGTGGCCCTGAGTTGACAGGAGAGCGGGACGGGCCAGAGGCTGGGCTGTGGGAGCAGACGCTGCACCCAGGACTGGCCACCTGCCGGCCCCACCTGCTGCCCACCTGGGCACCCGCCCGCAGGGCTGACTGTGCGCGCACCTGCTAGGACTCCTCTCACAGGAGATTATAAACTCAGACCAGAACATGCGCCCGGCCCACTGAAATGTCACTAGCAAGCCACCAGAAGGACATGAACGGCCGGAGACAGCGGGAGGGGGACAGACCATCTGGTCCCTGGAATCCGCGCTCAGGGTGTGCTGGTTCCGGGGACCGGGTGCGCGTCCTTGGGGACCTGCCAGCAGCAGCAGAGCCGCCTCCTCCGTGGCTTCGAGTCCCGTGGGCCCGTGGGGGCGGCCCTCTGCGGTCAGCTGCCCACCATGCACCTGGGGCCCCCCCGCGCCGGCCTCTCCAGTCGGGATGCCGGGAAGCGCACGTCGCCCGTTCCTGGGCGTCCCGGGGCTGAACCCGTAAGTGGAGGCCCCAGTGACAGACGCGGGCACAGCCGAGGCCGTGGCTCTGCTGTGTGGGTGGCCTCTGCCTGGGCGGCACCAGCGGACAGTTCGAGGTGGGCTGGCTCGCCCGCGGGGCCCACGGGCCCAGCCCCTCCTCCCGGTCCCGTCCCACGCGCCCGATCCACAGTGCCCGCCTGTCCCTGTTCCGTGCTGAGAGGAGGGGCGTGCGGATGGCCCGCAGGGGCAGCTGCGCTTTGGCTGAGTACTTGGGCCTGTCCCCCCAGTTTTGCTTTCTTTGCCGGCCGCCCCGCCCGAGTACGACGTCACAGCTTCTCGGCCTGCACTGGGGGCTGGAGGCCGTGTCTGGTGCTCCCGGGAGCGGGGAGGCTGGGAGTAGGGAGGGCTCTCACCCACAGACCCCTCACCTGCTCCCACCTTTGCCAGGAGATGTCCCCCCTGAGCCCTGGGGCAGGGGAGCTGCTCAAGGTAGAGACCGGGGGGGGGCTCTCTGGAGGAGGTGCCCCGCCTCTCCCCTGAGAGGGGGCGGCATCGAGCAACGGTCCTGTAACACCAGGCACAGCAGCGTGAGTCAGCGTGACCAGCACACGCCCAGCGGTGCTGCGTGAGGCAGAGCAGCGGTGGTCCCCCCCACAGCCCGGGTCCTTCTGAGAGCTTTGCTCCCCCTGCGGCTCCTTCCACGTCCCTGCCTCGTCCTTAAAGGAGCAGCCGGGAGACCAGAGCCGGGGCACCAGAGCCCGGCCGAGCACACACAGGGCCTCTCTGCTCTGCTTGTCCCTCAAGGCCCTGAGCTGCCCCCCTGAGCTGCCCGGGGCCAGGGTGTTTCAGGTCACAGCTGCCCGTAGGGTCAGACCTGGACCCTGCCTTTGCTGTGGCCCGAAGGTGACCTTGGCAGCCCTGTCCCTGGGCCCTGCAGGGTGTGGGCTGTGACAGGGTGGGGAGGAGCCGGCTGGTAGCGTTTGTGCGGCCGTCCGTCCTCTGACTGTCAGGACCCTGGCGGGGGGACAGCACCTCCCACGGCGCCCCAGGGCGCCGGACCCCGGAGACCACCTGCCTGCCCTCTTCTGCAGAATCAGGGGTGAAGGTTTCTCTCAGCAAGCACTGCGCCCCCCGGTGCCCCAACGCCAACACGGTGTACGTGTGGCCCGCAGGAGCCCAGGTGTTCGGCAGGATCACTCGGCACTGCTGCAACCACAGCCTCTGCAACGAGGCGCCCCCGGCCCTGCGGGGGGCGCTGCTGCTCCCCCTGGGCCTCGCCCTCCCCGGGGCCCTGCTGTGAGCGCCCTCCCTCGCCCTGCAGGCGCCCCTGTCCGCCCACCCCGGCCTGGGCCCTGCCTCCCTCTCTGCCGCACCCGGAGGGACGTCCGCCTCCCCCCCAGACCGGGCACGCCTCCTTCCCGCACGGGACCGGCCCACGCACGCTGGGGAACAAACACAGCCCCAGGTCTGTGACGGGGAATGAGCCTTTCCGAGTCGGAGTGGCAGCCCCCTGTGCCGGGTGTCTCGTCCCAGACTGTCCCGGGCGCGGGGAGGGCAGGAAGGGCCTGGGCAGGGCCGGACGGCGGCTCCAGCCCTGGCTCCGGCTCCAGCCAGCTCTGTCCCCTCGGCCAACCTTTCCCTGGTCCCGGCCACCTGTGTCCGAGGGGGCTCAGGCAGTCACGCCGTGAGTGGGACCATGACCTTCACTCCTTCCAGAGACAATAAACTTCCTGTTTAACTGCACCCCTTCCCTCTCCTTCCACCGCTGCCCCCACCACGCCCAGACCGCGTCCCTCTGTCCCAGCTCTCAGCAGACCCCTGTGCTGTGTGCCGCCCACGCCTGGGCCTTGGTCACATCTGGACAAAACCACCAAGCGGGGCCACCGGCAGCCGAGCGCGGGCACAGCCCCTGCGCCCCGGACCCAGCCCAGAGTAAGCAGCAGTCCCCGGCTCAGGTCCACGTCCTCAGAAGGGAGGGGCCTGGAGGGTCTGGGGCACCTGGCAGGGGTGGGCGGTCCCTTCCAGGGGGTGGGATGCAGAGACACTGGGAGGGGACAGTGGGCAGCGGGGCTGGAGGCAGTGAGGGCCGATGAAGGGGCTGGAGGTGCCCATGACGGTCAGGTGCCTGGCCTGGGGGAGGGCCACACAGGTGAGGACCCGGTTGGGACAGGTGAAGCCAAGGACCAGCTCGGGGCTGTCAGGCTGAGCCGGGTAGCCCATGGGACATCCTGGAGGATGGGGAGATAGAGGACAGGTGAGAGCAGGGCCCTGGGCATTGGGGACAAGCCCGAGGAGCCCCTGGGGGCAGTGTGAATGCCCCGGAGGCACAGTGACCCAAACTGTAGAGGGGTCTCGGGACCAAAACCCTTGGCAGGCAACTCCAGAGCTTCCGATAGGATTCCCTGTGGGGCAGCGACTTCCAGGGATGGAGTCAGAGCGGGGGCGACCCCGCACCCTGCACAGGTGGTGTCTGATGCACATCAGTTTCGCACAAACGCACTGCAGCAGCCGACCTGCCGGTGACTGACAGGGCGCAGGGATGCAGGGCGTGGTCTTACGGCGCGTAATTGCGTGGAATTGACGCCAACGCCGGCGTCTCGTCTGTCTCGGTGGTCACGCCTTCTCGGCGGTTCCCGATGGGAGTCGGCGTGCTTATGAGGCGTGGGCTTGCAGGGCACAGCTGACCGGGGCCTTTTAGGTGAGTCGGAGTTGAAGCCCGACCAGGGGAAGGGGGGCTCCCGAAGACGGAGCCAGTCCATCGGCATCAACATCTGCGTGGTGGGCCGGCCGCCCCGCCCCAGCTCGCGGGAGTGCTGGGTCCTCCCACCTGCCCCCACGCCCAGCTCCTCGGGCCTGCCCACCCCTCAGCCCCCACCCGCTCACCTGCCCCCAGGGTCCTCAGCTCTGCACCTGCAATCGCACACCTGCCCCCAGACTCCCACTAGCCACCATTCCCTCCATGGACTGAGGTGGGCTGGCCACCTCCGGGTGCCCCGGGGCCTTTGCGGACCAGGACCCTGAATCCCCAACCGGAAGCAGGAGCCCCTGCCCTTCACTGCAGTTGCTGTGGTATACACATTTTCCTGCTGAGTTTAGGCCCCGCCTGGTCCCCTGCACTGGCCAGGCAGGCCTGTCACCATCTACCACTCCTGTTCCTCTGCACGGGGCACCAGGAAGCTCTGGTGGCCTGAGCTTTGGGCCAGTGCTGAGGGGAAGGGATCCTGTTGCGGGGTGAGGGGGGCAGGGGTGGTCAGGGATCTTCCCTCAGAGCCGTGCTGGCCGGTCAGAGGGACTCTGATCCCAAGAGGATGAGCTGAGACCCCCGGGCTCTTTCCTCCCTGCGCACCTTCCCGCCTCGCGAGCCCCAGCGCGGCCGCAGTGGAGCAGCTGAGCTCCAGCAGCCTGACCCGGTGACCAAAGAGGAGCCTCGGTGACTGGGAAGTGCCAGGCGGAGTGTGCAGCCTGGGGGGGAAATCCTCCTGAGTGGCGTGGGGAAACCCAGGCTGCCTTCTGAGCTGTGCGCCCATGGACTTGGCGTCCAAGCCAGACACACCACGAACTTCAGCATGAACTTCAGCTGAACCGCCGCTTCTACCGGGGTGTCGGGGGGCTGCTGGGGGCCTGAACACCACAAACCCTCTAGAAACCGGACTGACGCAGAAGCCAGAACTGCACCTCGGTGTCTCGGGGCACACCGCTCAACATTCCCGGGCTAGAAGCCAAAATTGCTGTGTACGCGGACAGTCTGGGAAACCTCAGCGAGGAGTCAGCCACGTCTCTGAAGCAGGCACTGCAGCCGCGTTCTGGGGGTTAGGGGAACTTACTCCTGGGACACACGGAGAGACAAGTGTCCACAAAGAAGTGAGACGTAAAGGGAGACAGACAGGACGGGGGTTGTGGTGACGCAGACAAAACGCTCCCTGGCTGGGCTCCGCGGCAGAGTGGGGATGAGAAAAGAAAGACTCGGGTCAGCTGGAGAAGTCACTGCGACTGTGAATCTGAACAGCACAAAGAGTAGATATTTAAGAAAATAATAAACAGAGCCTCGCGGAAAATATCAAAAATTCCCATATCTGGTGCCTTAGAATGAAAGGGCAAAGAAGTACAAAAAAACTATTTGAAGAAATAATGACTGCTAATTTTCTAATTTTGGGGGGAAAAAACGCCACAAAGCTGTAATTCAAGAAGCCAAATGAACTGTAAAATAACATTTCCTGCTCAGAAAATGAACTTTAAAAAGGAATAGCCCTGGCTGGTGTGGCTCAGTGGATTGAGTGCCGGCCTGCAAACCAAAGGGTCGCCAGTTTGACTCCCAGTCGGGGCACGTGCCTGGGCTGCAGGCCAGGTCCCCAGTAGGGGGCGCGTGAGAGGCAACCATACACTGATGTTTCTCTATGTTTCTCCCTGCCTTTCTCTCTCTCTAAAAAAATCTTGTCTGGTGGACAAGAGACAGGCACTGGGGGGCGCTGCTGGCAAAGCCAGAAGAAGACCGGGGGCCGTCGGATCGGACTGAATCCGAGCTAACTTTGTGGCTTGGATCTTGGTGCTACAGTAACGCATGGAGTTAAAATGTGGAAAGTCTGTGTAAAGGGTTACGTAGAGCAGTTCTCATGCTTGTTTGCAACTTTTTAAAAAGAGTTGAAATTATTTCAAAATGAAAAGTTTAGACTATGAGCCTCTGAACAGAACTCTGTCTTTATTCTTTCATAGAAGTTCAGAAGAGTCTAAACTTTGTCTGGGCTACCACGTTTTGCTGCACCCCAAACACTTCAGGAAGCGGTGCTTTTATCTGTTCTAGATATTTTTAAAAGATATGTAGGATACTCTCTTTTTAAAGACTGTGTTCATTTAAATTGTGCTTCTTTTTAACTTTTACATGTGAAAAATTGTGGTTATCTTTTATTTTATTGATTCTAACTGAATTGCATCTAAGTCAGAGACTATGGTCCTGAGATATGAGATAAAAAAGGCTCCTGAGACACTGGCTGGTATGGCTCAGTGGATTGAGAGCTGGCCTGAGAACCAAAGGGCGCCGGTTCGATTCCTGGTCAGGGCACATGGCTGGGTTGTGGGCCAGGTCCCCAGTGGGGGGCGCATGAGAGGCAACCACACACTGATGTTTCTCTCCCTCTCTTTCTCCCTCCCTTTTCCCCCTCTCTAAAAATAAATAAATAATATATTTTAAAAAAAAGAAGAAGGCTTCTGAGAAATGATAAAATCTGGACACTTTGAACAAAATCAAGGACCAGAAGGCCTTGCTCATGCGTGAACACCCGAGTGCGGGCGGCCGGGGAGCCCGAGGGAGCCCACTGGACCGCTGCTTTCATGGACCGTGAACGGCACACGGTGAACTGTCCTCTCTGGTCTCGGCCTCTGGACCCCGCTCAGGAGCTCCAGGGTCCTGGGTCTGTCCCGCAGCCCCCCTCGGGCCCCCACGTGCTCCACCGTGTCGGGCCCGGCGTCCTGTCGATGGGTCTGTATGCGGGGAGGGGATGCATCACGGCCGAGGCCGAGGCTGAGGCCGAGGCCGAGGCGGGCCCTGATGGGCGATGATGGCTCGCAGGTGGGGAGACCGGCCCCCGCCCTGCCCCGCCGTGACTCCACTCCTCCTCCTGCCCGAGGGGCAGAGGCTGCTGACTTAAGATCCGCAGGAAGGCTTCCCGAGAGCGGGGCTGCCTCTCCTCCGTGAGGCCCCAGCTCAGGTCCGAGGGCAGGTAGGAGGCCGGGGGGCGGCGGCACCGGTGGGAGGTGAAGCGCCTGAGGGGCCAGGAGGACGTAGGCAAATGGAACGGAGGAAGTGGGGCAGAGGGAGGAGGGGACAGCGGGATCGGGGTGCATGACTCTGGGGGTCCTGGAGGGGGGCTCTGGGTGAAGCTCTTCCTCTGCCTCCCGACCCAGGCCCAGCTGCCCAGGCCACGGGAGGGGCGCTTCTGACCCTGTGGTCGGCCAGGTGCACGCAGACAAGGCGAGGCCGGCCAGGCGGTGGGTCTGTTCAGTGTGGGGCAGAGGCCGCATGGGGTGCCCGCCCCTCCTGCTCAGGTGCACATCGTGTTGGGGGGCTTCCCTGAGGCGCCCTGCAGTGCACGGGGGGGTGGGGGCACTGTTACAATGGAGGCTGCAGGCGTGAATGTCAGGATCCAGGTGTCACTCAGGGTGCACCGAGCCTGCGGTCACATGCGCCTTCAGTGGGTGGTGGCGGTCAGCCCCTGAGCGTGGCCGGGGCCTGACTCTGCCCCGCCCCTCCCCCGGAGGGCCCCGGACACGCTCCCACTGTCTGCAGGCCAACGGCAGCTCCGCCGCAAGCCGGTCACGTGCGCCGCCCAGAGTGTCTGGGTGTCCCCATGAGATGGTCATGGAAACGGGTGCGTCCCTGCTGGGCAGGCCAGGGACAGTGGGGTGCACGTGCAGCTCAGCAGCTCCCCACAAGGGGCTCACGTCCGCTGCCCTGGAGAGGGGACCACAGTGCCCGGGAGAGGTGGGAACAGTGGCCGAGAGTCCCCCTGAGCTCAGGGGGACTTGGGGAAGGGGTGCGGGGACTTGACGCGGAGGGCTGCAGCCACATGAGAGACGGGACCCAGCCACCTGCCCATCCGTCACTCCTGTCACCTCTCTGTGGAGGGACAGTCACTCCTGTTTGTCACTCAGGCCTCGTTACTTCAGGAGCCAAGCGCCCCTCCCTCACTAGTGCGCGCTCGGCCGCCCTCCCCGCCCTCACGCCGCACCCGGGCAACCCCACAGCGCTCCCCCCATCACGGGTTCATCTACCTGTGGTCCCGATCCGCGCTGCACAGGGGACGAAAGCCACCAGCCGTCTCGCTGGCATGGAGGGGTGGGGCTGACGCTTTGGCAGGGCGAGCCCCCCTTAGAGGGGGCCGAGGAGTGAGCTGGAGCAGACGGACCAGCCTCCCCTGCCCCCTGCCCAAGGGTCGGTTCCGTTGTCCCTCCGAATACGCCAGGCGCGGATGCGGATGCCAGCGGCCTGTGGCGTGGCGGCCCCTCCTGCAGGCTCGCCCCGGAGGGTCAGGGGCGTTGGACACAGCCAGGGAGTGGAGGTCAGGGCGGAGCACCCCCACCGGAAGGAGACCGCCCTCCCGCACGGACCCAACTCTGCCCGAATGCAGCGGCACAGGCGCGTGCACTGGCCTGCATAGGGCTGCCCCCCTCCAAGGTTCCGGGGTGGGGGCGGTTTTACCCTTTGGTCTCAGGGCAGAGTCCTGCGGAAAGGACGTTGCCAGAAACCCCAGGACGGTGAGAAGGGCTTGCTGTCCCCCACGCGGACACCAGAGGGCGCGCTCTTCCCGGAGAAAGGGCCTCGGGACGAGCTGGGCACCTGCAGAGGTGGTGGGCGCTCAAAGGGGCGCGGGCTCCGTGCCGGGAGAGGCCCCTCCTCCCCATCGCTGAGACCTCTGAGGCCGCAAAGGTCAGCGGACAGCCTGGGGTGGGTGGGAGGATTTGCTGGACACTGAGGGGAGACTGAGTGACGGAAGGTCACCGCTGGTCACTGTGGCCTCAGTCGCGACTCTCTAATGACCGGCAGGGCTGGCGAGCAGGTCCTGCCCGGAGCCCCAGTCGCAGGACCTGTGGGCACAGGTAGAGGCCATTCCGGGGCAAGGAGGCTGCTGTTTTCAGTGTCACGTAGCAAGTGTCATTTTAATCTCTCTGCCACAGCTGCGAGGCGTGACCCAGGGTTCATACCTGTACAGGCAGAATTAAATGAAAAAAGGGGGGGCCGATGCCAGCAATATTTGGGGAGGCTGATGTAGAACCCTGGGCTGCTGTGATGCTTTTGAAAGCTCGTCAGGCAGGAGAAGAAGGGCATTTGGCCTCTGAAAAGTGACACAATTAAATGCTGCTATCGACACGCTCGAAACCCTCAGATAATCCCTGGGGTTGCGCACGGGGTGCGATGCAGCGGAGGACGCACTGGCCTGGCCGCCGGCGTCGCTGGGCTTCCCCGGAACCCACCGCGGGAGCCCGGCCTGAAGGGACAACCGCCGGCACCGGTCCCTCCCCGGTCCACACACCTGGCTTCACGTCGGAAGTTGCACCAACTTTCGGCGACTGGCGCACACCCTGAGGAAGCTGACAACGGGTCCCCTCTCGGCCAAGGAAGAGAACCGATGGCCCGAGGCTCAATCCCCGAACCGAGGGCGGTCCGCGGAGGGCGCGGACAGAGCCCAGGTCCCGTGCCACGGTGCCGGAGCCCCAATCCTGCAAGCAGGGGTTCCCATGACCCTCGGCTGCAGGTGCGGTCGGCTCCCATCTGGTGAAGTCACCACGGACAGTGCAGCATCGGACAGCGGACCACGGACGCAGGGTCAGGTCCCTGCCAGCCGGGGCTGTGTCTCACCAGCCAGGCGATGCGTAAATATTCGCAAATTACGTATCTGATGGAGGGTCGATCTCCAAATATATAAGGGACTAGCACAACCCAATAGGAAAAACAACCCAATTTAAAAATGGGCAAAGGATCTGAACGGAAGATATTCAAATAGTCAACAGGTACATGAACAGGCACTTGGTGTCACTAATCAGCAGAGAAATGCTCGCCACAGTCGGTGGGATGTCACCCACGGCTGTCAGAACGGCTGTCGCCAGGAGGGTGAGCTCAGTGTTGGGGGGCCTGGACCAAAGGGAACCCTCACGCAGTGCCGACGAGAACGCAAACTGGTGCGGCCGCCGCGCAAAACAGAGTGGACTTTCCTCGGAAAATTAGAAACAGAACTGCTGTGTGACCCAGCGAGCCCTCTGGGTGTTCGTCCAAAGGGAGCGGCAACCCTGCGTCAGAGGTCTCTGCGCCCCGGTTCACAGCGGCGCCCGGTGCAGCAGCCGGCGCGCACAGCAGAGCGCTGCTCGGCCGTGAAGAAGAAGGACATCCGTGCAGGCGACAGCCCGGGCAACCCTGGAGGGTGTTGAGGCACACCAGGCAGAGAGAGACGATACTGCGTGATCTCACTTACACGCGGAACCAAACAACTTCACAGAAACAGTTTGCCGGTCGCCAGAAGCGGGCGGCGGAGGGTGGGTGAGATGGGGCCGGTACAGACGTCCGGTCAGGAGATGGGCAAGTTCAGGGGTGTGACCACAGCATGGCGGCAGAGTTAACAATGCTGTGTGACAGACTCGCAGGTCCCTAAGAGGGTTGATCTTTACTGCTCCCCCCACAAGGGGAAAGCCACTTGTAACTATGTGAGGCACAGGTGCCACTAAACTCACTGTGGGGGCCTTTTCACAACACTCCTGTATCCCATCAGCACGCTGCACCCCTTTGACCGATACAATGTTACAGGTCCAGCATCTCAAAACTGGAAACAAAAGTAACCCAGCTTTACCTGCGTTTCTGTTTAGAGGCGCCTTTCTTACTTAGCTACATTGTAGCTTCCGTAACACTGGGCTCACAGCCTTCCACCCCAGGACCTCAGCCGGAAGGAAGCTCACCCAACCTGTGTATTTTCCCCGTGGCGCACATCCCAGCCCCCTCCTGCCTTGGAAGCCAGACAGCATTTCAGCCCCATGCCCGGGGGCTATTTTAAACAGCAAAATAACCAACAAAAATGCCCAAACTGTGGCACCAGGTAACCGATGCAGAGCACACCTGCCTGCAGCGGAGAATGTATCCTGGCCAGGCTCAGCTGGGAGCACGCGTGTTGGGTGACTCGGTTTTTCTGCCATTCTGCCTGCCGTGAAGGCCAGGGTGGGGGCTTGGTCCAGGAGGGAGGCAGGGGGACATGATTGCAGGGAGAGTCAAAATATCCGAGGTGCGTCCAGGAGGTGGGGGTGAGGCGGAGGAGGGGGAAGCGGGGGCGGGCAGGAGGGCTGGGCACCTGGCCCCACCACTGAGCCGCCCTCTCATCCCGAGGGCTGTGTTCGGGGCTGTGCAGGGCCAGGCGAGGCTGCTGCAGGGCAGGGCGGACAAGCCAGGGCGGGGAGGCGGGCCGGGGCTTGCACCTGGCAGACGGGTGATGGCCGAGGCTGTCACCAGGGCTGGCTCGGGAGCCGATTCTGGAGCTGCTGGGCCCCCAGGGCTGCCACTGAACGAACGTTCAGGGTGGCGGTGCAGAGCGCAGAGGCCACGCCCCGTCTGCACCGCCCTGAGCCCTGCGGCCCCACCACCAGCGCACGCACGCGCGCGCGCACACACGTGTACACCCGGCCAGCCCAGAGGGGCTCCCCACACCCTCATTTCAGAGTCCTGTCTGCCCCGCCCCCCGCCCTGGGCTGCCCTTCTTCCCGTGTGCTCCTGGAGGCTGCTGGCCCCCTCCCTGCCCCCTCCCTGTGAGCTGGCCCAGTTCTCTAAGGCGCTGCCCACAGGAGCTGCGGGCAGACCAGAGGTGTGAGCAGCCTCCCGAGGCTTGCAGTCGGGGACACTGTGAGCAGGTCTGGCTTTCTCCAACAGAAGGAGGGACTCTGGAATGGGGGTGGGGGGGGCAGCGCCCAGAGGGAGAGCAGGTTCTCAGGTTTGGAGAGAGCGCCAGCTAGTCAGAGGGACCCCTCCGGCTCGTGCCCAAGGTGCACAGCCCCCCAAGGGCCACAGACGTTTCTAGAACAGCACGAAAGCGAGAAACACACACGGGAGAGCGTGCGGTTCGGGGTTTTTTATCCGGCAAAACCGACGAGCTATCCTCAGCCTCGATGAACCGGGGAATTCTGTCCCCGGGAGACAAGGCCCCAGAGAGCCCGCTGGCGATGGGTGGCACAGGAAGGACCCATGCGGACGGCGCGTTCGGAGGGAGCTAACGGTCCCCGAGGACGCTGCTCGGCCATGGCAGGACCACAAAGAGACGAAGGGGGGCAAAAGCGAATTCCGAGTGTTCTCAGCGATGAGATCGTGGGTGGTCCTGCAGCGCAGTTACTCTGAGGCTGCCGTGTCTGTGATGCGGGATAAAATAAGTGAGTGACTCTGAGGTGCGGAAATCCAGGCTGTCCCGTTTACTCCCGCCTGTACCCCAGGGTTCTCGGTGTGACCTTGTTTGGAAGTAAGGTCAGGACCGAGGTGAGACCCTCCTGGCTTAGAGCAGGCCCTCAACCCAATGACAGTGTCCTCATGAGGGACAGAAAAGGCCCCGCGGAGCCCCAGGGGACAGAGGCCAAGTGAAGACGAACGCAGAGATTGGAATGAGGTGGTCACAGAAGGAACGCCAGGTGCCCCCAGAAGCGGGGGGGGGGGGGGGACGAGGTTGGATCCACCCCCCCCCCCAGGGACCTCGGTCCTGTCCACGCCTTGACCCCGATGCCTGAGCTCCAGCACGGCGGGAAATAAGGTTCTGCTGTTTCAAGCTGCCTCACTTGTGGTCACTCCTTACAGCAGCCCCAGCGGACTCACACAACGAGTGTCACCACGCTGGACCTCAGATGGTACCGTCCCGAGCCCGTCACATGGCGGCTGGTCCTCATACCCAGGTCCCTGCTCCTCCCCGGGGCCCATTGTCTGTCTCCACTCAGAACCCTGCTCTCCTCCTCCCTGGGGAAGACCAGATAGATAGATAGATAGACAGACAGATAGATAGAAGATAGATAGATAGATAGATAGATAGATAGATAGAGGTAGGTGACGGGTGACAGGAAGAACAGGACACAGGTGGGCGAGAGATAACACTGAACTCTGCGGTCCGCGAGGCCGCACTTTTCCACCACAGCTGTGCCCAGCGCCAGAGCGGAGCGCCACACGTGTGGGCACCGGCCGCGTGGAGTCTGCCGGGACTCGCCCCCGCGGCCCCGCGTCACTGGCAGCCCCCCCCACTCTCTCCCCTGACGCGGCGGCTCCGTTGTCGCAGCCTCTGTTCGAGGCAGCACGCTGGGTCTGAGCGGAGGGCTCTCCCTGGGGTCTCGGGGGAGCTGACGGCACGGTAACCATGGCGATTCCTGCGTGACGCACACTGGGGACGTTTTCACCGAGAACAACTTAATTTGCTTAGCGAGTCCTAAGTCTCCTTCCCAGCGCGTCCCCTGGGGGCCTCCCCTGGATCCAGATCTCAACTGCATCGCCTCAGAAAGGCAAATGCTTGTCTTTCTGTCCATCGTGGAGTCTGTCCATCTCACGGCCTGGCCGGGGCAAATGTGGTCCTCAGGTCCCCAAGTCCAGCAACATGGGCCCAGTCCTCAGAACGGGTGGAGCAGAGACCTCACGTCCCCCTTCAGAACAGGGAGCTCTGGGGAGGCGGCGGGCCGTCGGAGAGAGTGGGGTCGACAGGAAATGCTGACCCCAGGGTTTGGCACAGGGCTCATCACAGCCCCTCCCGGCACCACGGGCACCCGGCCCCCTCCCGGGAGCCCACCATCCCTGATTCACTCATTCAGAATCACCGCCCGCCCGCCTGGGGGCTGGCCAGAGAGGCCCGGTTCCAGGGGTCTCTGTCCAGAGCTGGGCCGAAACACAACCCCCCACATGCATCCCCCCCTTAGAGTGGGGGCAGGGAGGACAGAGGGTGGTCCTTTCCCAGCTCAGGCCCAAACAAGCAGAAGTTCGGCCTAAACTCGGAGAGCGTCATGTCATTTGGGAACCGGACAAATGGACCCTGAAATTGGTCTGTGAGAATCAATTGTGAGAAGTGATCACAACCTTTTAAAAAGAGCAAGGAGGGGCACCTGCCTGCCAGGTGTTGAGCCTGCTGTGAATGTTCCAGAACCAAAGCAGCGTGGCAGGGCCCCCGCGCACAGTGCCCCTCGGGGTCCTGACAGGCTGGGGGTCAGGAACAGGGTGCAGCCCTGGCTGCTGTGGCTCAGTGGATTGAGTGCAGGCCGAGAGTTAAAGGGTCGCCGGTTCAATTCCCAGCCAGGGCACATACCTGGGTTGCAGGCCGGGTCCCCAGCAGGGGGCGCATGAGAGGCAACCACACATTGATGTTTCTCTCCCTCTCTTTCTCCCTCCCTTCCCCTCTCTCAATAAATAAATAAAATCTTTAAGAGAAACCGGCTGCAGACTTGTGAGGGGACACATGCTGTTACCAAGGTGGCTCTTCACGCCACTGGGGAAGGACTGCTTGCAGCGCACGGGACTTTGGGACAAACTGGCCGCTGCCCTGACGCAGGCCCCGCCCCCGCCTCGCTCGGAGCTGCAGGTGGGTTGGGCGTGGGAAGGCAGCCCCCGAGTTTGTAACAACACGAGACGGAGATATTGTCTCCACGGATTGGAAACCCAGAAACCACGAAAGGACGATCCGATGTGACCGCGCGGAAGCTGAGAACGTGCACGCGCAGCGAAGACGCCGGGACAAAGACACGCGGACACGCTGGCGAGCGTGCGCCTCGGGAAAGACTGTGCCGAGCACCCGAAACGGCCCTCGGGTCGGTGCGGAAGGACAGGCGCCCCGGCCGACGGCGGCGGACACGGCCAATGCGAGCCACTCTCCGAGGTGGCAATCCCCTGAGGTTCCAGTCTCTGTCCCCGGTTCTGGCAGACGTGCCCAGAGCCGGCGCCGCCCGCGGCTGGAGAGGGGGGAGGGGCGGGCGGGAACGTGCCAGCCGTTCGGCGATGTCTGTTCTGTTCCTGGCGGAAATCCCTCCTGGCTCCGCTGCTGGCTTCTGGAAATCGATCAGGCAGAAACAACCCCGTGAGTCCCCAAGGCGGGGAGGGTGGACGCCGAGAGCGGAGGGAGCCCTGGGCCCCCGGGTGCCGGCGGCTGCAGGAACCTCGGTCCGTTTGCTCAGGGGGCCCTCAGCCCGCGCCCGGGCCACAGGTCTCTCTAGATGTGACCGGGACTGATGTCCTTGTGAACTGCTCAACGCCGGGAGGCTCCCAGCTGGGGCACATCGCGTGACCACCAGACCAAGCGTTTCCCCACACTGTGGACGCAACCCTGCCACCACGGTGGGGAGGGTGTTGAGAGGTGGGGACACAGGCCCCGCAGCTCGGAAGAGGGGGCTGAGACCTCCCCTCCGGGCTCTGTGCTGTCGCCCCCCAGCTGCTGCTCATTTCTAATAAGACACCCTTCTCCAAAGAGCTGGGAGGATTCTCTTCCTTTTCGTTTTAAATACCGCCCTCAAATAGCAAATTTAGCACGCAAAGGTGGGCATCAGGGTCGGTCCGAGTCCTCCAGGACCCCCTGGCTCCCTGCTGCCCACCCTGGTGCCAGCTCCCAGCCTCTCTTCAGTTGCCCCCTGAGCGAGCTGCCCTACGTCATGGCCAGCAGCGCCGTCCCAGGGCCCCAACGCAGCAGACGCCGGCGGTGGGTGGCACAGGTTACTGGGCGTCGGGCAGGGGCAGGATGGGGTGCATCCGCAGAACACAGAGAAGACTTCAGACGGAGTGCAGATGACCTTTGGCCATTTCCACCAGCGGAAGTGGACACGACTCTCCAGGGACCCCGCTGTCCACCCTGGGTCACTCACCCTGGACCCCAGATGCCTCTCCACGGCTCCTCAGAGGAGCCCGGGAGGGAGGTCAAGGCCAACTCTTAGTGGAGCCGCCGTCCTTCCCAAGGAGTCCAGGACCCAGAAGTGACCAAGCCTGGGTCCACCACACAGGGAAGAGGAAGAACTGGCCGAAGACCTGACCCAGAGGAAGCCTGGAGTGGCCGCCGAGTGTCACACGGTGAGCCTGGGCCACAGGACGGGCTGCACTTGGGTGCGGGGACAGGACCACAGGGCCTCGGCTGGAGCAGGAAGGGCCAGGAGGAGCAGCACCCTAGGACTCACCTCCAGGGGTCCTGCCCTGCCCCCCCACCCAAAGGGCCCCAGCGCCTCTGTGCCATCCCACACGGGGGTGGGTTTCCCCAGCCCCTGCTCAGGGGGTGGCCTCCAGGACCCCCGTGGGGTGCCCCCCTGGGGGGCCCATGAGTGTGGGTGCAGGCCAGGGGTGTGAGCACGGGTGCAGGCACTGGCACGGGGCGGGGGGGGTGTGCGCACCCCACCCCGCATCTGTGTGGGCAAGAGTGAGGCTGGTGCGGCGGGGGCCTCACCCTCAGGCCCACCTGAGGCCCTGCTCGCCTCCACTCCGACCGCCCCTGCCCCCGCCCCACTGCCCCTTGTCTCGCCAGGCTCACGCCCCCCCAGGCGGCTGGCACCACAGCCCCACACCCTGGTGCCCCCTGCTCCTTCCCAGCACCCCACGCCCAGCTCCCTGCGGGCCCCCGTGCCCCCACACCCGGACCCAGAGCCAGGCCTCTACACGCAGGAGCCACTTTATTTCTCAGTAGAAGACGCCCTCACGGCCAAGCCGCTGAGCTGGGCCCGGCTCAGCCTGGCTGCCCCTCAGCGGAGGTCCCAGCCCCTGCCCTCACCCCCAGACGTCCGGCCCACCCGAGGGACGCTGGTGTCCAGCAGGTGCCCCGCTGGCTGGGACTCGGAGCTGGCGGGGAGACGGGGAGAGGCGAGGGCCACAGAGGGTGGTGGAGCCCAGCCGAGCCGGGCAGAGGAGGGGCAGCCACAGGCCGGGGGCACCAGCTCGGAAGCCCTGCAGGAGGCCGGGGACCTCAGGGCCCAGCCCGGAGGAGGGCGGGCCCCAGGCTGAGCAGGAGCCCCCCCGCCAGGGCCCAGGGGCTGCCGCCCGGCCCGGGCGCCCCGTTGCACAGGTCTTCGTCACAGCAGTCCACGTCCACCTTCAAGACCCCAGAGTTAATGAAGCCCATCAGATAGTCCGAGAAAAAGTGCCGCTTCACGAAGTCGCAGGACGCGGCGCACATCCTGTTCACCGAGTGGTCCTTCCGGCCTGGGGAGAGGGGGGCCTGAAATGGGGCCCCACGTGGGCCCTCTCTGCCTCGGGCCCTGGAGCAGCAGGGCTGGGGCGCTCTCCCCACCCACACCGTCCGTCCCCAGTGACAGGGCAAGGCCACCGTGGGGGGCATGGCCGGACAGGCACCGGCGCACGGTCACGGTCACACGGCCGCCCCCACGCTCTCCCTGCCGGGCCGGGCCCTGGCTTACTGCTGCTGGGGTCGGTGATGCGGACGCTGGCGCACACCGTGTCGGACGGCGGGCACTGCTTCGGGGTGCAGTGGCTGGAGTTGGTGGTCAGGGTGCAGTCCTGGCACCACAGGCCATGAGCTGGGCGGGCCGAGGGGCAGGGTGACCGGAGGAGCTGAGGGCCGGGCCGGCCAGCCCCCTGCCTCCTCCTGCCTGCCTGCCTGCCGCAGGTGCTCCTAGGAGAACCACGTGGCTGTGGGCGGCCAGGCAGCCGGCCCCTGGCCGGCAGTGACCAGGCACCTGGCGGAGCGGCCCTGGAAGCCCCTCCCCCTCCCGGGCTTCCTGTGCAGGTGCGCCTGCACACACAAGCCCCTCACACCCAGGAGCCCTCCTCCCCACTCCCACCCTCCCACACCCCTCCCACACCCCTCCTTTCCCAGAGTTGGTTCTAAGTTTCCAAGGACCAAACAGGACTCGATGGGCAGCTCGGTGGGGCTCTGTGAGTGACGGAGCCCAGATCCCCTGCACTGCGCGGGGCATCCGTGCAGAACTCGAGGAAGAGCGCCCTGTGCCCTCAGGAGCCGGGAGGGACCCACGGGGCTGGGAGTGCAGCAGCGCCACCTACGGCCCCGAGGGTGAGGGCCCGGCTGGGGTCGCAGGGGCCCGGGAGGGGCTGTGGGTTTGAATGAGAGCTGGGGTGCGCGGAAGGAGGCTGGCGGCCCCACAGCCCGACTCTCTCTCTCTCTCTCTCTCTCTCTCTCTCTCTCTCTCTCTCTCTCTCTCTCTCTCTCTCTCTCTCTCTCTCTCTCGGAACCGGCCCTCCCAGGCGGGCCGCCCCAAACTCACCGGGCGCGGAGCACAGCAAGGCGGCCAGCACTGCCAGGCTGAGGCCCTTCATGGTTGCAGGCAGCATGCTCCAGGTGGGCCTGGCGAAGGCTGGGGCGCTGCGGGTGGGGGTCCTCCGGGGCGCTCGCCTGGCAGGGAGAAGCCTGGGTCAGCAGACGCGGCGCCCCCGCCGGTCCGAAGGACCCTCTTCTTTTCTGGCCTCCGAATGCAACCTCCTCCCGGGAACCCACCGCCGGGGTCGCCCGGGAGCTCGAAGATCCCCACCCCCAGCCCATCCCCCAGAGCGCCCACCGCCCCGCTGGGCCCTCTGGCCGGCGACAGGCTGAGACGCACCCACCGCACGCCCAGCGCCCGTGGGATAAGAGATGCTGGGGCGCGTCTCCTCCTCCTCCCGGGGAGCGGCGAGCGCGTCCGGAGAGGAAAGGGCAGGGCGAGGTGCGAGAGAACCGCACCTGCTGCGGGGGGAGGGGCGCACGCCGCGTCTCCACCCCGCACCCCTGGGCCGGGGGGCCGGGAACCCCGAGC
Organism: Trachops cirrhosus; assembly: GCA_028533065.1. NCBI lineage: Eukaryota > Metazoa > Chordata > Mammalia > Chiroptera > Phyllostomidae > Trachops > Trachops cirrhosus. Next base: position 123,566,539 of record CM052544.1, read on the forward strand.
GGAGCCGCCTCCCTTCGCCTCCCCCGCGCACGCCTCAGCGCTCACCGAGGGTCGGAGAGTGGAGTGCAGGCCACGGGTGGGGGGCGCACTCACATCCCTGGGGTGTCGGCGCTCGGATGCTCAGGTTGAAGCGGGCGGTGCTGGCGGCGCGAGGAGCGGTGTCCTTCGCTCTCCCTGCGGACCGGAACCGGGGGGCAGCCTCCTCGTCTTTCGGGGAACGCAGCCGCAGACGCGGACCCCGCGCGAGGGGCGGGGCGGAGCTGGGCCGGGGGCACGAGGGGGCGGGGGCGGCGGGAGACGCGCTGCCGGGGCGCCCAGGGCTCTGAGGTCCGAGCCTTGTCTCTGTCCGGTGCCGCCCTGTGCCCAAAGCCAGCCGGCGCCGGCTCGCCCGCGCGCTCGCCCTCTCCAGTCCCCGCTCCCTCCGCCGCCTCCACCTCCCCCTACCCAGGAGCGGGAGGCATCCCTTCCCCCTCTGGTTGGCTGAGATCCCCTTGGAATTTCTCGGAAGAACGTTTACTGTGAAAGGAAGCGAAACGCACAAAGACGCAGGGAGGGAGAGAGGAAGCGAGCACAGGTACAGGCGCGAGGTCCCGGCCACAGAGCGGCAGCCCTGCCCCTCCCCAGCCCCGACTGTTCGGGGCTCCCCTCCCCGAGCACCCCCGCGACCCGCGCCAGCAGCCGCAGCCAGCCCCAGTCCGCACGTTCTGGGCAAGATCGCGGCCCGTGGGCTGCGGCCTTAGCTTTGTCTCTGCCCCCGCCCCACCCCACCCAGCTTCTGACCTGCTGCGCCCTGGCACCTGCGCCCGTCCGCCGAGCCCGGCTGGAGTCGGTCCCCGCTGGGCTCTGAATAAACCTCAGCTACGGGGCGCGCGGGGGCGTCGTTGCTCTCTGCCTGCCCCCATCTGTCCAGGAAACGTGAACGGAGTGCCCGCTGTTGGCCTGGCGCTGCCCTGGCCTACCCCCCACGGCAAGACGAGAAGAGGGTCGCTGCCCCCTGGACCTTACTGGAGACAATGACTGTCGCTGGCATGTCGTTGTGAGACGCTCCGGTCATTGCGTTCCCGGAGCAGGCAGGGTGCGCACTAAACCCTTGTCTCAGGGCAGCTCGGGGCTCAGCGCCCGGCAGGCAGGGGTGTCCATCTTCCAGACGCGGACACCACGCGGCCCAGAGGTTGAGACCCCTGCCTGAGGTCACACAGTGACCCAGCGGCCAGCCGCGCAGCCGATGCTGGGACCCAGCCACCTGGCTCCCCAGCCCGCACACCTCCCCACTTTCCTGCTGCTGAGGGGAGCGGAGGCAGAGGAGGAGACGCTGGAGCAGCCCCTCTCGGGCCCGGGTTCCCACAGATTCAGCAGAACTCAAACGTGAGCTCGAAGGTGAAAATCGGCAGACGCCCTGCACGGCGGGACGCAGCAGAAACAGCAACTTTCCCACGAGAAGGTGTCCGGTACCGAGTGTAAAACCTGTCTGCTTTTCAGCTTTAGCAGGTACTGGAGGGAAGATCACCGTCCGAACTGACCACGCTTACACGGAAAAAAGAGGAAGGAGGACACTCTAGGGGGCCTTGCCAGCCTCCGTGACTGCGAGAGCCGGCTCCTCAAAATAAATGTCTCTTTTGCTTTCTCTCTCCCGCCCTCTCTCTCTCTCCACACACACACACAGAGTCAGGAGTCAGGTCTGCCTGGAAAAAGTCCAGCCGTTATTAATATAATGAAAACAGTTTGCATGACATCGATGTGACCTGGAAGCCAAGGAGCGTGGGCTGGGATGCACACGCGTGAACAAGGACGCCTTCACTGTACCAGTCAGTGGGGGCGGTAGATGCCGTTGAGTGAGCATGTGTACTGTGTGGTCATCGCATTCCAAGGGACTGAGCGAGCAGAGCAGCAAATCTGCATCCAATTTGCGTTCAGCTTGAACATTCCTCCACGGAAATATTCGGATGACTCAGAAGGCCGCAGTTAGGGGCAGCTGGTGATTGGCAGCTTCATCACAACAATGCGCCTGCTCACGCATCACGTCTCCCACAGAGAGTTTCGGAGAAACATCAAATCACCCAGGGGCCTCAGCCCCACTACAGCCCAGATTTGGCGCCCTGCGACTTCTGGCTTTTCCCAAAACTAAAATCACCTTTGAAAGGGGAGAGATTTCAGACGGTCGATGAGATTCAGGAAAATACGACAGGGCAGCTGATGGCGACTGGGAGAACTGTGTGAGGTCCCCTGGTGTCTATTTTCAAGGGGGCTGAAGTGTCATTGTCCTGTGTACGGCGTTTCTTGTATCTTCTTCAGTGACTGTCTCTACTGTTCAGAGCGCGTGGCTGGACACCTTCTGGACAGGCCTCGTGCGTCCACAGGTGTCTCCACCCCTGTCCTCGCCTCTGCACCTGTGTCTCCAAGCCCAGCATCTCTGTGCTGTAAGGCGGTGACGCCCCTCCCTGGCCTTCACCCTTTCTCCTCCCGTTTCTACAGTCCCTCGTGATTAGCGAAGGAAAGGGCTTTCTTCAACCGAATGAATGAGAGTGGGACAGGTCGCCGTGTGGCCCTGGGCCCCCGTCTGGACGGCTCCTGCAGGGAGCTGGCGACTGCTGGCCTCACCCCCCCTCTGCCCAGCCTGACCTGGCCCAGATGCCCGGGGCCTGGCGAGGGGGCCCTGGGCTCTTGCCCTGCTGGGTGACACTCTGGCGAGTTCCCCACAGCCTGGGGCGACTCCACGGCCATGGCCCACGTCTGATGCTGTGCTCAGGGTCCTGGACAACGGGCGGGCGTGGCCCACAGCAGAGCCACTTCCCAGGTGGGCAGAGCCTGGGACAGTGTCAGAGGCCGCCGCTCTGCAGCCAGTGGCCGGTGCGTCTGGCTCCCCGAAGCCGGGGGAAGGGCCTCTGGGGCAGCCTGGCGGGGAACGGGCCAGGCGCGGATCCCGGGGAGAGGTGCCGCCGAGCTTCCCGCCCGGTGTTTGTGGCGACAGCAGGGGGTTCCCTCCACGCCTTTAAGACTGTGGCCGTGTTCCGACGAAGGCCCGTGTCCCGCAAGACTGACCGCCTGGCTCACCTACACGGCCAGCCAAGGGCCCAGGGGACACTGTGTCACTCACATAGCACGTCCCCTGAGGTGGAGACCATCCCTGACCCCAGGGGCCCTCAGGACAGCGAGGGGACAAGGCTTGGCTGAATGGTGGCCCCCAAAAGATGTCAAATCCTGCCCCCCCACCCGGGATCGTGACCTTATCTGGAAAAGAGTTTGCGGTGGGATTAAGTTAAGGATCTGGAGAGGAAGGCATCCTGGTGGCCTTTGAGAAAGGAGAGGCAGCTCTGGGGCGAGACGGGGGGCGGCGTGGCCACCCCCCAGGACCGGCGGGGCGCCAGGAAGGGTTCGTGTTGTTCCAACCCCCCCAGTGTGGGTCGTTGCTTGGGGAGGGGCGGGCAGGAGAGAGGAGAAGACAAGGACGTGGAACAGGCACGGGAAGACCCTCGGACGCTGAGGCCGTGCGCGCTGTGGCGAAGGGGGTGAGGCCGGGGAGGAAGCTGCCCCAGGAAGCAGTTTTGGGGGAAGAAAACCGAGGAGGGACGGGACTGATGTCTGCTGGGCACAGAGGGCCCCACCCCACGGCGAGGGGCACGCCGGTCGGGGCCAGGGAGGGGCAGGCAGGTGGCAGTCAGCGCTCGATAAGGAGCACCCCCTCGTGTGGTCCAGGGTGCCAACCGAGCACGGGACACCCAAGAAGAGCACACAGAGACTGCCGGACGGAACCAGGGAACGGCCGACCACAGCCTGCTGGCCCCCGGCCCCCGGCCCTCGACCCTCGACCCTCGACCCTCGACCCTCGGAGGTCTGAGGCCAGCGGGTGGGGTCTGCCATTTTCCTGGGGCCCCAGCAGCGACCCAGTGGTGTGGGGCTGGGGTGTCGCTCACCACGGGAGCTGACTGAGGGGCTGAGCCAGGAGGAGGTGGGCAGTGAGGGACACTGGGGGGGGGGCAAGGCATCTCCTGAGACCCCCAGGAAGGCAGATGGGGGCGTGGACAGCAGGGACCTCCCCTCCCCCGCTTCCCTGATCACGCCCTCGCCTCCTAACTCACAGGGAACACAGAAGCATCTCACAGGCTCCCGGCACCCACCTCCCAGCCACACCCCTGAGGGTGGGGGTTTGGAGGCAGAGATGCGGGCGGCCAAGGGCAGCCATGCTGATGGGGCCACGGGAGGGGCAGGCGAGCTGAAGCAGAGGGAAAGGCCACTGGGAGTGAGGGTGCCAAGGGCCCCGGGGCTCCCCCTGGCTGGGCAGCGGGGGAGAGCAGAAGACCTTGAACCTGATGGACTCCTGTCCTCAGCCAAGGGCGGCGACAGGACGGCAGGGGCGATGTGACCTGGAGCAGAGAGGGTGGCAGCGGGAGGTGCACGGACCTCAGAGGAGCGGGCGCTTGGGGGTTCGGGGGAGCAGGCGGAAGGGTCTGGAAGGGCCTCTCGGAGCGACGGCGGCTCTTACCAGCGGAAGCACCTGCCTGAAAGGCCCTGACAACTGTCAGCGGTCACTGCGTGCAGCGGGTGACAGGCCCCGCCGGGAGAAAACTGCCCTCCTGGAGACAAAGCCAAGTGCAGCTCGGGGGCGAGAAAACCTCACTCGGGTGGAGGAGGTCACTCGGCACAGTGAGCGCCGTCCTGCAGGGAGGGGCGGCTGAAAAGCCCCTCTCTGCGCCCGTCCCGGGCAGCCGGACAGAGCGGTACAGACGGGAAGGAGGAAGGAAGCACGGCGGTCGCAGGAATTCCTGCCGCACAAACGCTCCCGATAGAGCGCGGTGCACGCGGGACCCCTGGGTGGGCCCAGCGGGAGTCCAGGGAGACGGGACGCGGGCGGCGGGTCTGTCCCGCAGCGAGGGCCCCGCTGCCTCCCCTTCTCCGCTCTGTGTTGAGTCGTCACAGTTTCGTCCCAAAGCCAAGTCCTCAGGGGCTCCTGGCTGCCGGGAACTCCCGGGCGGGGATGTGTGTCCCTGTCCATGGTGGGGAGTGAGGGAGGGGGGCGCCCTGAACCCGCAGCTGAGGCTGGGGGACGCCAGTGGCAGCCTCAGACCCGAGCCCCTCCCCAGAGCCGGCACCCCCGGGGGCGGTGGGTCACCAAGAGGAGGGAGATGGATGAGTGTTCGGGGCACAGCCTCGGTGCTGGCATTTACCCAAAGGGGACGGGAGCTCACGTGCGCAGCAAACCTGCCCGTGGATGCCTGTTTACAGCCCCTCGTTCACCCTCGTGGGCCCTCGAAGCCACCGCGGTGTCCTTCAGCAGGGGACGGAGAAGCGTCGGTGTAAACTGCGGTCCCTCCCACAATGGAACAGGGCTCAGTGCTGAGAAGAAACGAGCTGCCAGCCTCACAACTCGGAGGAACTTAAGTGCACGTTCCGGGGTGAAGAAGCCGGTCTGGGGGGGGACGCAGTATATGACTCCGACTGCAGGGCAAGCTGGGGTGGGGGCGGGAGGATAAATGGGTGAGCACGGAGGTTTTGTTTTTAGGGCTTCATTTCTCTGTTTTTAGAAAGATGGGAAGGAAGGGCGAGAGGGAGGGAGGGAAAGGTCTGCGTGCCAGAGACACCTTGACCGGCTGCCTCTCGCACGCCCCCACCGGGGACCTGGCCCGCAGCCCAGGCCTGTGCCCCGACCCGGGATCAAACCAGCGAACTTGCGGTTCGCCGGCCGGCCGGCACCCAGTCCACTGAGTCACACCAGCCAGGGCGCACAGGGGACGCGCAGGGCAGCGAAACGCTCGTGTGACGCGACGCCGATGGACCTGCGCCCTCACACACCTGTGCGAACCCACCGAGCGTGCGCCCCGGGGGCCGGGTGTGAGCCGTGGGCTCTGGGCGGCCACCCCGCTTCGGTGCAGGCTCATTGTTCCAGCGGAGGCCCGGGCCCGGCAGGGACATCAGCCCTGGGGGCAGTCCTGTGTGGGGGGTGGAGTATGGGAAACGTCTGTACCTTAATTTTGCTGGGAACTTAAAATTCCTCTAAAAATGTCTTTTAGGAAAAAAGTGTAGGACTTGCAAACATCAGTGCTGGCCTGGGCACCGGGGGCCGGGTCCAGGGCGGCTCCGGCTGGGCGCTGCTCCCTGGGCACCACGTCCCCCACAGAGGACGGTGTCACCCACCAGCTCCAATGTCCTGGACCTCCGGACACGTGTCCCCACACCGAGGGGCCTCCGTGCGCCCTCGCCGCGCTCCCAGTGTGGCCCCTCGGCCCCGGGACCTGTGTGGTCTGCCTTGCTGACCGGCTGGCCTGGCCACGGTCGCCCTGAGGCTGCAGCCTGTCCCGCCCCTACAAGGTCCGCTGGGGCCAGACCCAGGGACGGGACCAGCAAGGACACAGAGGCGACAAGGGCAGGTGGCCCTTGCAGAGCTCCAGCCTGCTTGGAGAGACGGGGGTCAGGAGCCCTGCCTAGCTCCGTGTGGGGCCCCAAAAGCTGAGGGTCAGGACAGGAGGCGGGCAGCACCAGGCCCTGGGCCAAGCTGGAGAAGGAGGAGGGTCGGTCCAGCTCAGAGCACAGGGTGCGAGGGGGCCGGAGGCGGAGCCCCTGGGTTGGCATGGCAAGGTGCTGCCCAGTGGCCAGCCCTGCGGTGACCCCCCAGTGCTGCCTGTCACACCGCCGAAGAGAGGCGGGGGGGCCTGGAGTGTCCGGGCAGGGTGGGGCCGGTGTGGACAGCCCAAGGGTCCTGTCCGCCCAAGAGGAGCAGGGGCCTGGCAGGCAGCCTGGAGGCGGGGCCGCAGGCCTAAGCGGAAGGTGGCGCCCGGGCAGGCAGACCCGCACGCAGAGACCTTTGCTCCCTTTCCACACAGACAGCGGTGTGGGCGCGCTCACCAGCCCGGCCTCACCCGTGCACTGTTTTTCTGGCTCAGGACATGAGCTGCTTCCTTCCTGTCCCTGGCTGCGCAGAATCCCTGCATAGATTTATTTTAAAGATTTTGTTTATTTATTTTTAGAGAGGGCAAGAGAGGAAGAGAACTACATTAATGTGAACTGGCCTGCAACTGCAATCCAGGCATGTGCCCTGACTGGGAATTGAACCGGCGACCCTTTGGTTCACAGGCTGGCACTCAGTCCGTCCACTGAGCCACATCAGCCAGGGCCCTGTGTAGAATTTTGAGCGTTTTGTTTGTTGACGTCAGTTGAGGGAGACTGGGGTCTATCTAACGCAATGAAGGACATGCAAGACACATCCTTGCCAAGCAGGACCTGGTACTCCAGACGGCTGGCGGCCACCCGGCACCCCTCAGTGGGGGCTGGGGGCGGGGTCCGTGGGTGGGGAGGAGGCGGAGCCCGGCCACCCTCCGGGTGGGCGCTCTGGCCGCGCCCCCACATGGCAAGCCCGGGCTCGGTGTTGCCTCAAGGAAGGAGATGGGGAGGGAATCTGGGTAGAAAATTAAGCAAAGAAAGGGATTTTCAAAAGTTTGCTTTTCTTTTTCTACCGTAAGACACTCCACTGCATTGACACACAGAAAAGAGGCCCCCGTGTGGAAATGGGACAGACTCACCGTGAGATCCAGCCAGTCCACGTGGGGTCCATCCCCCGGGGACCGGAGCGGGGACGGAAGTGACACCAGCACCGACTGAACACCGTGTTCCCAGCGGCCAAAGAAGAAAGCAACGGCTGTGCCCGCCGTCGGAGGGAGGGGGAGACAGTGCGGGCGCCCGCGCCCTGGAGCCGTGCTGTCCAGCCCTACACAGGAGGGCGGTTCTGGCAGGCGCCACAGCGGGGACGGGCCTGGCAGCCTCGGTGCCCAGTGACATAAGCCAGTTCCCGAAGGACGAGCCTGTGTGTTCACACTCGGTCCCTGCAGCATCAGGCGGGCGCGGCAGAGGGAGACGGCAGAACGGCCTGTCGCCTCGGGGCTGGAAGTCAGCGGAGGCCAGTGTGCAGAGACGACACAGGCCTGCAGGTGTCGGTGCCGGCGGTCACCCCGCAGGGTCGCTGGGCTCACTGTCCCCGAACTGGGCACGTGAAAACAGTGAAGACGGCACATTTTATACTGTGTGCACTTTACCACATTGTTTTTTAATGGGAAAACTGAAAAAGACCAGGAGGCAGGAGCAGGGCCCGGCTGGGCCTCTCCCCCAGGCCCCTGAGGGTCAGGGCGGGTGGGCGGAGGCAGGCTCCCCTGGACGGCCCGGCCCAGAGGGGGCCCCTGGCAGGGGCGCCCCAGGTCAGGGAAGGCTAGGGTGTGGGTGGGCGGCAGTGGGAAGCCCACCTCTGGGGAGGTGACAGCGGGCGGGTGAGCGTGTGGGGCGGGGCCGCCTGGGGCGGGCCTGTGTCCTGAGTTCGTCTGAAATGCCCTCACAGAGGCGGTGGGATGTCAGCGAGCCGACTCGGGGTGGAAGGGACCTGGCCAGTGACCTGCAGCTGCGGTGACACCGAGCTCCTGCAGCTGGGGGGCCTGGGCCCGGGTCCCCTGGTGTCCAGACACCGGGCAGGGGGTCAGCAGGGGCCGCAGCAGCCCAGGGCCGGGCTCGCACGCAGGCTGTGCCGCGGGGGCTGGGCCCCCAAGGCCCATGGGCCAGGCGGCTCCGTTGGCCAGGACTCCCCAAGGCCAGCCACAGTGACTTCCCTCCCCCGGTCCCTCCAGCCGGTCCCTCAGGTCGGAGGAAACCGGCCAATTGTTTGAGGCTGGAGCCGGGGGGCAGGGCCCAGGGCCCTCCGGGAAGCCCCCAGCAGTGCTCTTTGCCACACTTCCCACAGGCCCGCACCCCAGCAGGATGAAGGCGCTGGTGGCCGCTCTGCTGGCCGTGCTGCTGTGCGGGCAGCCAGGTACCGGGGGCGAGGGCGGCGGGGGCCAGGCCCCCGGGGACCCCAGCCTGAGGACAAGACTTGGTTTGGGAGGAAAGAGGGAGTGAGGCTGGAGTGTGAGGCCAGAGGTGGGGGGCCGCCCCGGCCCCCCACCGCCCCAGCCAGTCCCAGGAGAGGGGCTGGGCTCCCCCCCCTCAGCCCAAGGCTCGGCCTCTCTGAAACGCAAGCTTCGGGGTCCCCTCCCCTCTCCCAGCCTCAGTTTCCTTTTCCGTACAACGGCCGGCCATCCTGAGGGCTGGGGTGGGGCTGCCTGCTGGAAAGGGCCGGCCCAGCAGCCGGCATTGCAGGGGCAGTGCTGGGCCACACTCGGTAGGTCAGCCTGGCCGGGGCAGCGGAGAGCCGAGACGCAGCAGCCCAGACACGGACGGGGGCGGGGGGAGGGCGCGGCACCCACGGAGAGCGTGTCCTCTGGGCCTGAGCAGTGGAGCTTTACAGGTGTCCCCGCGCAGCCAGGGAGAGGACAGGCACAGGACGACCGGAACTACTCAGAGGAGGAGGAGGACGAGGACGAGGAGGAGCAGGGGGACGAGGATGAGGACGAGGATGAGGACGAGGAGGCCGGCGTGACTGCGGGCAGCACGGGCAGAGGTACCCGCCCCTCCCCCGCCCCTCCCCCGCCAAGGCACATGCCCCTCTCTTTCAGCGTTTCTTGCGGGCGCCCCAGCTCCCCGGCCAGTTCCGGGGCTGGAGTGATGTGCGTGGTCAGGCAAAGGCCACCTGTGGGTCTGCCTCCCGGGGGGGGCGGAGCAGTCGGCACCCCCTCACCTCTCACCCTGACCGTGACCTTCAGCTGCAGTCCAGAGTAGGGGCCAGGAGAAGAAGCCAGCACGGGGAGGGCAATGGTGCTGGGGCAGAGAGGGTGCAACGCAGCCCTGGGGGGAGAGGCCAGCGGATGCAAAGGCCCTGGGTGTCCATTCGACCGGAAAGATGCGAGCAGACTGGCCCCGGTGGGGCCAGGAAGGTGGGACCACCCTGGGGAAGGGCGTGGATGGGCTCCTGCAGGGGGCGGGGAGCCAGACCAGCTGAGAACCCCATCCCCACCGCTCCCCCTGACGCCACCCCAGATGGCTGGGGCCACCCCTCCTCTGTCCCGCCCGCAAGGATAAAGCGGAGCTCTCAGCATGCCAGCATGCCTCTGCCTCCACCCCCAGCGCCCACCTCCACATTCCGGGGGCTCTCGGCCCCCCCCCAGGCCGTGGCCAGGGTGGGCTCTGCTGGCCAGTCCTCGGGAGGGGTCCCAGCGGGCCCGGCAGGGCTGGAGGGGACCAGGCAGGCCCTGGGAGCCGGGGGTCCAGAGCCCCGGGGACCGCGGCCGCAGCGGAGCCCGCCTGTCCCCAGGGCTGCAGTGCTACACCTGCCAGAACCTGCCCCAGCAGGAGCGCTGCAACCAGACGCGCAGCTGCCTCCCGAGCCAGCCCTTCTGCAAGACCCTCATCTCTGAAGGGGACACAGGTGAGCGGCACGCAGGCACCCCCGGGCACATGCCCTCGTGGGGCCTCGCCCCCGGCCAGACGTCCACGGTGACTTCCCTCTCTCCACCCCCTGCCCAGCGTCAGGCCCTCTGACCAGTTACTCCGTGTGGTGCGCGGACAAGTGCAAACCCATCACCAAGGTGGCAGGCGGGACCGTGATAACCATGACCTGCTGCCAGACCAATCTGTGCAACACCGCGCCCCGGCAGAACCGGGGCAGCACTGGGGCAGGGGGCCCCCAGGGCAGCCCCAAAACTGTGGCCACCGCCCTCCTGCTCGGCCTCCTCCTCCCTGGCCTCGGGGCTATGGGGTCCTGAACGCAGCAGCTCCCCTCCACCCCAGCCCGGGTCGTCCCGGTGGCCAGCGCTGCATCCAAGGCTGTCCTCTGCTGCCCGCCTTCCCCCACCCCACCCGCTTCGGAGAATAAACTTGGAGAGCCAGCACTGACTCCTCCCAGCCCCTCTGCGTGTCCTCAGTCTGGCCTCCTCGCCCCCCTCTGCCACTGCGTGTGGGCCTCGGGTCCAGGCCTCGGCCACTCACTGTGCCTGGGGGAGCCCCGCACCCTTCCCGCCCCAGCTTCCTGCCTCCATCCACTCATCTGCCTCCCAGCCCCCCTTGGGGGGCTTTTGGGAGGGAGGCTGCAGAGGCTGGGCTGGGCACGAGGTGGAGTGAATGCAGGGGAGCTGACAGAGGAGGAAAGGGTGAGACAGGAGGGTGGGCTGAGGTGGGACTTTCCAGCCAGCCCCTCAGCCTGGTGGGTGTAGATTGAGGGGAGTGGGGGTGGGGGAGAACGTTCGAGGAGGGGCCCAGAACAGGCCTGGGGGTTCCTAAGAAAAGCAGGGAGTGGGAGGAGGTGGGTAGGAGAGCCCAGCCCTTCCTGCGCCACGGGGTGGCTTGGTCCCTGTGGCTTCCTCAGCATCTGCTCTGGCTGGGCTGGGCTGTGTGCTGGCCGCTGCACCCTTGGCCTTCTTGACCACACCAGACTCTGCTTCCCCTAGGAGCTGCAGAGCCCTGGGGTGGTGGAGGGAGGTGGCCCGCCCTGGGCCTCAGTCTCTCCATGGAACAAGGCTTAGCGGACCCTCAGACCCCCACCAGCTCAACATCCCTGGGAAGTCTGGAGTCCTCTTCTGCCTGCTGTCTCCCAGGCAGGCAGCACAGCACCGCCCCACCCCTGCACTCCCCACTCTCCCTTTCCCTTCCTCATTCATAGAAAACACAAGGTCTAGCTGGAGGTGAGGGGCGAATCCCCTAGGTGAAGGTGGCGTGCCTTCTTCCCCTTCATCCCTTCTGCTGGCTGGAACGATAGCCGGAGCTCAGCATCCACCTTGTACCACGAGGCAGCACGCAAGGTTCAAGGCAGGGCCGCCTGGTGAAGGGGCCGGGGTCACGGGTGACCTGGAGCCACCACACCAGCCCCGCACTGCCTGACCCAGGACCCCGTCACCTGGGAGTGGGTGCACCCTGTCGCACCGCAGCTGGTTGTTTCATGGTGCTCAGTCAACTGCAGTTTCACTCGCTCTCACACACACCCATGCCTGTGCACACGCGTGGGCACACCCTCCCGCACAGCCCCTGTTACGGCCTCGGGTAAGGGCTCCGCTCTGCCACGCACATGCTGTTGAGGCTTCACCAATACGGTGAAGGGGAGGCTGAGAGGCCGGCGGCCAGGCCTCGGGCCTGAGTTGGCCGTCTCCCCACGGTGGGATCTTGGCAAGCCCGTCAGCCTGTCTGCACTCCGGTCCCTGCTCTGCCCCTGGGGCGGGGCTCAGGCCCTGGAGCTCCCGCCCGTGGGGGCGTCCTTTCGTCCATCCGCCCCTCCTCCCAGCATTGGCTCAGCCCTCTGGCCCTTCTCCCTTCGATGACCCCCTCACCCCACCCACTGGCCCCTAATGAGAAAGAAACAAATGAGCCCTTTAGGCTGAAGGACTCCTTCCCAAGTTGCCTCACCCCCCAAAACCAGCCCCTGGGGCTGCATTGGGGACCTGTGCCCCCCACTCCCTGGCTCCAGGAGGAAGCTCAGGGCGGACACTGTGTTCCCTTCTTTTCTGGGCTCCAACGACCTGCCAGCTGGAGCCTGCGGCCTGGGGAACGGACCTTCCTCAGCCTTCCCTTCCACGCAGCCTCCACCTCCCCAAAGACGCCGGGACCCCTTCCCCCCTTCCCGCCCCCGCCCAGGTCCACTCTGTCCCGTGTGCCCGAGTGCCCCGCCTTGGCGTGCCTGCCCTTCTTCGCCGCCCCCACCCACCCACTCCTGGCTCCTGGGAAGCTCCTCCCGCCAGCACAGGATGCAGGTGGCCGCGGTCCCATTTCCTGTCCTTGTTCCAGACCTTGAGAATGGGGCAGGGACCCGAAGTAGGATATTCCTGAGGACGGAGATTCTGAAGTGTCCCCTCTCCACTCCGCCCCCGCCCCCCGGGAAGACCCGGGGCTGCAGGGCCCAATGGGCCGGGACAGCTCCGCGCTCCCGGGTCGGGCCGGGAGCTTCCCGAGCAGAGGGGAGAACTCAGGCCTGCACGCGTCTCGGAGCAGGGCTCGGGACTGGCTAGCGGTCCCGCCGGGGCGCGCGCTCCAGGAGACAGGCGCTGTCCAGCACGCAGGCGTTGGCGTCAGAGGCCGCGGGAGCAGGAGGCTCGCGGTTGTGTTCGGGGCCTCCGAGCGGGACTGCCCGTGGGACCCTGAACACAACCCTCCGAGGGCTGGGTCTCCAGGCCTCGGAGAATCGCGGGGGTGGGGGGCGCTAAGCAGGGAGCAACGTCGGGAAGCGCGCACTCGTTGTTCCCCGTTACTGACTTCATCATTCCCGCCAAAGAGAAACCCGAGGTGAGCGGGGCGCAGGGATGAGTGCGGGGGTGCAGGGGAGAGCGAGGGCGGGACCCTGGCTGGTGAGGCTCCGGTGGGCGCTGGCCTCCGAACCTAAGGTCCGGCATGGATTCCCGGTCCGCGCACTTGCCTGGGTTGCGGGTTCGTCCCCGGTTGGGGGCGCGCGAGAGGCAACTGACCAATGTTTCTCTTCCTCTCTTTCTCCCTTCCCCTCTCTGTAAAAATAAATAAATAAAATCTAAAATACATATATTGAAAGAAAGGGTGAAGGGGGGCGCAGGGGTGAAGGGGCTCGGGGTCAGTGAGGGGTCTGCAGGATCAGAGACGAGTGGGAGGAGCCGGCTCGGGGCGGAGTCCTCCGCGGCGCACCACGGAGAGGCCCGGAGTCCCGCGTCCTAGAGCGGCCCGGGAAGGGGCGTGACCCGTGGCTGGCTGTCGCGCGGCGGGCTCGGCGGTCCTGCTGCTCCGCTGGGCTACTGGTGTGCGGCGGGGCTCAGCGAGGCTGGCGACCCTTCCAGGGAGCCCGCTTTCAGCCGCGGACTCCCTGGGTCACTCCGGCGTGGCGTGGGCCCCGGCGCAGGGCGGCGGCCTCCCCACTTCAGCTCCAGGCGCCGCCGGCGGAGGGCGAGGCTGCGCGAGGACCAGCTCCGCGCGGATGGAGGTGAAGGCGTCGCCCCTGGCCCTGCGCGCGCGGCCCGGGAGGCTCTGTCGTGGGCGGGGCGCTGCCCAGCTCCAGGCCCTTCGCATCTTCCTCAGCACAGCCCCTGGCCCCTGCAGGCCAGGGCCCAACAGACTGGGTGCACGTTTGTCCCTGGATCTCAGACCACTGGTGATGCGGTCTCTCCGGGAGGCCCAGGCTCCTGCAGGCAGCGAGAGAGGGGGCCGGGCCGAGTGAGGTGCCTGGGGAGCGCAGGGCTGCGTGGTCCAGAGAGCAGCAGAGCGACACCCTAGCTGCACGGCCGGTACCGGCCTCCAGGCTTTGGGCCAGCGCTCTCGTCTACTCCGGCAACGTGGACTGAATTGTCTGTGTCTCCGTAGCAGGCACTCGTGTCCACAGACCTGTGACACGAGGGGACGGAGACGGTGACCTCTTTCTACTCCGTTTTTTAACAATGGTGTTATTCCTGGGTGTGCACAGCACGTAGAGAAGTGAGTGAAGCCCTCCTCCGCCATGAAGGGCCGCACAAGTGCCGTGTGCTTCCGCAGGAGCCGGGCCTGCCCTGTCGGTGGGACTGACTGGTTCCTGTGTGCAGTTGTGACGTTGGGGTGCTTTTTGGTGGCATCAGGGAGCAGGACTGTCAGGTTTTAGGACAGTGCAAGGGAGAACCTCGTTGATTACCTGGGGCTTCGGGCTTCCGTGGGTGGGTTCGCTCAGGGACGTGCTACAAGGAAAACTAGAGCCGGGAGTGGGGCAGGGACCCCTCTCTGAGAAGGGCCCTCCCAGCGGAGCAGCTCTGTGTGGGAGAGCCTAGCCCCCCCAAGGCCTGCTCTCAGGGCCTGTTTCCAGAAGCAGCCAGGCGCCGCGACAGGAAAGACTGGGCCTTCTGGGGACCTAAAGAGGGCGGGATGGCTGGAGGGGAGTGCGGGGTTGGCCACGTGACGCTCCAGGGCCAGAGGGGCAGGAGTGTATAGGGCTTGCGAGTGTGCGGAAGCCACTGGGGAATTGAGCAGGGGTGGGCGGGGCTCACTGGCTGCTGGGTGGGATGGGCCACGAGGGGGCGGGGCCAGGCTGGGAGCAGGGCAGACACCAGGGGGCCAGCGGCAGGTCTCCCGGGCCTTAGGATCCAGGCCCAAGGCAGTGGGCGGCACCTTCCGAAAGGGGCGCCAAAGACACGTCTGGTCCCAAACACAGGACGTGGAGAAGGGTCAAGAAGCTCCAGTTTGGAGACCACAGAGTAGATGCTGGTCCGTGGCACACATCAGCCCTCCCGGACACGGGTGTGGGGACCTCATGTCCTGGCAGAGGAAGAAAACTCCGTGGCAACTGAGTAGATGCCGTGCATAGAGACAGGGCCACGGTTCAGAGTGCGGGGTCCCGGGAACCCGGTGTTCCGTGAGGCCTCGTCCAGTCTAAGACGCTCGTTAGATGTCCAGATGGCAGGACAGGAGCGGGGAGGCGAAGGGGGTTACGCCCCGCGGGCCGGGCCCCTCCCTCAGTCCACCTTCGGGAAAGAGCTCGGTGTGTCCGCCCACACGCCCGTGTGGCGCCCGGGCTGGGGCTCCTGTGGCCGCCGCAGGCTTGCCGCCACTCCGCTTCCCGTTGCAGGTTCCTGCTCCCGCTGCCGTGGCGAGCTCGGAGCAGCGAGGAGCTGGGTCCGAGGCAGGACCTCTCTGAAGAAGGGACCACGAAGAAAGAAATTCGTCCGGCTGGAGAATGGTGTCCCACCTCTCCCATTAGCCCTCACGGGCTTCCCGCGGCCCTTCCTCCCCTGGAAAGGGAGGATGGAGAAGCCCACAGGCAAAAAGAAGACGCAGGGCCCAAAGCAGCACACGGCCGTGCAGAGGGACACCGCCAAGGACCAGAAGGTGTCCGGGGCCAGAGGGCCCCGCAGGAGAGCCGCTCTGGCTAAAAAGCACAGTAAGGAGCCCGGCCTGAGCCCGGAAGCCGAAGCCCACATATTTGATGCCTTCGACGCCTCCTTCAAAGATGACTTTGAGGGGGTTCCCGTATTCGTTCCTTTTCAGAGGAAGAAGCCCCACGAGTGCGGCGAGTGCGGGCGCGTCTTCAAGCACAAGACGGATCACGTTCGCCACCAGAGAGTGCACACCGGGGAGAAGCCCTTCCAGTGCGCGCAGTGCGGGAAGACCTTCCGGCACAGCTCCGACGTCACCAAACACCAGAGGATCCACACGGGAGAGAAGCCCTTCAAGTGCGGCGAGTGCGGAAGAGCCTTTAACTGCGGCTCCAACCTCCTGAAGCACCAGAAGACTCACACTGGCGAGAAGCCGTACGAATGCAAGGAGTGCGGGAAAGCCTTCGCCTACAGCTCGTGTCTCATTCGCCACCGGAAGCGGCACCCCCGGAGGAAGCACTGAGCACGGGGGAGCTGGCCCGTGGCTCCTCCGGCGGCTGCGGCCCTCTCGCCTGCTCCTGAGGACGCTGACCTGCAGCCCCTCGGCCCCCCGGGGCCCCGGCCCGTCCCCATGCAGGCGGCAGGAGGCCTGTGGCCCGGGGCTAGACGGCAGTCTTCCAGAAGGACCCGAACCCCGCTGTCCCTGCTCGGCTGCTGCGGTGACCGTCCTCTTCAGGCGGCAGCACCAGCCCGTGAACTCAACCCCGTCCCCAGGAACTAGACGCCCCGTGACACGTGTCCTCTCGGCCCGGCCACCATCCTGGATAAGCAGCCGGACTTACACAGACGGGCCACGTGGGGCATGGCCCCTCGGGCGTGAAGGCCACGCACCGGGCCCCAGCCTGCTGACAGCTGCTTCCCCCCAGCCTGCATCTCCCACACAGGCGCCCGCAGCACACGGCTGCGTGCCCTGCCCCCAGGCTTGGCTCTGTGCAGGTGAGTTCCGCTGCTCTGCGCCTGGCCCCCAGGTTCCACCCCACCCCCAGTCAAGTCCACGTGCTGGGCCTGCCTTGGTTTCCCTCGGGAGTGGTCCGCCGGGGGCTCTGCTCCCCAGGGCTGTGCCGTCTGTCCCAGAATCTCTAGACGGCGTAAGGGGGCGTGAGTTCGCCCCCGCCGCGTGAGCCGCAGCACGCCTTGATGCGCGCAGGCACGCGCAGCGCTGCTCCAGAACGCGCATCGCGCGTTAGCACGTGCCCCCTACGCTGTGGAAAATGGTCGTTTTCGTGCTGCGACGCTCCACGCCCTCGCGCGTGGGAAGCGCTGTTTCCTGCAGCTGCACCATGACCCACTGACTCCATTGTGAATAACATTGCGACACGTGTCTTTTCCACACTCAGGGGCGACAGGAGGGTCCCCTGGAGGGGACTGGCAGGCGGAGTCCCCTTCCTGCAGGCGCGCTGCGCAAGCGCCCAGCAGCGCCCGGGCGGCCGGCTCCCCGCCCCCGGCGGCAGGCAGGTGGGTCCTGGTCCTTGTCAGTTTGGTAGGAGGGAGAAAGCACGTGCTAATCAGGTGTCTGTCCTCTGGAGAGGAAGCGGGTGGCCAAGGGCAGAAGCTCTCGGGCCAGGGGCTACTAACCTGACCCCGCGCTCTGGAGACGTGGGACCGTGGGTAGGTCGCTTAACCCCCTGTGCCTCAGTTTCCTCGGATGTGAAGTGGGGCACTGGCCCAGCCCAGTGACTTCACGTGTGAAGGCCTCTGGGCAGGGCTGGCCCGCCCGGACCAGTGGTCTGAGAGCTGTCTGTTCTCAGCCTGTGTGTGCGCTCTCTGGGGGGCGTGCTATCTAGGGGGCGTGCCCCCTGCAGGCCTACGGCCTTCACTGCCTCTCCCGGGAGGGGAGCAGCTCCCTCCTGAATCAACCTGGGGAACAACAGAAAGACACCTAACGAAATAATGCCCTTGGAAACGTCTTTACAAATACCGTGTACGGTGATTAGAGAAGTCACACGTCTCGCTGCAAACAGTTCACGGTCTTTCTGGCCTCCTGGCGTGCTGGGCAGACAGACGGGCCAGGTCCCGTCCCGGCCGGCCCAGCGGGGCGCTCTGGGGGCGGGGCGGGGGGCGGGTTCTGCTCCTGCTCCAGCGCGGAGGCCAGGGCTGCCACGTGAGCCTCTGCTCTCGCGTGTTCTGTGGTGCCCGTGGCACTCACCTGCGTTCCAGGGAGAGGAAACCTTGTAAGCAATCCCCCTGAAAAATGCTGGAGTGATAAAACGTGTCAGCTTCGGTGATGGTGAAAACGCCACTCACTGGAGCAAGTGCCGGACGGGCCGCTGTCCCCCTCGGAGGGCTGGGGGTCAGAAAGCGGGGCGACTTCCCCCGTCCTTCCGAGGAGGACAGGCGAGTGCAGGGGCGAGAGACAGGACAGCCACCCGTCACAGGGACGGGCGCCGCCGAGGGTCGAAACGGACAGGCTGGTTCTCCGACAGGCTGAGCGCTGAGCGGGGGCAGTGTGTCACAGGAGACACCGGCATGATTCTAACGGTTTCAAGTGCAAAACCGGGCGACACCGAGCGGTGTGGTGTGTGGGACACACAGCGAAGCCGGAGGAGGAGACGCGGCCGTCACCGAGCCCTGGAGGACGCTTCCTCGGCGGCAGGCAGGCCACCGGGCTCAGGGCTGGCGTGGCGGTCCATCGCTCTTGATGGCAGCGCATGCTCGCCAAGTCTGCCTGTGCACGCGGTGTTCCGTATGTCTCCCAGCTTAACTTAAGCACTTTCCTGGACACCCTCGTGCCGTTCAGGTGTGGGGTCTAAGCCACACCTCCCCACCTTCCCCTCATCAAACTCTTTCCTCACGTGCATAGTTGGCTTTTTCCCAACGAAGGAAGCAGATAGCAATCACACATTTTTTTTAAAAAGATTTTATTTATTTACTTTTAGAGAGAGGGGAAGGGAGGGAGAAAGAGAGGGAGAGAAATGTCAATATGTGGTTGCCTCTTGCACGCCCCCTGCTGGGGACCTGGCCTGCAACCCAGGCTTGCGCCCTGCCTGGGAATCAGACCAGCGACCCTTTGGCTCGCAGGCTGGCGCTCAATTCACTGAGCCACACGAGCCAGGGGTAATTGCATTTCTGGTCTTTTCAGGCTGTGAGAGCAGACTGCATCCAGAGCAAGACGTTCCCGATGGAATGTGCATAAAGAGGAGCCTCCAAACTGACAGGAAAGTCCCCACGTTCCTGAGGTCCTCCTCCGAGAGGAACGGAGGCCAAGGACAGGAAGAAAGGAGAGCTGGGTCCGCCTCTCCGGCTGAGGGACAGGTGGGGACCCAGGCGTGGAGAGGGCTGTCCCTGCAGGAGGGGACACTCCAGGGACACGCCTGCAGACGTGAGCAGGGCAGCGTTTCATCTGGGGACCCCGGGAGAACTGGCATCGGCTGTGGGGCCTTCCCGGGGCCCCCAGACGTCTCTGGGGTGGGCGGGCGCACGGCTGCCTCTTCTCACCCCGCCCAGCAGGCACCTCAGCTCGGCGTCGGCCCGGCCTCCAGGGGAAGCTGCAGGCCGAGAACATCCCCGGCCAAACGCCAGCTCAGGGTCCCAGACCTCAGGGCGCCTCCCCAGTGTCACAGGAGGATGGACAGCAGCGATCCCAGACCCGTCTCGGGGTGGCTCGGTCACACCGCCGGCTCCGCCTCGGTCCAGCGTGGAGGGCCCAGGGACGGCTCCAGGGGGACCTGGTGTCTGGGCGCGGGCCACACAGGACCTGGAACAGACATGGGGACGCCCACGACGTCCCGGCAACTTGACATTGACAGTGCCACATGCTGGCACTCTGTGAGCCTCACCCTCTGCATCTGAGGGCAGGTGGGAAGCCAGCAGCGCCGGGCAGCAGGCACTGAGGGCCACGGAGCAGGCGGGGCTCCGCAGCGACCTGGCCCCTGGTTGTCCTTGCACCAGAGCCCACCGCGTGCCAGAGGCAACAGGGAGTCCCCTGGGCTTCACTTTTAGTGACCTCCTGGGTCTGAGCCAGTCTGGGCACCGGGACACGACCACTTCGTGCCTCTGCCAGTGAGCAGAACTCGAAAAGGCTGCAGAGGAGCTGGGACCCGGGGCGGGGCCTGCAGCCTCGGCACCAGGGAGGAAGCTCGTGGCCCTGCGGGCACGTGGACATTTGCTCTGGAGCGGGACAGAGGGGTGGAGGGGGTGTTGCTGAGACCCAGGGAAGCAGTGTTGGGACCAGAGAAGGAACAGGCTGGGGGCCGAGGTGGCCTCCGAGGACCCCTGTGCACCGAGCTCTGAGTCCTCGTCTCCCGATTCCTCCTCACGTGCTCCAGCGCCTGTTGTGTGAACTGCAGGGCGGTCCTCCTTTTGACCAGGGTCCCGCCAGGATCCAGGCTTGGCCACGGGGACAGGGCTGGCGCTGCTGCCCGAAGTCCCCTGCAGACCCCGAAGACGTGGGTTTCTGAGACTGGAAGTCACCGTCCCCTCGGGGCGAGCACCCCGAGTGCCTCAGCTTCAGTACACGCCTTGGTCTTGGCACGGGGGTGCCCAGCGTGGGTTACACGCACCGCCCCGACGTGCCCTGGGTCACTGTCCCTCTACCACGTGGCATTCTGGGTCTGTGTCTCGAGTCTGTGGCTCTTGGGGTGAGCACGCTTGCTCCTGGAGGCTCCAGCACCTGCATTGGCCTTCTCCTCACGTCCCCTGGGGAGTGTGTCCGGGCCCACACCGCTGGCAGCTCGAGGTGACCGCAGGCCACAAACGCTCTCGCCCACCGCTGGCGGTCTTGGGCCTGAGGTGGTGCAGACACGCGCTAGTCTGGTGTCTGCGCTTATTTTTATCGTCTGGAAATCCAACTCTCCAGCTGGTCAAAGCTGCTGAACTTTTACTGGGTGATCCCTTCACCCCTTCGGTCCTTATTAAGCAAGTGCACTCTGCCTGGGCTGGGCGGTCTCTCTGCTTCCTGTGGTCTCCCCTTCCAGGCGAAGCCGCCCTGGTTCCCGCGGCGCCCCCCACCCCTGCCTCCCACACAGCACAGTGCCCGTGCCCTGCTGTCTGCCGGGAGCTGTTTTCTCCGGCAATAAACGCCGGTCCTGACCCCTCCACTGCGCCCTGTTGATCTGTCTGCAGCCGCGGGGGTGCAGTCGGGATTCCCAGGAGAACGCTGGCACCGGCCAGCACAGCCAGAGACCAGCTGGTCGCTGCCTTTTGCTAACTTAGGGTGGGAGTGTCCTGCTGCAGTGAGGAGACACTGTGTCCCCCTGCACGCGCCACCTTTGTGGTCCTCCATACCCGGGAAACTACGTTTGGGTTTGCCGGTTGCTTAGTGCCTGCAGTCCTGACCCCCCCACCCCGGGGTCGGGGGGAGGTCTGGGAGGCCCCCGGAGCCCGGGACCGCCTCCCTGAGGTCCTGGTCTCCGAAGGGCTGGGGGGGCCCCTCCGGCCTACGTGCTCAGTCTGCCCGTCCAGCAGGGGTGAGTCAGCCACCCAGAAGGGTTCGCAGACAACGCCTGGGGGCATTTCTGGTTGTCAGCAACTGAGAGGAGGTGCCACTGGCCCCTGGTGAGTGGGGACAGGGACCCTGCTGGGCGTCCCACAGGGCCAGGGCCAGGGGTGGGCGGGGCAGGTCAGGGGAGCTGCCGGCCAGGTTTTGATTTAGGAGCTGGAAGCTGGGACAGGCAGCTTCAGGCAGAGACCGGAGCGCTTGCTTGGCGAGGTGCCCGTTCAGGCGGCGGAGCCTGGCAGGGCCGGGGACCAGGCCGGGGCGTGGGCGGACAGAGAACGCGGCGAGCGGCCGCGTCTCCGCGTGGAGCAGCCGGAGCCCCAGGTCCGCCCTCACCTCGGCGAACCGAGCCCGCCAGGGCGACACGGGGAGGAGCGGGGCAGGCGGGAAAGGGGACTCGGTGAGCAGCAGGTCCGGGACGACTCGGCCCAGTACGTCCTCGCACCGCGGGCCTCGGGGCCGCCGAGGCCGCAGTCCTCCGGGCGCCCAGAGCGGCCGGAAGTGCGCTCGGCCGGGGCGGGGCGGGCGCGGGTTCACTTCCGGCCGGCGCGAGCGCGGGCGCGGCGGCACCCCAGGCTCCGGAGGTGAGTGGGCGCCGGGCAGGGGCGGGGACGCTGGACGCGGTAAGCCCTCGCGCCTCGTCCCCGCGAACCGCGCCCCGGGGCCGCCGCCGCGTGACCTTGACCCCGGCCTGGGGGGGCGCGGGTGGTCCCAGAGCGGACAGGAGGCCTCCGCCGGGGGAGGGCGCCCCGGCCCCTGGCGACGGCCGTGCCCGTTTGCGGGTCGCCTCGCCTCCTCACGCGTCTGGAGCCCGAGGGACGGGGACCGTCATGCCCACTTCGCAGCCGGTAAACCGAGGCTCGGAGAAGGCGCTGGTCCCAGGGCCGCGGCCAGCGAGTGCGAGCGCCTGCCCTCAGCCCGGGCGCCCCGAGGTCGGGCCCTTTCCCGCCGGGCAGCGGGCACCGGCTCCGCCTGGGAAGAGGGGGGCGGAGGCAGGTTTGCCGGGCGCGGTGGGCGCGGCGTCTGCGCCCCGCGTGCCCGCCGCCCGGGTTCAGACAGGGCGGGCCAGCTCGCCCTCTCCCAGGGAAGCGCGGGACGCTCCCGGTGCGACTTGGCGGGCCGAGGGCCCACCCAGCTGCCCCGGCTGCCTTCCCGCCGAGGGGCCCCGCGGGCTCGTCCCCGCCGACTCCCCGTCTCCGCGCGCACGTGGGGAATGCTGCTTCCTCTCGGCGGGGACGTCCTCGCACTGCGCCGGCCGGTCTTGCAGACCAAACTAAGGGAAAGTGTCTCTGACCCCGAAGCGGCCGGGCGAGGCCAGAGGCCACCTCTGCGGGCTCCGCGGCCCGCTGTTGTGGGGCGGGAGGTCCTCCTGGGCGCACCAGCCTGCTTTTGGGGGGCGAGGCTGTGGGTCCGGTGGACGTTCCAGGCCACTTTTGGGGCAGAGCCTTTCGGCGCGGCTCCTACAGTTGTGCTCCTGCCGGTCACCTGGAACGACACCCCGGGGACCGGGACCGCCCCGCACCCCCGGCCCCACAGGGCACCTGCGGCGCTCGGTCTTCCCGCCCAGCCCCCACGCGCCCCTTCCACCCCTCATCCGGCCCTGGTTCTCGTTTCCCCAGGTCCCAGGCGAGCACACCTTCATCAGGCCTTGGGGAAGATGGCGGCCCTGGGGGGCTGTGAGCAGCCCCCTCGTGTCCCATCCCCTGTCAGTCTCAAGTCACCCGGGACACCCGGAGCCCACCGCCCGGAGGCCCAGCTCCGCTCCCACAGTCGGCACCACGGTACTGCCCCCGCCTCCCCGCACCGCCGACTCCGGGGGTGGGACTGAGGCAGCTGTGGTCTGGTGGCTGAGCCTCATCAGCAGAGGTTCCTCCGGGACAGCCCTGCGGGACTGTGTTTCCTTTGGGAGGGGCATCTGGGCAAAACCAAAGGCAGCCTCAGTGCCTAGGTCCCCTGTGAGGTCAGCGAGTCCTCACATCGCTGCCCCGCACCCCCAGACTCTGAAAGTCGCCTCCTGGCTCGGGGCATGCTGGTTTGGGTGGGGGCCCCAGGGACCTTGCCCCGGGCCCTGGGCAGAGCTGGGGGTTGTCGAGGTGTGGAATTTGGGGGGGGGGTGTCCAAGCCCCGAGCACATGGTACCCCCGGCGTTGCCTGTGCTCAGATGTCAGGGAGCCCCAGGGGGGTGCCCGCGTCCCCGTCCGCAGGAGGCCTGGCCGCCCCCTCACAGCCGAGGACACAGATAAGCTGAGACCCGTGGGGAGGTGCGCTGGGTGCTGCACAGGCCTTCGCCGGGCCGGCTGCCCTCCCTGCACGTGGTTGCAGCGCCTTGCCCAGGGCTCCCAGCGCCAGGGCCCCTGCGGCCGTGTCCCCTGCCCCGTGCAGTCAGGGCCTCGAGGCCCGCACTTTACCTCCAGGTTCTCGTGTCACCTTTGGAACGACGTGGCAAGGTAGGACCTCCTGTCCCCGCGGTTTTGATGGGGACATGGAAGCCCACAGGGTTCAGACCACATCAGTCCGACTCACCGTGCCCTTGGCCCGAGACTGGGCGCAGCAAGCCACAGCTCCTCCTCTTGAGAGTCGGGCCAAAGGACGTAGGACTGGGGAGGGGCCATCCTGAAGGACGTCCTGACCGGACCAGCCCTGCAGGAGGAGGCTGGTGCCCAGGATGATGGCCCAGAGCCCATGCAGAGTGGGGCCGCCCCCGACCCGGGCTGCACCGGCAGGGACCAGCCCTGGACGGCTCCAGCCGAAGGCCCTGAGCCCCGGCCAAGTGTCTGGAGACGTGGCCCAGTGAGAGGCGGCGGGCCGTGCCCGCGAGCTACCAGGGTCGGCCCTGGAGGGGGTGCTGTGTGCTGGGCGTCATGACCTAGGAGCAGGTGGCATCGTGCAGGTTGCAGAGAGAGCCCTGGATCTGAGGGGGTTGGGGGGAGATGAGCCCCAGACCCCAGGCCCCCTCGGCCGAAGTCCTGAGGTGCTGTCCCAGCCCCCAGGGGAGGAGGAGCTGTCAGGAGACACGGAGGGGGTCCAGGTGGGCAGGGGCGCCGGCCGGCCGGGTGGGGGGCAGAGACTGCCCTGCGCCGGGCTCTGCAGCCTCACCGCCCCAGGCGCCACCACTGCTGGGCCCCTGGGCCCCTCCGCCCCCGGCTCAGAGCTCACCTCTGCGCCCCCAGGCCCCTCGCCCATTCACTGACTCCTCACCCAACACTTGTGGGTGCCCCCAGCACTCCTGGCCTCCACTTGTCCCCCAAATCAAGCTCCGGTTCCCAACCCCTCCTCCCCACAGCCCCTCCCTCACCCCCACCCACCTGCCCAGGAGAAGCCCGGGGATGTCCCCGGGGCACAGCTGCCCACCCCACCTGGAGACCCTGCAGGGGTCCAAGATCCGGCAGCTGCCCCCGACCTTGGCCAGCGCGGGAAGAGCTGTGGAGCAGCAGCCTGGTGTCCTCGCCCCTGCGGGGTCTGGGCGGCACCCTCTGGGGCAGGGGCCTTGGCTTCCCTGAGTCTGGCTCCTGTCGGGCCTGTGCTCGGCCTGGTCCCCAGCACTGTGGCGTCCCTGCTGGCTGGTCCCCCGGAATGGCACAGCGGCCCAGTGGGGGGCATGGATGTTAGCTACCTCTCCCAATTGTCTTTTCAGATTCCGAGGCGGAGCCCGGGCAGGCTCTGCCGTCTCCCCATCTGCAGGATGCTGGACACGAGGTGGGCCGGGACGGAGGGGCGCTGAGGACCCTTCTGAGGGGTCTGTCCTGCGGACCCCAGTGTGCGGGCAGCCTCGCACAGGAGGCGGGCTCGGAGCAGCGTGCAGGCCAGTCGCCGGGAGCCGGCGGGTCCTGCCTGCCCAAGAGGGGCGCCTGGCGTGTGACGCTCAGGCCGCTGGGAGCCTCGGGGACCGCGGGCGGCTCGGAGCTGGGGGACGGCTTCGGCCGGGGCTCAGGCCTCGGGGCCCTGCAGGGCGGCCCGCGCAGCGCGAAGCCGCACCGGTGCGAGGCCTGCGGCAAGAGCTTCAAGTACAACTCGCTCCTGCTGAAGCACCAGCGCATCCACACGGGCGAGAAGCCCTACGCCTGCCACGAGTGCGACAAGCGCTTCCGCGGCTGGTCGGGCTTCATCCAGCACCACCGCGTGCACACGGGCGAGAAGCCCTACGAGTGCAGCGAGTGTGGCCGCGCCTTCAGCCACAGCTCGCACTTCACGCAGCACCTGCGCGTGCACAACGGCGAGAAGCCCTACGCGTGCGCCGAGTGCGGCCAGGCCTTCAGCCAGAGCTCCAACCTGCTGCGGCACCGGCGGCTGCACACGGGCGAGAGGCCCTACGCCTGCAGCCAGTGCGGCAAGGCCTTCGTCTGGAGCTCGGTCCTCATCGAGCACCAGCGCATCCACACGGGCGAGAAGCCCTACGAGTGCGCCGAGTGCGGCAAGGCCTTCCGCGGCCGCTCGCACTTCTTCCGGCACCTGCGGACGCACACGGGCGAGAAGCCCTTCGCCTGCGGCGCCTGCGGCAAGGCCTTCGGCCAGAGCTCCCAGCTCATCCAGCACCAGCGGGTGCACTACCGGGAGTAGCCGCTGCGGGCGGCGCTTCAGCGTCCTCACCCTTCCCAGCTGGCACCGCACACCCAGCATCCCCAATAAATTCTTTCTAACTGATGGTGACCGGAGCCACTCCCACTGGGAGATACCACGGGCTGCTTCCTGTCTCCAAGGGCCTGTCTGGGGAGGGGCAGCATAGGGCCCTAAGAGCGCCCCCCTCTGGTCTCCTGGGGCATCAGGGGCTGTCTGAGCTCCCTGGGGACTGAGGCTCAGAGGCCACGTGAGCACCCGGAGCCACACCCTGGGCGTGGTCAGGCACCTCAGGGTGGGTGTCAGCAGAGGCCCCCACTCCTCGTGGCATAGCAGTGCAGTCCCCTCGCGAATCAGGGAGAGTGCACGGAGCCCGTCGTCCAGGCAGCAGGCCCCAGGCCCAGTCTGAAGGCTGCCTCGGACTCCCAGCCCTGGGGAGCGCTCAGCTGGGCGGGGACGGCCCCTGTGCTGCCTGCTCCCTCCTGGGCAGGGCGGTGCCACCCCACATCCAGGAGTTCCCGGCCCCTCCCCAGGCTGCCACTCGGAGCCGCACCTCAGTTTTTGCCGCCTGCTGGACTTGGTCCACAGGACCCTGTGGTTGAGCCGCCGCCCCTCTGCAGGCCACATCCTGGGCCCTGTGGCCGCTAAGTGCTTTGGAATCCCCACTCTGCACCCCCGCTGGGTGAGAACCCCCCCCCCCAGGGGAGAGGGCTGGAGGCCACGCTGTCTCTGGACATTAGCTTCCAGAGTCAAAGCACCTCTGAGTCAGCCTTGCTGCTGCACGGCAGCTGTGGCGTCCTGGCGTTACTTCCCTTTGGCCAGGAAGACAGGCAAAGGTAACTGCCTGCCTTCTCCCCGGTGCGTGTGGCGATGCTGCCAGGCTTCACGGGGGAGCGGCGGAGTCAGCCCGGACTCCAGGAGGGTCCTGTGCAGCCTCGGCGCCAAGGTTGGGCTCCATGCCCACACAGCGACAGGACCTAGCAGCGTCCTCTCACACCCAAGTCACAGCCAGGGGATTCCCCTCAGGGTAGGGCAGACGGGAGGTTCAGCAGGGCAGAATTTGCTTGGGGTCATGGTCTTTGGGGACTTGGTCCTTGTTTTCCTAGAGTAACTTCTGAAGCCTCGCGTGCAGACGGTGCTTCTCGGCACAGCTCAGGGAGGTCTCAGCACAGCCTGTGAGTGTGCGGGCCGCAGAAGCCCTGTGGGGACTCGAGGGCGAGACCCTGAAAGGGGGGCCCAGTGCAGCGGGGTTGGGGGAGGGGCTGAGCCCCACCCAGAAGCCCAAGGGAGGTCTTCCCTGCAGGGCCTTCTGACAGCAGACCCACCCGTTTGCCCCAGTCCCTCCCTCTCCTTGTTCCAGCTCTAACCTTGGAGCGCCCGTGCATTCCCCTGCCTGGGTGTTTGGGGGTCTCCTGCTGATCTCAGCCCGCCCCGTGAAGCACTGGCCTCTTGCCTTACGTTTTCCAGGACCTTGTTTCATGGGGTGTGAGAACCCACTAAGGGACCACCCGATGCCACCCCAGGCGCCGCCCAGGGGAGACCTGCGGGGGGGCCAGGGTGTGTGGGCTTCTTCCCCAGACCCCCAAGGACTCTGACAGTGCGCCTGGCTCGGGCACTTCTGGTCGCCTCCAGCCCCTCACAGCAGGCACTCCTGCACAGGCAGTTGTCCTGGCCCCACGCGGACACCACCTGGACAGGCAGCTCGAGCCGAAGGACAGCTTGGCTTGGGCGGGAATCTGCCCCTTCACCCCCTGTTCCCAGCTCTGCCCTCCGGGTGGAGATGGCCTGGCTGCGCTCACTCAACATCGGTAGGGCCCCCAGGGTGGGAAGGTAGGGTCGTGCCCAGGCCCTCTCTCCTACCCCTCCTGTTCTTTGCTGAGCATTCAGTTCTCCAGCTAATCGCAGTGGACGGTAAGGCTCTCTCCCCAATTCAGGCCGGCATTCGCCGTCCCTCGGGCCACTCCAACCAGCCAGACCTGGCCTCCCGCGTCCCCGCCACTGTGGCCCAGCGAGGGCCTCTGGAGCCCTAAGTTGGACGCCCCCCGTCTGCTTCCCGAGGCCCTTCCCACGGCCTCAGACCCCTCCACGCCTTGCAGTCCCCTCGCTCCTCCCCCTCCCGAGGCTTTTCCTCTCTGACACCTTCGCTCAGGCGCGCGCCCCATCCAGCACCTCGGACAGCTCCAGGCTCGGGCCAGCTGGGTCGACCGGCCTGCCCTGAGGTTTCCCAGCCCCGGTCTGTTCCCAGCAGTCCCCAGGGCTGGTCCTCCCGATCGGTCCCCGGGGCTGGTCTCCAGCGGGTCCTCCAAGCAGCGCGAGGCGCCCTACGCACCTCAGCTCCAAGCGTCCCCAGCGTGCGGGCCCCTGCACGCTATTGACGTGGGGGGCGGGCTCAGACAGGACTAGCCCAGCGAGATTCGAACCCGAATCTAAGATTCTGGGGCCCATGCTTTCTTCCTCCCCCACCCCAGTTGGCTGTCACCACCGTGGACGAGCCATCCACTCGCTAAGCCAACGGTCAGCGCAGTCGGTCCCCCAGGCCACCGCTATTCCTGCTTCTTCGCGGTCCCACTGCTTTTGACCCATAGATCGACGGAGCCCGCGCCAGGCGCTCCGCTCTGCGTCCCACCCGGGCTCAGCGGGTTTCCCAGATTCCCCGAAGCGTCCACGCGCCCCCACGTGGGTCTCTTCTCTGCTGCTCGGTGGCGCCCCCTGCCTGCTCGGGGGACTGACAGCTTCCGGCCTGTCTCGCTGAAAATGTTTCTCTGGCCCCTCTTTTGACCGAGTGGGTCGGTCTCCGCCGCGGCCCCTCCTCCGCCCCTTTCTTCCGGAGAACCGTCTAGAAGTCTCCCGCTTGCGTCCCTCTGCCTCACGTCTGTCCCTGCTGTCGTCCATTGTCCTGCCCTCTCCCGCTTTGCTGCGCAAGGGGCCCTCGGACCCACCCACCGCTGCCCTCGCTCGCCGTAATTCAGCTCCTCGTCGCTTCTGACAGGCGCTCGCTCCTGACAGTGCCTTTCTTTTCAGAGGAATACACGCTGGCAACACTGCTTTTTTTTTTTTTTTTTTTTTTACAAAAACATTTTAAGGAAGAATGACAAGTGTACAGTGAAATCCTAGTGAATTCTAACTTGTACTTGAAAGATGACTTTAAAGTTCTAAGTAGTTTCTTACTGTGAATGTTCACTTTGCCCCCATTTTGACTTCTGGAGGCTGTGCCGCTCGGCCACTCGGCCCACCCCGATCCCACCGCGTCCTTTCTCAGCTGCAGGGCCGCCCGTCCCGCCGTCCCTCCCACCGCCGGGCCCCGCGCGCGCCTGCTGGTCGCGCTCCAGAGCGCGCCCTGCCTGTGCGCTCGGGCGCTGGTCGGAGGGAGGCAGCCGCCCCCGTGGGTCCCAGGGCGCCCCCTCTGCACGGCTGTCCCGCCTGCTCCTCCCCTTCCGGAGCCCTGAGGACCAGCTCGGTGGTTCTGCCCCGAGGAGACGAGACCCGTGGTCGTTCCTGTAACAGGAAGAGACGCATCTGTGCTGGGGACGTGATCCGGGGCACCAGTGCCCGGGTTTTGTTTTCCTGAAAGTTTTTAAGCATGATACCTTTTTTAAAGATTAAAAAAAGATTTTATTTTATTTTATTTTTAGAGAGAGGGAAACGGAGGGAGAGAGAGAAACATCAATGCGTGGTTGCCTCTTGCGCGCCCCCTACTGGGGACCTGGCCTACAACCCAGGCACGTGCCCTGACTGGGAATTCAACCCACCACCGTTTGGTTCAGAGGCCGGCACTCAGTCCACTGAGCCACACCAGCCAGGGCGCGCCCCCAGACTTTTTGTGACGGGCCAGACAGTACAAGAGCTGCACGTGCGGACCTGCACTGACACCTTTTAAGTGCAGAGCCAGGAGTTGGCCCCACCTGGCTGAGCCCTGGGCTGGGCTGGGCCTGGCCGGGGCTGCTGGCCGCCAGAGTGCCGAGAACGGGCTGGAGCATGAAATGCGGGCAGGCCGGGAGCCGCGGAGCTCCCGCGGGAGCCAGCGCGGATGGAGCTCACAAAAGGACCGTCCTGGGTTATGCGGTGGGAGGGGAGGCAGGCCAGGCCCGGGCGTGGAGGGCGCAGTCGGGAGGGGCGACAAGACCCTCTAGCGGATGGTGGCCGAGAAGGCTCCAAGCGCAAGGCCAGGCCGGCCTGTTGAGTGGCTTGTGGGCCAAGCAGCCCTCAGACCTGAGGTATCACACTGGGATGCGGGGTGGGCGGTGCATTTCTACTTTTTAGATTAAAAAAAATGTATGTGTTTTGCATAATTTGTTGCAAATAAGTAAGAGAATGTGGAGGGTGCAGACACAGAGTTGACGGGAGCAGTGAGCAGTGATGCGGGGCTGCTCCGGCGGCCGGCCAGCTGGGGCGGGAGCTGCGGGGCTGGAGGGCAGGTGCCGGGTTCCAAGAAAGCTGCGGGGCTGCCCCCTTTCTGCACCTGAGCGAGGGCGGCCTCCCGCAACGCGCGCTGCCCCTCCCACAGCCACCCTTGGAGCCTCGGGCTGCAGGCGGCCTGGGGTCTGCACTCCGTTCTCCACTGCTGCGGCCTGAGGCTGTTTCTGGGCCAAAAAAGGTAACTGCTCTGGCCCTGGGTCAGGACACTCAGACCACCTGGGCCTTTCCCAGCTGGCTCCGCTGTTGACCACCAGCAAAGGGCCGGCCCACTGAGGTCTGGCTCCCTCATCTCATCCCTGGGTGGTGGCAGAACTGCACGCTCCAGTCCCTGAGCCGGTGGTGTCTGAGATGCTCTGGGCAGTAACAGGAGCCCGCAGCCCCAGCACTGACCGTCGGTGAACACGGAGCTGCGGGGCTCCGGCTTTCTGCCCTCACGGCGCAGCCCGGCCGGGGCAGGGCTGTCACTTTCCGGCGCTGAGCGCCAGCTCCTCCCTCCCTCCCTCGTCTGCACCGCAGCACCTGTCTTTGAGGTGCTGAGGTCAGGCCAGGGGACTCACACGTGTGCGGGTAGTGGACACGAGGGCCGAGGGCTGGGCCGCGCGGAAGCACCAGCGGCTCAGGGCCCCCGCCCCCCACCGCCCCTATTTGCTCCTGCTCCTCTCCACGGAGCAGCTTCCGGAGTCTGCGGCCTCCTTCTCCCTGGAGCTCCCCTTTCTCCACTAGCGCCGACTTCGTCATCGCTCACTCCGCAGTCAGCTCGGTCACCAAACCTGGACCCTCTTCTGTGACCTTATCCTTGCACACCCCTGGACGCGGTGGAGCCCAGGTGGGAGACGCTGGAGCTGCGCCAGGCGGGTGCGTGGGAGCGGAGACTGGCAGAGTCGGGGATTCTGGAATGCCCGTGGGAGCGGGAAGGCGGGCGGCGCTGCTATGAAGATTGGGACAGCAGCCTGGGAGGGGCCTCCCACTGGAACTAGGGACCCTGCCTTTAAGAATCTCAAAAGGACGCCAACATCGGGGGACCACCCGCCCACCACCCAGTGGCTTCCCAGGGCCGCAGAACGCAGCTGAGCACACTCCTCAGGCGGTCTAGGTCGTCACCAGAAGTGCCCACACCAAGGCCTCCGGGGCAGCTAAGCCCCCAAGTCTCCATTAGCCTACAGCACAGGTGGCAAACACAAGACCCTCAGCAGAATCCAGACCCCTCGCCTTGTTTCTACCCGGCAGCAGTGCCGAGCTCCTTGCCCCTAGTTAAGGAGTAGTTACATTTATACAGTCCTAAAACTACATTTGGCCCTTTGAAGGCAACCACAGGGCTGATGTCACCCCAGTGAAAATGAGTTTGACATCCTGGCAACTCTTCGGGCAGAGGCCTCCAAGGTAGCTGAGAGCACAGTCCTCCACATGCCTAGAACATC
This sequence comes from Trachops cirrhosus, assembly GCA_028533065.1. Taxonomy (NCBI): domain Eukaryota; kingdom Metazoa; phylum Chordata; class Mammalia; order Chiroptera; family Phyllostomidae; genus Trachops; species Trachops cirrhosus. The sequence goes on from CM052544.1 coordinate 123,598,047, forward strand.
CAGGAAGTGCCTGCCTCACGGCCTCCAGGGTAGCTGATAGCACAGTCCTCCAGAGGCCTAGAGCGTCTAGGAAGTGCTTTGCGCCGCGGCCTCCAGGGCAGCTGAGAGCACAGTCCTCCGACGGCCTAGAGAATCCAAGAAGTGCATGCATGGCAGCCTCCAAGACTACCGAGAGCATAGTTCTCCAGAGTCCTAGAGCGTCCAGAAAAAGTACTTGCGTCAGGGCCTCCAGGGCAGCAGAGAGCAGTCCTCCAGCGGCCTAGAGCATCCAGGAAGTGCCTGCGTCGCGGCCTCCAGGGCCGCAGAGAGCAGGCCTCCGGAGGCCTAGAGCGCCCAGAAAGTGCCTGCGTCGCGGCCTCCAGGGCAGCTGATAGCATAGTCCTCCAGAGGCCTAATGCATCCAGAAAAAGTACTTGCGTCAGGGCATCCAGGGCAGCTGAGAGCAGTCCTCCAGCGGCCTAGAGCATCCAGGAAGTGCCTGCGTCGCGGCCTCCAGGGCCGCAGAGAGCAGTCCTCCGGAGTCCTAGAGTGCCCAGGAAGTTCCCGCGTCGCGGCCTCCAGGGCAGCTGAGATCACAGTCCTTCGGCGGCCTAGAGCGCCCAGGAAGTGCCCGCGTCGCGGCCTTCAGGGCAGCTGAGAGCACAGTCCTCCGGCGGCCTAGAGTGCCCAGAAAGTGCCTAAGTCGCGGCCTCCAGAGCAGTTGAGCTCACAGTTCTCCCACAGCCTAGAGAGTTGCCGGAAGTGTCTGGGCCGCGAGTGAAGGGCCAGGCGCTTGGGTTTAGTCCGGTGACTGTAGGTAGGTGGTGGCGGGCCAGGTGGGGAGGCTGACGTTAGGGCCGTGCCGAGCGCGACCGTGAGGCCGGGGTTGAGGGCCGCGCGTCTGTCCTGGGGTTTCGCTGCGGAAGAGCCACAGGTCCGCTGCGGACAGGGGAACCGGGGAACTGGCGCCGCGGCTGCGGGCAGCTTCCCCAGACCAGCGTGACGGCCGCCAGGGGTCGCTGCGTTCCCAGTTGCTGGCGTGGGTTAAGCCGCCCTGGTCTTTATGTGAAATGACCTAATTCGCACGGTTTCGTCTGCAAACTTCCAGATGAAGTTTCCGTGCAGATAAATCACGATTTCGGTGTCGAGAGGTCCCGGAGGGGGGAGTCAGTGCGGCCCCACGGCCTTTGTAAGTTGTCCCGTGACCGCCAGGCGCGCGGCGGTGGACCGAGTGAATCTGCTGCTTTCAGAGTAAAACGTGGAGTTTTAAATTGCGTTTTTTAATTGCTAATGAGGTGGGACAAACATGGGGCTTAGATTCGAAGATATGTCGGCCACTTTTCTTTGGTGGGTTGTGTGTTCGTGACTTTTACCAACTTTTCTGACACGTATCTGCTTCACTATTTTGATTATATTACAGTTGTCCCAGTTCCCCCCTTTACCCCTTGGTTCATGCCCGTGGGTTGTACATGTGAGTTCTTTGGCTTCTCCACTTTCCATTCTATTCTTAACCCACCCCGCCCACCCCCGTCTATTTTCTACCTCCCATCCATGCTGCTTATTCTCCGTACCTTCCCCCTCTCTCCCCCTCCCATTGCCAACCCTCCGTGATCTCTCCGTTTCTGCGGTTCTGTTCCTGTTCTAGTTGCTTCGGTTTTTTTTTTTTAGGTTAGATTGTTGATAGTTGTGAGTTTGCTGTCATTTTACTACACATGTTTTTTATCTTCTTTTTCTTAGAGAAGTCCCTTTAAAATTTCATATAATAAGGGCTTGGTGATGATGAACTCCTTTAACCTGACCTTTCCTGGGAAGCACTTTACCTGCCCTTCCATTCTAGATGAAGGCTTTGCTGGGTAGAGTCGTCTTGGCTGTGGGTCCTTGCCTCCCTCGGCGTTTGGAGAGGTCCCAGAGGGTCCTCATACTCTGGGGGGGGGGGGGGTCCTTCTTGCTGTCCTGTCGAATGCTTATTCCTGATGTTCCAAATCGCCGGTTTGCGTCCCGGCGTCCGCCCCCAGCCCGTTCCCAGCAGAGGGGTCTCTACTGCACTTGGCGGGACCTCCCTCTCCCTTCGGGCTGTGGCCACGCTGCGTGCCGTGAGCTTCCCAGCTGCCCATGGTGTGAGCCCTGCATCTGGTGGGTTGGTTGTGTCTGTTCCGTTTAGTTTTTTTCCTGGGGTTTTGTCCTCTTCTTTCATTTGGGCCACGGTTCTCTGTCCCCCCATTGTGGCAGCCCCCGTGTTTCCGTGCATCAGGTGGGGCCGCTCTGACTCCCTCACCTGTGAAGTGTGTGGGGCAGAGCCTCAGGTGATGGCCAGGGCGGGCCACGCCTCACCCTCCGTCGGGGGAGGGCCCAGAGAGGGCCGGTTTGCGCCGCTCCAAGTCCCTGCGAGCCCTTTAAACATCGTCCTCTGAATATCCGGCGGTTTCTTCCGCCGCCCCCCCCCCCACACTGGTTTCTGCAGCCAGAAGTCGTGGGGAATTCAGCCTCCCGGCTCTGGAACCCTGGGCTGTGTGGTCTGGCCTGGGACCGGGACCCCTCGTTCCCACGGTGTCTGTCCCGGTTTTGTCCACCACACGTGAAGGTGGGACCGCCCGACCCGCCACCTCTCCGCCTGTCGGCGTGTCTCTGCCCGTCTGGACGGAGGCGGCTCCTTTGTCTCTCGGTCCTCGGACTTCCGCACCGCTCCACTCTCTGAGTTTGGGGTGTCACAGGTTTTGAGATCTAGTTGTAATTTTTTCTGTAGTTGCGCGAGGGGGCGAAGTGTGTTTATCTGCACTTCCCGTGACGGAAGTCTTCCCCCCACTTTTTTACTTACTTTTGTTTTTTTAAGATTTATTTATTTTTGGAGAAGGGAGGGAGGAAGAGGAAAAGAGACATCAGTGTGTGGTTGCCTCTCTCGAGGCCCCTACCAAGGACCCAGCCCACAACCCAGGCATGTGCCCTGACTGGGAATCGAACTGGCGACCCTTTGGTTCTCAGGCTGGTGCTCAGTCCACTGAGCCAGACCAGCCAGGACCAGTTTTTTTAACACTAAATGTTCTTGTGTGGTGAAATCCATCAGATTTTGGTGGTGCACTTAGCAAAATCATTCCTCAATCCAAAATTACACTTTTCACTTCTTTTATATTAAAAACTCCATAGTTACAAAAAAAAATACTTAGAAACCTGTGGCTCTTTCTCTGAGGACCGGCTGAAGGTGCCGGGCTGGGTCCCCATGGAGTACGGGGACTGCGGGCGGGTGTGGACCCGCCCCTAGACTGTCCCCAGGCGTCCAAGTGACAGATGGGCGCACGGGTGAGGTGGCTCCTTCAGGGCCCGGGGGACTCTGGCGTCCCCCACTCCTCCTGTCACTCTCTCCCCTTTCTTCCTTTCGCCCCCACAGGTGTCCCCACTCCTGGTGTGTCTGCAGGACGCCACAGAGGGCCACCCTGATGGACACGCGTGCAGGTGAGGGGCAGGCAGCCAGGGGGGTCACGGCCCAGGGGTTGGGGCTCCCCAAGTCCAGCTGCGGGAACATGGCTGCCCCCACGTGGTTCGGGCCACAGCACCCGTGGTCCTCACCTCCCGGCCCCCCCGCCACACCCTGCACCCCATTCTCGGGTCCCCCGGCTGGAGACTTCCGAGAACAAGACTGGTTCTGGGCTTTATTCCCCGCCCAGAGCAGCTGGCGAGGGAGGGCTGAGAGTCAGGGCCACGTCAGGGCTGACAGAGCCGCGGGCTCAGGGTCGGTGTCCCGTGGCTGCTGTCACTGCGCTGTCACGTGACCAGTGCTGAGGGCAGCGCCACCTTCCCTCAGAGACACACGCCCCCCCCCCTTCACTCCACGGTGCAGCCCCCCGGTCAGAGGTCGGCAGGAAGCGTCTCGGGCACCCGCCCCCCCCCGCACTGTCCGGGGCTCACGTCCCACCCGGCCCGCGGGGGGCTCGTGCTGAGGGGCTGCAGCAGGTGGAGTGCCTGCCCGTGGGGGGGGTTTCTCCGGACCTAGTGTCTGCTGGCCCCGGCCTTGTCCTGAGCCCCCCGTCACAGGAGACCCTATTGACGCTGCAGGGACCGCTCGGCCCCCCAGTGTCCCCAGGTTGTGATGCCCCACCCCAGATGCCCTTGAGCCAAGGGCACCTCGCTGACCTGCCGCCTAACCGCGGCGGCCCCCCGGCCCCCCGGGCTGCGCCCACTCTGGGGCCGACGTCTGGGTCAGAGCCTCTCCGCAGGAACAGAGCCCTCCGCGGTGGCAGGTGGGGCTCGTCAAAGACGGTCTCTCCGGGAGCCCAGGGTCCGAGCGGTAAGTGGGGCCCAGGACGCGTGCTGTCCACTTCGGCGTGTCCTGCTCTGGCCCCAGGCGGCGGGGGGCGGGGGGTGCGCAGCAGAGCCGGGGCCTGTCCCCTCGGCTCCCAGGGCCGGACCGACGGAGGCACGGGGAAGGAGCCTGACGCGCTGTCCTCCGGCCCCTCGTCCGTCCCCGTCCCCACAGAGGTTAGGAAGGACAGCCGAGCAGGGGCCCCACACAGGCGCCTGGTGCGCTCTGACCTCGGACCTCATGCCGTCTTCCCCATGTGGCCGTAGGTCACCAGTGCCACCTGCAGCTCGGAGTCTCCCGTGGCTGACACCACGCCCGGCCCTCTCTTCCAGCTCCCCTTGCTCTGGTGGCACGTGGCCGCCAGGCTGCTGGGCGCGGGGCTCAGCGCACGGGGCCGACGCGGCAGCAGGCGGCTGTGGAAGAAGGCGGCCGCCATGGAGAGCAGGCGCCAGGACCGCGCCCGGGGCCTCCCCAGGCTCTGGCTGCTCTGGACCTTTGTGGGAGCGAGGAGGCCGGAGAGACGCCCCGCGAGGCCGCTCGTGGGGAAACCGGAGGGCGGAGTGGCCGCGGGAGCACGACAGGCGTCTCGCCGAACGAGGGCGCCACGGCAGGCGGCAGCGGCCACCGCGCAGGACAGGCTGACGGCTGCGCCACCTACGCCACCGGACACCGGGCCGCCGCCCCCGGGGGGAGGCCCTACGCCTGCGGCGACTGCGGCAAGGCCTTCGTGCACAGCGCACTCGTCGTCCGGCACCAGCGCGTGCACAGCGGGGAGAGGCCCTACCTCTGCCGGGAGTGCGGGCGCGCCTTCAGCCAGAGCTTCAACCTCATCCGGCACCAGCGCATCCACACCGGGGAGAGGCCCTACCGGTGTGCCGAGTGCGGCAAGGCCTTCGGCCAGAGGTCCGACGCCGTCAAGCACCGGAGGATCCACACCGGAGAGAGGCTGTACGAGTGTCCGGAGTGCGGCAAGGCCTTCGTCCACAGCTCCAACGCGGCCCGGCACCAGCGGACGCACCACGGGGAGAGCCCGTACGAGTGCCGGGAGTGCGGCCAGGCCTTCAGCCAGAGCTCCAACCTCACGCAGCACCAGCGCGTGCACACCGGCGAGAAGCCCTTCGCCTGCCGGGAGTGCGGGCGCGCCTTCAGCCGCAGCTCCTTCCTCAGCGAGCACCGGCGCATCCACACCGGCGAGAAGCCCTACGAGTGCGCCGAGTGCGGGCGCGCCTTCCGGGCCCTGTCGGGCTTCTTCCGGCACCAGCGGGTCCACACGGGTGAGAAGCCGTTCCGCTGCGCGGAGTGTGGCCACGCTTTCCGCCTGAGCTTCCATCTCCTCCAGCATCAGCGGGTCCACAGCAGAGAGTGAAGCCGGGACGTGGGAACGCGTGGCCGTGGTGTGAGTTGCTGCCATCGGCGAGTCTGCGGCCTCCTCGCCCAGCAGCGGCCAGAGCGGGAAGTGGAGTCGCGGGAGGCGAAGCTCCACGTGCACATGGCAGGCGCTCCCGGAGAAGGGGACTCGCGACGGTGGCCCGTGTCCACTGGCATCAGCCCGTCGTTTCCGTGGCTCACACTGCGCTCCTTCCGGGCGTGCCCTGCACGTGCTGCCCTGCGTAGCTGCCGAGTGCTTTGGTCCTGTGAGATCAGAGAAGTGGTTCATTTCAGCCTCTGTGACCGCCCTGCTGTCGGGACAGACTTTCCGGCACCTGAGGACGTCCCCGCGGCCCCCCCAGGCCAACCCCCACCCTCGGAGGCGAGCGGTGAGCCCGCCTGCCACTGCGGCCCCGGCTGTTGGGGGCCCTGTGTTCACAGGTCGCAACCGGCGCTCGGGGGTCCGCACCTCACCTCCGTTCCCTCGGCTTCTCCCAGACGCACCCACGTGGCAGCGGGGTCGCTTCAGTCCCACGCCCGTGTTTCTCCCCGTGTCGTGCGCACGCTGCCCAGCGGGGCCGGGCGGGCAGAGGGGCAGCCAGCACTCGCAGCCACAGCGCCCTGGAGTCTGCGGCGCAAGGACAGACGTTTGAGGTCTTTGCACTTTGGACAAATGTTCCCTGAGCAGTCCCCTGGCTGGGCTCCGGCCGCTGTTCCACGGAGAGACACGTGCCACGCGGGTGTGAGTGAGGAGCACAGGAGAGGCACCGGGAGGGCAGTGGGGGGAGCAGCCGGGGCGCTCCCGGGGCGGGGGTCCTGAGCCGGCTCTCCCACAACCATGTCGGCAGGCAGACGTGACGTGTGCGAAGCCGAGTGCACTGGGGATGTGTGTGTAAGAAACACGCCCCGCCCCCCCCCCCCGGGACTTGGCGGTGCCCAGCGCCAGCAGCAGCCCGTGACCCGGACCTCTGGTCCCAAGGCAGTGGTGACGGCACGCGTCTCTGCCACACAGGGAGGAGGAGGTGTCTGCCGGGACGGTGTTTGGGCGCGCGTCGTGGAACCTGGCCGTGGTGACGGCAGCAGGGCCTGCTCCAGCCGATCTGCCAGCGGGACTCCCGAAGCAGCGCAGGCCTGGGGCTCTCGGGGGCACCTAGCTGACGTGTGGGCTGAGGCTGCAGGATGGTGCAGCACGCGGCGGTGGGCGTGGGGACAGAGCTCCCCCAGAGTGGACTCACGTCGACCTGGGCCGCCATGCCGAGCCGAGATGCTCATGGGCCAGACCTGCCCGCCGTGTGCTGCCTCCCAAGTGCCAGGAGAAGCCAAGAGCAACTGTTCTTTGGAGGAAAGGCCCCCCACAGCGCCCCCCCCCCCCCGCACACACACACACACTTAGACCCTGTGCTCATCCTGCTCACAGACCATCGCCAGATGCTGAAATCACCGCGGGAGGCCGGGGAGAGCGGTCACACCCGGGGTGTGTCAGGAAGACAGGCAGTGGTGAGAGCACAGCCATGACCCCAGGCAGGGACAGAGCCTGCAGAGGGGACCGTCTGAAGATGGAGGACCCAGTTCTGGAGGAGGCTCAGTGCTGTAGAAGAACCGGAAGCCCAGACAGGCCAGAAATGGGACACGCGTTTCCAATCCGGTAGAAAGGAGAATGCAGTCATTTAAAAGGACAGCCCGGGCTGGTGCGGCTCAGTGGATTGAGCGTGGGCTGTACCAAGGAGTCACTGGTTCCATCCCCAGTCAGGGCGCGTGCCTGGGCTGCAGGCCAGGTCCCAGTGGGAGGTGTTTGAGAGGTGACTGACGGACATTGCCCTCTCCTCCCTCACCCCCTCCTAAAAATCAACCACAGTTAAAACACTGGAACCAGTAGGGGGGATCTAACTTGGAACCGCACAGCCCCCGCAGGGGTGAAAGTCGCCTGCAGACACGAGAGGCTGGGGTGCCGTGCCCACGCTGGGAAGGCGATGGCCCAGGGGAGAGTGGGGGCGGGGCCCTTCCCTGGAGGACACGCCCCACCCCGGAGAGCAGACAGACAGCTCCTACCTCCAAACAGCTGCTCCACAGTCACGAGCCTCAGCGACAGGCACAGCTTGTCGCCACCTTCACTCCCGTGTGGACCAACAGCCGGTATTTGAGGACCGTCTATAATATGCAAACGAGATCAGGCCACAGAAAAAGTGGTTTACCAGCTGGAAGGAGGCAGGGCCACGGATCCAGCACTGCCGAACGACGTGGAAGCAGCGCACAGAGACGGAGCCACACGCCGGCCATCGGCACCGGCCCGCGCATCCGACCCAGACGGACCTGGTGTGAGGGCCAGGGCCGCGGCACGAGGACTGAGGAGGGCCTCCGTGGCCTTGGGCCGGGTTTCCGCAGGCAGGACACCGGAAGCTCAGCTCGGTGGCAGCGCGGTGCACCGGGCTGCAGTGTGGGGGCGGCCAGCCTTCGAAAGGGCGCAGGGGGCGAGCACCTAGCCCCGGACAGCAGGGTTTGGAAGCCACCTTCTGCCGAGACGCAGACGCTGCAGGACGTGTGGGGCGAAGGAGGGACACCCGCCCCCCCAGCCACCGGCAGGTGCCATCGCCCTCTCGCCCAGGGACCCCACTGAGCGCGCGAGGCACAGACTCAGGGCGACGGCACCCCAGCACTCGCATCTGACGAAGGACCCACGTCCACCGCACGCGTTGGAAACAACTGAGTCACTAGGACGTGTGCCCGTAACTCCAGTTTTTAAATGGACAAACGCTGAAAGCAAACGTGAAAATGAGCAGACAGCCCGCATCTGCACTCTTCGGGAGACGTGAGCTCAAGCCCCAGCGAGACCCCCTCACACTCTCAGCCCGCTGAGCGCGGGAACGCAGGGCCCAGTGCGCACCCCCCACCCCAGAACCCCGCCTCCCCACCCCAGGCCCCCGCGAAGGGGTGAGTGCGCGACAGACAGCCCGGCCCTGGAGAGACCGCGCGGGGAGGGGCGCACGGTGGGCGCACGGTGCCGTGCTGACAGCAGTCCGGGGGCGGAGTCCCACAGGGGCCTGTGGAAACCCGCGGCAGTGAGATCAGTGCACACACGAGTGTCTCAAACGAGAAAAGAAATAAACTTACTGTCTTCAAAGAGGTTCCCCCCAAAAGTTTCTGCTTCCTGGCCTCCCTCACCCCCTCACGGAGTGCCACGCGCCTTTCCGTGCGACAGGCCTGGGTGAGGTCCCGGCCTGCTTGGCTCCACCCCCTGCCTGCGTCTCCAACTGTCTGGACAGAGAAGTGACCAGACCGGGGACACTCCAGGGCACGAGGTGTCCTGGCGAAACGTGGCCGCCGAGCACTTGGAGAGGAGAGAGCGGCCGCCAGCACGGGGCCCCGGGGCGGTGGGTCACTGCCCTACCGGCCACAGCACATACCTTCCGCCGGTCGCTGAAGCTACTTTGGAAAACTTTTGTTGTGTGTTCGCGGTCCAGTGTTTTCCCGCAAAACGTGGCAACCTCCTCAGCCGCTGAGCTCAAGTTCACGGGCTTCCCTGCGGACGGCACAGGACGCCTGAGGTGGGAGCCTGCACCCCGTCCTCCTCACACAGCACGCGGGAGCCAGGCGTCCTGGTCTCGTTCCAGTTCAGGCGTGCGTTCTCGACTTAAAAAGATGAACGCACCCGCACCCAGGTGGGCACCGTGGACGCCCAGAGCGCACCTGCGAGCTCCGGCAGGTGCCACGGCCACTTCGCTCACGTCTCTCCCGCTTCAGCGTTTCATTTTGCTGCTGCACCGACAGGGAGACTTACAGTCAGCAGCGTGTGCAACTTTAAAACACACTACACGTGATTGCCGAAGCAAAATGAAAATAAAAGGTTTCAAAGCAGAACCCTGAGTACGCGCAGGCGCTGCAGCGTCCTGACGCCCCGCCCCGCCCCCCGCCAGGTGCGGGTGGGGGGGGTCAATGGTGTCCATGGTGAGAACGCAGTGTTCCCAGGGAAGGTCGTCCAACTTTGTGTTTGAAATTTCGTAACCAAATGGAAAAACCAATGGTAATTAGATTAGCTAATTGATGGCGTTACCGTGGTAACTGGAAAAAAGGCATTCACGAGAAAACAGCGACATCCTGCCCAGCCAGCTTCACAGGAGGGCAGAGGACACTCGGCAAACAGCCGGGGGCCCGAGGGCCCAGCTCCCGCGTGGGACCCGCTGCCAGCCAACGCCCTCGTCCCCGTGGCCGGGCGCGGGGCAGCGGGTGCGGAGGGCCGGCTGGGGCACAGCAACCCGACACCGAGGCCCCTGCCTGCAGTCCGCACGGTGCCGCACGGCTCCGACCGCACAGCCAGTCCCGGAGTCGCGCCGTGGCTCAGAGCAGCCGGCACTGAACCGAAGGGCGGGTCAACAGCGCAGTGAACAAGGAAAACGCGTGGTTGTGTGAGCCACGGCCTAACGCCTACTGGGCATGAGGAGAGCGCGACCCCCCGGAGCCCCGGGAGGTCCCAGGGTCCTCCTGGGCGGTGAGCGGGTGAGGGGTCCCGAGGGGGGCCGCGCTGTGTGCGGGCGTGGGCTGCCGGGCTGGTCTGGCCGGGAGGGGAGAGGCCTGCTGCAGCAGAACACGGCCGGAGCGAGCGAACTGGCCGCCCGAGAACCACGGAGGGTCCTGACAGCGGGAGAGGGCCAGGGTGGCCGAGGGTCTGGGAGAAGGAACCCCAACTCGGAGCCCTCGGGGAGAGGGGGCAGGACGGCCGAAGTGCCGCGTCGGCCCTCAGCTGCCAGGATCACCGGCTCAGTTTCTCATTAACACACAAACCTGGGCCCACAAGCAGCACCTGCAAACACAGCACACACACGCCCCCACCCAGAGGGCTGGCCGTGCACAGGGCAGGAAGGCAGGAACGGGGGTCGAGGGGCATGCTGGCCCAGGCCCGCACACACCAGCGGTGTCTGAGGGACGCCAGGCTGCAGGCACTGGAGGGCCAAGCCTGGCCTGACGCTGCCTCCCGACCCCCGGAGCCTCTGCCGGGCACCTCATCGGAGGTGCAGTGCAGCCCCCAGATGCTGCCGCACCAGCAGCCTGAGACCCCCGGCACGGACTGAGCAGCAGAGGCCAGGGTGACTCTGTCTCACGGGGGGGG